>JAPVCE010000033.1:1343573-1757387 GCA_029606265.1 Paecilomyces dactylethromorphus | reverse complement strand
TTTTTTTTTTTTTTTTGGCCTTCGTTGTATATACAAGCGCGGAGGCGAGGCTTCAAAATGGCGCCAAAGCAGGCAACAAGGTGGATCAATTATTGATATACGAAGTTTCTAGGCGGTTGTGAGTCATCATATTCTGAACATCAAGCCACTTGTCCATTCAGGATACTCCTGACTTGCCACATCGCGATGTCTCTTTGACCTGTGCCTCGGCCCCCATAGTCGCTTGCCTGATGCGGGGCAAGGCTTGCTGTCTGGGGCCTTGGAGAAATTAACACGTTGAAAGATACTCTCATGGTTTTATTTGAGCACGGTCATTCTCTTTCTGTCTTATCCATTTGTAGAAAGGTCATTCACTACTGTGGATCGCCTAGTGATGGTGGCCGAACACATGCTACCTTGGATGGGTACGAAGTGATGCTACCGACCTGGAGCCCTCCTGCTAAAGTTAGCTGGAGAGATAGCTACGAACCCAACTGCATATAGATTCTACAATTCTGATGTGAAAATGTCGGGATGTTTGAGAGATATTCGCCTCTTCTCTTCCCGAAGATTGGAGAAGTGACGTTCTTCTGCTGGAAGAACGGAAGCCATGACATGGTGGCCACAAGGGGGATCCGCATGGTCCATAATAATATGGGATGGTCCGTTTAAGCCGCACCGTAATAGTCTAGGGCTGAAATGCCGGAATCTCCGCTTGTTTTTCTACTGGATTCTACCAGAGCGCAACTAAACCCAGACGAGTCAACTGCTGGGAGCCTTTCCTGTTTCCACTCAAAGGGACCATTTCCAGATGGCGGTCGGGGTGCTGAGTCAGCGTAAGCCGCAGCCAATAGACATGCGAGAAGTAACCTTAAAATGCGCTCCCGCGAAAAGGCCAGCATGGCCGGAGTGGCTCGTTCGCCGCCAGGCCAATACAAGAACCACTTGGTCGTGATTTCTCTCGCGTTCTCTCCCTTCTTTAGCCAACTCGTCCTTTTTCCCTCACTTTTTCTTTCTTTTCCTTGTCTACTCATCGAGAGTGGTCTGGAGATCCCCTGATACTTCCCTCTGGTTCAGGAAGTGAGCAAGGGAATTGCATCGTGAGAGCTCGAAACAGCTGGAAACGGCGCGTGTTGGAGCTCAAAAGGACAAGAAAGTCGACCCCAGTCCTTTCAGTCCTCTGGTTAAAGGACGTTCTTGAGTTCCCCTCCAGCTCTGCGCTGGCCATCCACACATAATGGCGCGTCAGTCGAGGGACATGGCGTCCAAGCCCTTCGCTTGGACTACCATCCTGTACTTGCTGCTTGTTTTTATTGCCCCTCTAGCATTCTTGGGAACTGCCACCGCAGATGACTCGGTGCAGGAAAACTATGGAACTGGTACGTATTCTGGTGATGCAAACTAGAGGTAGATGGGATTTCTGACATGCAATTTGAATAGTTATCGGTATTGATTTGGGAACAACCTATTCTTGTGTCGGTGTGATGCAGAATGGCAAAGTCGAAATTCTGGTGAACGACCAGGGTAACCGTATCACTCCTTCATACGTGGCCTTCACGGATGAGGAGCGTCTGGTCGGTGATGCCGCGAAGAACCAATACGCCTCGAACCCTAGGCGAACTATCTTCGATATCAAGTAAGTGCGGCTGTTGGAAGATTTTCAGCTCGAAGTGGCGCTAATAATTTCTCAGGCGATTGATCGGCCGTAAGTGGGATGACAAGGATGTCCAGAAAGATATCAAGAATTTCCCCTTCAAGGTCAGCGGCAAGGATGGCAAGCCCGTCGTTACTGTTGACGTCAAGGGTACTCCCAAGACCTTCACTCCCGAGGAGGTGTCCGCCATGGTTCTCGGAAAGATGAAGGAGATCGCGGAGGGTTACCTTGGAAAGACTGTCACTCACGCCGTCGTCACTGTTCCCGCCTACTTCAACGACGCCCAGAGACAGGCCACCAAGGATGCCGGTATCATCGCCGGTCTCAACGTTCTCCGTATCGTCAACGAGCCTACCGCCGCAGCTATCGCGTACGGTTTGGATAAGACTGGTGACGAGCGTCAGATCATTGTCTATGACCTGGGTGGTGGTACCTTCGATGTCTCCCTTCTGTCCATTGACAACGGTGTCTTCGAGGTTTTGGCTACCGCTGGTGACACTCACTTGGGTGGTGAGGACTTTGACCACCGTGTCATGGACCACTTTGTTAAGTTGTACAACAAGAAGTACGACGTTGACATTACCAAGGACCTGAAGACCATGGGTAAGCTGAAGCGCGAGGTTGAGAAGGCCAAGCGTACTCTGTCTTCCCAGATGTCTACCCGTATTGAAATCGAAGCTTTCCACGAGGGCAAGGACTTCTCCGAGACTCTGACTCGTGCCAAGTTCGAAGAGCTGAACATGGATCTGTTCAAGCGTACCCTCAAGCCTGTTGAGCAGGTTCTGAAGGACGCTAAGGTCAAGAAGGCCGACATCAATGATATCGTTCTTGTCGGTGGTTCTACTCGTATTCCCAAGGTTCAGGCTCTCCTCGAGGAGTTCTTCGGTGGAAAGAAGGCCAGCAAGGGTATCAACCCTGACGAGGCCGTTGCCTTCGGTGCCGCCGTCCAGGGTGGTGTCCTTTCCGGTGAGGAGGGAACCGCTGAAGTCGTTCTCATGGATGTCAACCCTCTTACTCTCGGTATCGAGACCACTGGCGGTGTCATGACCAAGCTGATCCCCCGTAACACTGTTATCCCCACTCGCAAGTCCCAGATCTTCTCCACGGCGGCGGACAACCAGCCCACCGTACTGATCCAGGTCTATGAGGGAGAGCGTTCCATGACCAAGGATAACAACTTGCTGGGCAAGTTCGAGCTTACTGGCATTCCTCCCGCTCCTCGTGGTGTTCCTCAGATTGAGGTCTCCTTCGACCTGGATGCCAATGGTATCCTGAAGGTCAGCGCCAGCGACAAGGGCACTGGCAAGTCGGAGTCTATCACTATCACCAACGACAAGGGCCGCCTGTCTCAGGAGGAGATCGACCGCATGGTCGCTGAGGCTGAGGAGTTCGCCGAGGAGGATAAGGCTGCTCGTTCCAAGATTGAGGCTCGCAACTCGCTGGAGAACTATGCCTTCAGCCTGAAGAACCAGGTCAACGACGAGAACGGCCTGGGTGGCAAGATTGATGAGGACGACAAGCAGACTGTAAGTTCGCCATTTTGGGTTTCATCTTATGCAACGTTCTTGCTAACTTGTGGGTATAGATTCTGGATGCCGTCAAGGAGGTCACTGATTGGCTCGAGGAGAACGGAGCCTCGGCCACCAGCGAAGACTTCGAGGAGCAGAGAGAGCAGCTTTCCAACGTTGCCTACCCGATCACCAGCAAGCTTTATGGCGCTGGTCCGGCTGATGAGGACGAAGAGCCTTCAGGCCATGACGAACTGTAGGATTATTTAGAGGGCATTATGGAGTTCTGAGTGTCTTTTTCGTGATTCCATCTTTTGTATGTATTAGGACAGACTGCACATTGCAGGTCTCTGGGAGCAACAACAAAAGAATATGATACCTGTAATCATGCTAGTTTAAATGTGCAAAATGTCACCTAATAAGACTTCATTCTATTCCTTCTAAGTATTAAAGAGCGGGTAGATATATGCTGAACATTAGCAGTAGACTATTCGAATTTACTGTCCACCCTGCAAAATGAATGCCTTCACCGTCTCTACGATAACCTGATGATCATCCTGCTGCTTCAACCCACTAACCACAATGACACCCACAATACCATCTACCCCCTTCACACGTATCGGGAACGCACCGCCGTGAATCGCATAGTCGTCCGCAACATCCCCACCATTCGAACTTTGGAGCGCATACTTCCTCACAAACGCCGCCTCCACATTTACCTCGCTGCCTCCCTGCCCCGCGACCATCTTGCGCCGCAACAACCAACTCGACACGCCCCATCGAAGGACGGTATTCCGCTTCCGACGTACCCAGTGCTCGTTATCAAGGACAGTTCCGGGTTCTGTTGCGCATTGGAATATGATGTGTGGTTCGGGCCCCGCGAGCGCGATGGAGATCAGGGCGGGTTTGCGCTGAGAGTCGGGAAGGGAGAGGATTCGGGACCGGAGGGCCAAGCCGAGGGACCATGCGGTCGTTGAACTGAAGGAGGGGAAGATAACGCTGGCTGAGTTTTCTTGCATGGAGAGTACGGTGGGCTGTTATAGGCGGAGCGGTTAGCTCAGTTGTGTAACCATGTGTTTTTGTTGGGATTTGTGCTAAATGGTAGAATTTTATTTTGCCCTCGTGGCCAGTATGTGATTTATATGACTCTTGCTATTCTTTTTTCATGAATAGAGTCCAGAAATGTTGATCAGTTGTCCACATTGCAAGTATACAAGCTGCGTTTTACCCCACGCAAATCAATCGGGGCAGGTATATTTTGGCCATGCTTCCAGCAGAAATAGGGTCCTTCAATTATTACTTACATCTGTAGCTGCCTCGCCGAGCGGACCGTCCTGTTTGGCTGCCATATTGAATGAATGCAACAGAATAGAGATTCAATGTGAGGTTGCTGGATTGCGAGATATGATGTTTTTAGATGCGGGGAACTCAACCCTCCCGGTGAAAGTTAATGGAAATACAGCAACTAAATTACTAATTTTAGCTAGATGAGTCAGCACATAACTTATAGCGGGGCTCTTTGTTTCATTGAATTCTTTAGAAAAGTTTATGTTGCAGATTGTGAAAGGCAGAAATGGACATGAAAGTAATCAGATCGCACGAGGTACGGCTTCCCCGTAATGTATATTGCGAGCACCCTGGCGGTCCAATTCCACCAGAGAGTCCGCCTCGGTCTTTTCCCCTAAAGCTCGCAACCCCGCTCACAACCCCAAGTTCTTTCTTCGGTCTAGACTAGAACATCTGCTCTGCTTCGTTGGCATTGATCCCTCTTGGAACTCGTGACTTTGGGCAATTTCCTAGTTGAATAAATTATCAATGCATCAACCCCACTTGCCTTCATCCGTATGAGTCTACTAGAACGATTATTCCTAAACACTGCCTAGTATTGTTGGCCTCTTATCTTATCTTCCCAACCCATGAAACGAGCCTGCGACTCCTGCATCTTGCGCAAAGTCAGGTGTGACGGTTCTCAGCCGTGTCGGTCATGTTTGTATTCCAGTAAAAAGATCGTCTGTACTTACTTGAAACCGGCGCGGAAGAGAGGCCCGAAGTCCAGGCGTGTTTCTGTTCAACTTCCAACTGCGGATATCAGTGCGAAATGCGTGACGAACGATGATGTGGTTTCGGTGGCTGCTTCCCGGACGGAAGGGTCAGAGCCAGATGTTGCGAGGACGATGGAATTGGAGACAACAATAGCGGGACCTATGAGACAAGAAGAGGCTTCGTGGGATTTATCTGACTTGACGATGAAGTCGATGAGTATATTCGTGTCAGCAACAACTCTGGCGTCTATCATACATGAGTATCGATCGAAATCATACAACGTTTGGCCTGTAGTAAAGGTAGAGATGCTGCTGGAACGACTCGACGATATTGAAAATGACCCAGGCACATATTGTCTCGCCACGGCGCTGTGCGCCGCGACTATGGCGCAGTTAGATCTTCCACCTATCATGCAGGACAACGGTACGATAGACAGTGCTGTGATGGCTGGCGAATGTATCAGAGTTCGAGAGCAAAATCAGTACAGAGAACACCTTGACCTGAGGAGCGTGCTGGCCTCGTTCTTCCTCCATGTCTATCACGCCAAGGAGAACAAGCGGAATTCAGCACTGATGTTTGTTCAAGAAGCAATCTCATGCGCGAGGCTGCTGAGGCTAGATTGTGATGAGATGGATTCGGAAGCAGCTTCTGATCTTGTTGATAATGAGGATATATTATTTATACTACTTTGGGTTTCAGAAAGGTATGCTACTTCTTTTGTGATAGGAATAGGAGTGCAGCTGATACACCGCAGAGGATATTCCATGCATCTAGGCCTATCGCCTTCTTATGCAGAGATTGTGCGGCTGCCGGATGCCAGCGATATATCCGACAACGTCCATGTACAGGGACTGCTGGAACTGGCTAGACTGTTTGTGGCATTTGCGCAATGCTTTTCATCTAACAACCAATATCCTTTCGAGGATACACTGGTTACAACAGAGGATCTCCTCCATGGCCTGTCCATGAAACGAGATCATGCCGCATTTGTCCGCTTGGCCGATTATTATATCACCAAAGAATGGATGCGAACCATTATCTGGCAGCAGGCGCTTTCGTTAGGACTGCTCTCTTCAAACTCGTATAATGAACTAATGACATTTACTTTTCCTTCCCATGTTGGACGCGACCTATTGAGTTCACTAAAAGACTACCGGGCTGATGACCTTATTCCACTAGGTCGGGATCAGGTATGTTTTCCGAATATTGTCGTTTTTGTGATAGAAATGATTAATGAGGGAAAATAGCTCTTGAAATGTTTCGAGGTAGCAAATTCTCTAGCAGACACTTTACTATGTAATCCTGCCGTATCTAAAGATTCTTGCTTTCGTCTTGGACCACAGGAATTTCTACACGGGCTATACCAAAAGCTTTCTCCGTTTCTTGAACAGGATCCTACACTTAATTCGATATTACGCCAGAAGACTGCAGAGGCTCTTTTAAGGGCTCCCTCTCGTCTGTGGACACTTGATATTGATACCCCAACCGGCGTGATGAATGAGGATGAAGATATAACAAGGAGGTCTCAATCGGCGACCCTGTCTCCATTTGATGCTTGTACCTATTGATGACTGAAAAGCGTCCCTATGTTCCATAATCTAAAAATGTACTTAGCAATCAGACAGAATGATACCAGAACACACTGACCATATATATCACCCAACAACACTTCTTTAATCAGCAACTTTCAACACAATCCTCCCAGAAATATCCCCCTTCTCCATCTCCTCATACACCTTTGACAATTCTCTAAACGGCCTCACTACCACATTCGGCTTCACCACACCCCTCCTCACCAACTCCACCGCTTCCATACACTCACTCAACGAACCTACCAGATTTCCCGTAATCTTCAAACCCTTAATCACAATCATCGAGATCGGAGTCTCTAGGTGCGGTCGACCGGGCGGTATACCCACACAACAGAGCGTGCCGCCAACTCGGAGCATTTCACATGCATGACTGAATGCTGTGGCATTTCCAGCTGTCACGATCACGGCATGAGCGCCGCCATTTGTTATCTGTTTGACTTTCTCGATGGGGTCGGTTAGTTTGAAGTCGATAAAGTCTTGGGCGCCGAGGGAGAGGACGAAGGCGCGTTTCTCGGACCCGGTGTCGATTCCGAGAACAGATGCGCCTTGGGCTTTGGCGTATTGGACTGGGAATTGAGTTAGTTATGACTATGCGGGGCTATTTTGATATCCTGTTTTATGGATGGGAATATACGAGTTCTCACCAGCTAAATGCCCCAATCCACCTCCTGCGCCCACGACAACAAGCCAATTCCCCGCTCTTACGTTCGCATTTAGCACTGCCTAAACTCTATCAGTTTTGATTCCTTCATCTTTCCATCTATTCTCCACATTTCCAAGAACCAAAAAACCCCCCAAAACTAACCTTATAAGCCGTAACCCCCGCACAAAGCACCGGCCCTATAACAACCGGATCCACGTCCTGTGGCAAAAGCGTCAAATATCCCGCATCTAGAGCAATATATTGCTGAAAACTTCCATCTTCATGGTGCAAATGATTCGTGCTTCGAACACAATACTGCTCTGTGCCCGCTAGGCAAAACTCGCATCGTCGACAGACTCGACTAGAGAAACGGATACCGACGAGATCGCCGATGTGGATATCTGGATCATTCTCACATCCAGGTCCCAGGGAGACGATACGTCCCACGCCTTCGTGTCCGCCAATATGAGGCAGTTTGATTTGTGTGATTGGCGTGCCGTCAGCGGAGGCGGCGGTGCCGGATTTGGTGTGCAGGTCTATTATTATGGTTCGTTTAGTGGGTTAGTATTTATTATTTTATATTACTGATTTGATGAAAGGTTTGACGTACCACTCTGACAAACTCCTGTATAGAGGACTTTAGCTAGGACTTCATTCGGTCCTGGGACAGGGACGGGATAGTCGTCTTTGAACTCGACGGGTCCGCCGAGTTCGCGAACTAGAGCGACAGTTTGGGTTTTGGGTATTGGTTCTGGCGTGATATGAGTGTCCATTGTTCTTTCTGGGTTCGAAGAAGTGTTGGAAGAGTCTTGTTCTAAAAGATGGTCTCTTCAGATGTACGTACTTGGAATAGGTGAGGGTTTATATACCTCACCCCATGCACGCCTTCAAGGCGGAATAGCAGATAATGAAACTATAAATACCAGTGCAAAAGAATATCGTAGTATTCTTACATTCCACACATCGATCCTTCATCACTGGGACGGGAGTATGAAATCTCATCGGCTTGCTTCCGCATCGAAGTTTCGACTGGCTGGATAGATTCTGCGGAGAATAAGATAAGATAAGATAAGATATGTCTATTCCGGATACGAATCACTTCTCTCAATTTCTCCGTTCTGCTTTATGCTCGGGGAAATAGGGTGTGGGGACGGAAGTGTGTATTCATGGCTTATGTATAGATGTGTCGGGTTAGATGCCTATTCGGGAAAAGAGGAAACAGTATGGATAGGGCAGAATACGTACTGTGCGGATCATCCATATAAGAAAGATATTGTTTCTGAATAATCAGATGTATCTTCATGAATATAATTCAAATAGAACGCTATATTCGGATGGATAAATCACATCAACTGGCATTCTCTCAATCTCTCTCCATGTAGAGAAAGTATTCCATGGTGCATCCCTCCGATGATAGAAGTGTATCTCAACTGCAGAAATAAACCTTATATCCTGCACGCATGCATGAAGTCAGTTCGCATACATGTACTGAGTATATCGGCGAAAATAGATAGAGCTAATTTCCCCGGCGCTAACGAGATTCTCCGCAACTTAATATGTCCATGGAAGCTTCAAGCTTCAAGATATGGAATTTTTTTTTTTTAACTTGGCAGTCATATCATAGAAAATTAGTCCTTTGATGTGTTCATATGCACGGACTACGTCAGATAAGGAGCCATGTCAACGTAACAATGGGACAATTATAAATTCCTCCGAGAGATTGTCCGAGAAAATATGAACGTAAACCTTCTAAGGCTGATCTACTGTATTTTCAGAAGGCTTTACTATCTAGAATTACAGAGATAGATCCATTGGAGGATCGGAGAAATAAAACTTGATTTCCGAATATATTATATGAACAGGT
Source organism: Paecilomyces dactylethromorphus (assembly GCA_029606265.1). Lineage (NCBI taxonomy): Eukaryota > Fungi > Ascomycota > Eurotiomycetes > Eurotiales > Thermoascaceae > Paecilomyces > Paecilomyces dactylethromorphus. The sequence goes on along the minus strand of JAPVCE010000033.1, from coordinate 1,748,104 downwards.
CATAAACCAACATTAGACGAGGGGGAAAGCATTTCAATTGCAGATCCACATTATTGAGGTTTCGACTCGGTTTTCATAGATACTTCATTCGTTTCAATCTTTTTGCTCTCCAAGTCCTTGCCGTCGGGGGAATTCTCGCCCGCGAAGATGTTTTGCATCTCTTCCAAGGAATGGCCATTGGTCTAGTGGATGTTAGCAATGCAGAAAATTTCCGATGTGAGGAGAAAATATACCTCTTTCAAGAAGAACCATGAGTATATTATAATGGCGTAATTGAAGATAGCAAACATCAAGAAAGTTCTCCAACCGATATTGGTGATGGCATGGGGTGTCATCTGCGACATGACAAAGTTGAACAACCACTGAGAAGCACTGCCGATCGCAATACCGACCTCGCGGGTCCGGTTGGAGAACATTTCACCCAGGTACAGCCAGGGGAGCGGGCCCCAGGACATGTTGAAACTGAAGGCCTCTGCGTATGTCATGATAATAGCAGCAATTCCGGCTTTTGTTGCCCCTTGCGTATCGGATGATGAGCTGGTCGGATGGGTAGCTACAATGATAGAGATGATAAGCATGAACGAGCCCATGGCAAATGCTCCTACCATGAATGGTATACGACGGCCAACGCGATCAAGGACAAAAATTTGAAAAGTGAGCACGCCAACTACCTTGACGACGCCAAAAAAGCCCGTCACCAACTTGCTGCTGCTTCCTGCGCCCACAGTTGAGAATATCTGATTGGCGTAGTATGCGAGTGACGTGTTTCCCGTTAGCTGGGCGCATAGCTGGATGGTAATTGCAATAAAGATACGATATCGGTTTGCCGGTAGAAGAAGCTCTTTGGGAGTGAACCCTTCCTTCACGCGTGCTTCTTCCTCGAGTCCAGCAAGAATTTCGTCAAATTCCAGCTGCAGCTCTTCTGTCTCGTCGCCTCCGCGGATCCATTTCAGTGACTCTCGTGCCTTTTCCGTTTTACCCTTTTTTGCAAGCCAGCGTACGCTTTCCTTGACAGTACACATTCCCATTAGTAGAATACCAACCGGAAGGAACTGGAGGCCCAATGCGATTTGCCATTGCTTGGTCTCGTTCGGTTGGTCGATACCGACGGCGTATGTTACCCAGTAAGAAACCATGACACCGGTCGCAAAGAAGAGCTGGAAGCAAGCACCCAGCCTACCTCGAATATCCTTGGGTGCCATCTCCGCCGTATACATCGGTACGAGCACAGTCGCCCCTCCGATCCCCAGTCCAGCAATAACCCTCCCTGCATAGAACGTTCCGATTGAGTGTGTGTTAACAACTTGGAGAATGGTCCCAACGATGAACACAACGGAGCAGACGATGAGTCCGCCGCGTCGACCGATGAAATTTGTAATTGGCCAGATGAAAAATGAACCGAAGAAAGCACCGCCTTGTAGAATTGAGACTGCATTCGAATTGACGCTAGTTTTCTGTGCTTTTGTGTATCTGAAGTCTTTCTCGAAGGACGTTAGAGTGAGAACGCCGCCTAAAGAACCAGTTTAGTGAATATTATCCTTTGATATGCTTCTGTCAAGAAATGAGAGGCAATACGTACTGATTACACCGGTGTCATAGGCAAAGGCAAATGAGCCCATACAAGTGATACAAACGAGATAGATGGCCCTGAAAAGGCCAAGCTTCTGGCCCATCCTGGCAGTTGGTGCCTATGTAGCAACACGAATAACCCACAGTGCTCAAGTCGTTTGGTTCTGAGTTAAGTACTTGGTCACAGTAGCTTCACAGTAATAGAAATGGTTCTTGTGATGTATTCTGTACCTGGTATACTTCCTCCTTGATCCAGAGTAAAGGTCTCAAGATGGCGAAACGGCGATGCACGAGGGTATCAGCTCGAGAGCAGAGAAATATATTAACCATTCTACAGTCTCTCCATCGCTAAAACAAATTATTTCAAACAGCATCCTGACCGCTCGTTCATTTTATCCCCAAGGAGTGGAGGACGCGTCAATGTAACCCGACTGGCCTACAATATCAGGCTCACAACAGCCGACCCCATGTCCCCCCACATCTTTCCTGGCCTCAGCTTTATTCATGGTAACTACGCGAGCTGTCTTTAGATGCTGAGTCGCTGGTTTGCCGACGCATAGGGGACCGTCTGGCGGGACGAAGCGCTGGGGGAGGGACCCCCGAGCTTTAAAACAGCCTCTGGCATTGAGCTCAAAAGATTGATGGAGAAAGCTTGACTGGCACTTGTTGTGGGTTCTGGTCTGGATCCCTGCTTAATAGTTGCCGGTGGTTGGTTGTGCATTGCAACAAGACGGCTAGAATTGCGTGCTTCCGCCATATCGATAAGAGTGGATGACGGTCACTTGGCAAGAGCAATTAGGCTGGTAAAGGGGCCGACCATAATAGAATTCATTTTATACCTTCAGAGATCATCACTAATTACTTCCAATTCATTGCTGATCAAAGAAGAGTTCCTGGATACTGCTGTTTTGTCGTCAGCTGAGATTTAGATACGACGCTAGGGGTTAGGCTGATGCATACTGCTTACCCCGCAAAAAGCTAGGGGGGACCCCAGATTTGCCTTGGGGTAGAAAGGCCGCGAGGAACGCAACTAGTACAAGAAACAGATGATTGTTGACAGAAAGATTCTTAGTAGATTGTTGGCTTTTCAACAATTCTTCTCTAATACGAGTTAGTTGACTTAATATAAGTCGGACATTTCACCGTTTGTAAGTTGAAAGCATATCATTTCCATGCTCTCTGAATTTTTAGCACAGATGAAAAGCATGATGGTGTACACCTGCGTTCTGAAATCAAGGTATTCCCAGTTCTTTGGTGGTCATCAGGTTTAAGTTTTGCAAGATATAGATTCTATCTTCTCCATAACTCTTCCACGTGGCTTGCTAGCGGGAAATGAGAAGCTTGCTTGGTTTCCCTACCACCATAATTGAGTTAAGCGACAGGCGATAGGCGACAGGCGAACACGAACGTCGGGATACTGAGCGTAAGGTCCGTATAGTCCCACTTTGTGAAGTCAAGTCTAATCTATCAGATGCTCTCCCATTTTTTTGTATCCGCGGAGATATATTCTCGAGCGCCATATCTGCTTGCAATGATGTGTGCTTGCTGTCGGATGAATAACGTTGTTGCGAGCGGACTATCGAATGATGCAATTCTCGTTGGGTGCATTCTTCAGTTCTCAAGCTTTTGAACCAAACTCAAATTAGAACATCAGTAAAAGTAGGGAATCAGATAAGCTGCCTCCATTGATTATCACAGAAGTGCTTGATAAGAAATTTTATTTTACCGGTGTTAAAAGAAACTAAGGAACAACAAAAGAAAAAAAAATTGATGTCCACTCCCCCGAGCCGGAATCGAGCCGGCGACCTTTCGGTAACAATGGAATTTCCTATTACAGCCGAACGCCATATCCAACTAGACCATCGGGGGTTTTCGGATAATTAATGCTCCGGACTAAGGACTTTTCTGGAGATTTTTGCTGTCGGGTCGGTTTCTGAGCTGCTATTGGTAAGAAGATTTATGGACATTTATGTCATTCACAGTACTCTATAATTTCCAAGTGTTCTTTTAAAATCAATATATTTATCAACAAGAGAATTCTGGAAGATAGCGGGATCTAATCTTTCGTTTTGTTTTCAGAAAATCCATTGAGCATAATATTGAGAGAAGCCTGGTCAAAAATGTGCAGATGCACCGGACCGACCCCAGCCAAGGCCTCTGATCAGGCCTGTCTAATGGGACGAAAAAAATGCTAGACTTTATCTTATGTGCTGTTTCTGGTTATGATCTGTCTCCCTAAGTTCCGTAAAACTTACCTGATTTAGATTCTTGCATCGCCGATTAGGCGTCCTGCAGTAGCGTTTTTAAAGCCGTGGTGCAGAACACTCATTGATAGTCGGGGTAGCAAGAAATATCTCTGTTTTGGCCAACCGGTCATATCGACCAAGGATGGCTGATACATTTATTAAGTTTTAGGATCCCTACCTTGCCTTCAAGCAGAATTTGTGGGCCCCTTACTCTTATCGATTGCTATTAAGTCATTCAGCTGAAGGGCGCTATGGACAAGATAGCAGACATAGTTGACATATGTGAAACAAGTGTAGTATCATTTTGACATCAGATGAGATCAGCACTAATCTGCATTAGGAGATTAATCCTATCTACAATCATTCGTACCTCTAGAAAGAGCTTCTACCTGAAATTTAGGCAGGACATTAAATAATTGGTAGTAGTGGAACGATAAAATCATTTTTTACTGTTCCAACCTCAACTTTCATTAGTATTGATATTGCAAAGAAATTCACAACTGTGCCCCCTTCCTAAGAACCTCAACCATGCCATTCAAACTAGAAGAGGTCACATATGATGACTTCCCGGAACTGATTTCAGTATGGTGGGAATCGGTGGAGAATCCCCGACAAGGCGTCATGCGCGCGATCGCTCCCATCCTCAATAACGATCGAGAAGCTAGTCTGGCGAAGAGCACGGAATTGCAGTTACAGCAATATAAAAAGAATTATGCGAACATTGTGTGGTTTAAAGTTGTGGATGATGCTACAAATAAGATCGTTGGAGGCGCAAAATGGAAGATCCATCTTAAGAATCCGTATGCAGAACCTCCGGCGCAGCCCTTCCGGGCGGAATGGTATCCAGAGGGTATAGGGAGAGATTTTGCTACCAAGGTGGTATTGCAACTTCAGAGTGGGCGAGTGGGAAGAGCACAGAGACCGCATATCTGTATGGGACCTTTTTCTTCTTTTTTGTCAGGCTCGTGCTAAACAAGAAATGTGATTATGCTGATTACCGCGCTAAACAGTACTGGAATTGGCATTTACCCTTCCCGAGTACCGGTGCAAAGGCGTTGGACACCTATTTATGGCATGGGGTGATGCGAAGGCAGATGAATTGAATTTAGAGTGCTGGCTATCTGCTTCTGATCTAGGCCGCTTTCTCTATAGAAAGCATGGTTATATTGACGTTGTTGAGCATGATGTGGTCATGGATCCTCCAGACCACCTATCAGAGGCAGAGAGGGAAGAGTGGGAGGCATACCAGGGTCTCATATTACCTGTGCATATAACGCATATGTGGCGGCCGGTAGGCGGTAAATATATTGAAGGCGTGACCGTGAAACCGTGGGAAGAAAAGAATTAGACTTATAGCCCAAGGATGTTGCAATTCTTGCCAGCGGTAGAGAATGTATATTACATGAGTCATTAGAAATGGCACACTAATATTTTACCATCGCTAGACAAATCCAAGTACGCATCGGATATTTAAATGAGGCTTATAGATACCTCTTTGCACGGCTAGAGAATATTCCATATATCCATACGAATTGTGCTTGAATATTGCTTTGAAGCAGATAAACAACAATTCATCACACTGGACACGAATACAGCATCGGTACAGAATCTAGGTTCGAAAGCGTAGCGCGATTTGTTAGCTGTGATGTTAAAAATATCAGTAGATTCGGATCATTCAGTTGGCTCTTGATTCCACAGTATCGCTGCTATTTAGCTTTTTGCAGATCCCTGGGTCCCTCTCAAAGAACTGTGGATATGTTATTTTATCTTTCCATCTATGCGACCATCGCAATTCTTGAGAGAAAAGCTGTCATTTTATTTATTCTTATACCCAGTGGTACGTGCTCTTCTGGGCCTACCTTCAACATTGGTCTCAAAAGTTCACTTATGCAGGACGGCTGGCGTGGTTAACCGCATATTCGGCCCAATTCTCTGTTATCGATTATGCCCATCAGAAAAAACGGGCAATATATCCGAATAAGGGCTCAATCACAATGCATAAAAATGATAACGTACTCGCCTGGCCCTAAATCTTGGCCAGATTAAGATCGACGCTCGGTGTGCCGGAGTTCGGGAAGTTAGGAATGTGAGTGGACACAAGGTTTCAGGAACAGAGTTAATCACCAGATAAACAACCAACCAACCACGGGTTCCTGGGAGGTGAAACCAGTAAAATCTACCTAATATTTTTCATATTTGATGCTTCCTCAAGAGTTGATGTGACCGATAAGAACGGCGATCTTTAATTAGTGGTCAACTTTTGACCGAAGCAGACTGTGAGCTCATGTTGTCCACATGGCGCAGACGACTGATCCGCGCCTGTCGATCTGGTCTTTTTCCAGATATTCAAATTTCCCGATCTATGTGATGAAGCTTCTTGAAGGTCTCCATCTTAATAGCGACTCGCTGAGTCTGAGAAAGACTCCGCCACTAAACGACGGGATGGCGTGGTGGTCCCGCTGCCATCGCGCCCCGTTGCAACCTTGCTGTTGTTGCTGTGCCGCGTGCTCAGGTTCTGACAGCGAATAATGAAGAGATTCCACTAGGATTGATATCGACCTTATCCACACCTCCTTAGTTTCTGAGAAAGATAGACTCAGGATGTCGACGAACAGGTTTTATCGCGACGGTGGACCTCGTTTCGAATCTCAATATGCGTTTGCAACTTGTCCACGAGTGAGCGTTGATCTCCAATAGTTGCCTTTGTTCGGCTGAAAAACATCAAGGAGATCGCCGGTTATGCTCCATGGATGATCGATTCTGTTACCTATTAGGACTGTAGGGTGTCAGCACCGATGAGCAGGAGCTCCAGTTCAGGCTCCAGCGGAAGTTTTGCCATTGAGTGCTGATCCTCCAGTCTTGGGGAGTTGAGGGTTTATATAGAGCCCTATATGATCCTGATTTTGTCACGTCATCCCTAGATCTACTGTCGTCATTCTTTTCGACTATCATTCGCTCCTTATTTATTCGACTGTTGAATAGTGCTCTGAGTATAGTCCGGGGAAGATGACGCGCCGTTTATTAGCTGCTTCGTCTGTTCTATCTTTATTCGCGGGAACTATTGCTCAGGGATGGCCTTACTTGACATATAAAACAACGGCCTTCCAGCCGCCACAGCTCAACATCACGACTTCCGGTGCTCCTCTGGCTCCTGGCTACCTTTTCATCGGACCTAGAGGGAACCAGGCAGCTGGCACTGCTGCGCTTATCTATGACCAAGAGGGAGATCTTGTTTACCAGGGACCCAATGAAGTTGTATCGAACTTTAAAGTTCAGAAACTTTTTGGCCGAGATGTTCTCACTTTCTGGGCCGGGGATATGATGTCCATCGGTTACGGTTACGGCACAGTCCACATTCTTGACAATACCTACAAAGAGATCTACACAGTCACATTGGATGGCCCCTTCATTAGCCCCAATGGCTCAACTATGACATCATATATCGACCTTCACGAGAGCAAGGTTACAAACCGGAATACTCTTCTAGTGACTGCGTACAATGTGACGCAATATGACCTAACTTCTATTGGTGGCCAGAAAGACGGCTGGATGTTGGACGGACAATTTTACGAGATTGATATCCCGACAAACAATGTCCTTTTCAAATGGAGTGCCCTAGAGCATATCATCGACATCCCTTTCAATGGGTCTCATCAGGGCTTAGGCGACTCAGGTGCCAGTCAAGAGGCCCCTTGGGATGCTTACCACATTAACTCAATTACGGAGACAAATGAGGGCTACTTAGTATCTCTCCGCCACTTCTGGGCTGGTTATTACCTATTCCGAAATGGAAGGATCAAATGGTGCTTAGATGTACGTCTTTCCAAGTTACACCGTAATGGGTTGTGCTAATGTAGAGCGGTAGGGAGAGGACGGCGGTGACTTCAACCTTGGAACGGGAAACAATTTCTCCTGGCAGCATGACATGCGCGTTCAGAACGAGACCTCTCAGGGACTCGTGCTTACCCTGTTTAACAATGCCAACACTCCCACTAACGAAGGGCAACCGACAACCGGTCTCAGCTTGGCTGTCGATCTGGTTAACTGGTCTGCTGTGAACCTCAAGAACATTTCTGACCCCACCGACCCAATCCATAGTGTCAGTCAAGGAAGCTACCAATCGCTGACCAACTCTACTGGGAATGTATTTATGGACTATGGCTCTATTGCGAAGGTCAAGGAATATGATGCTGTTGGAAACACCATTATGACGGCTCAGTTTGGGCCAGATAACGATGTCGCATCCTACCGTGGCTACAAGGCTCCGTGGGCAGGTACTCCATTCTGGAAGCCTGTTGCCCTTATTGAAAACTCCACCGTATATATGAGCTGGAATGGTGCCACTGAATACGACAACTGGGCCATCTATGGTGCTCAGACTAAGGATGCATCCAACAAGACTCTGGTCAGCATCGTTGCCCGGACTGGATTCGAGACGAGTGTCACCCTGAACCAATCAATAACGGAATACATCCAGGTCGTTGCTCGAAAGGGCAGCACTAGTCTCGGATATTCAGAGATGATCAGCACTCAATAAGGTGATGCGGAACGCAGACACGAGGCGTTTCTATGATCAAATCTGTGATGAAGTCTCAACCGCACTTCCCACTAGCTATTACTCCATATGTCATGACTCGAAAGACCTATGGAATGATACTCACTCCTGAGTCGTCGAGCTTTTATTCTGATCTTATTTTGTATCCCTAAATCTAGTTTTAATTGCCATTTTGTATGGATTTGGCTTGTACACACACATAATTGTTGTACATATTTCTTTCTGGGTCCGATTCTCAAAATTGATTGAGTCGATATCTGTTGGCAAGCACATGATGGCTTCCTTTGCCATCGGTCGTGAGGTCACCGCATCAAATTATTACAGTGATGAAAGTTGTCGTCCAAGTCCATTCGCCAGATTTAGAGTTGGTAATCCACGCGGAGGCGAGGGTAGGAAGATCTTATCTAAGATCAGTTAGATTGCGGGGTTCTCCAGCTCGCGAGTTGCCTGATTTTTTGTCAGATCTATCAAGTTGGATCAGCCTACTAGTAAAACATCGAGACTACCGTAGGTTTTACCTATAACAAAAAGAGTTGTTCTTCAGGGACTATTTCCTTTTGTTTCTCGGAGCTAACCTGTACAGGAACGACAGCGCACGAGCTTAACAACAATGATTAAGAAAATAACTAAATAAAGTAAATTAAGCTGCGCCACTGCAGCGCCAAGACCCAAATGTCCGGAACCTCAGAATTTAAACCAGCCCACCGCTGCACTCCGGCTCTAGCTTGTCGGCTCGAGAAACCGCAATCATGATATTGGAGCAATTGGTTCTATAATTAACCTTGGCAGGACGAGTAGCAAGCCCAAATTCGGCCACGATCCAAACTAAAGTCAGCTGATATTATCATTTACAGAAAATACGAAGACTACTTCCCATGGATCCGAAACATGATCCTGTCGGCCTGACCCGGAAGGACCTTGAGCAAGACCTAACCAACGAGGTAACAATAGGAAGACTTGGCGCACAACTTCTATCATGCAAGTATCCAGTACTATGCAAAGGGTCTAGTATGTGTCCCGCAAGGTCGCAGGGCAGGACAACACACTGGTCGCCTGTTACTGCTTGCAGTTGAATCTAACCAATTTCTCTCCTGGCCATCCGATGGCATGATGTAATATGTCCGATATGTTCTTTATTCTTCCAATCCTATTATAGGCCCTTTTCAATCTTTTCTGAGACAACTCATGAGCGTCCTTTTCCTCATTGGTTTATATCCAATCCTTTCGGGTGTCATTGCAGCTAAGGAGAGTTTCGTCAAATCCAAGAACGCGGTGTATGGCTTAATTAGGACAACGGGGTCCCCGATGGACGAAAGTGGAAAAGATTCCTCTCACTGTGTGAACTTTTGGGTAAGCCTTAGTTCAGCTCGAAGGAATGATATCACGAGACGGAGCATATACTCGGATACAGGGTTACAATGACCCAGCAAGGTGACATTTAGACAAGACGAAGGATCGCTGCTAAGAATAAAAAAAGTTATAAATTGACTGATTAACCCCCCTATTATCTATATCAATCACACATAGCATCAATTGAGCTCCTCTCAAAGTATCTATATCTCAAAACAAACTCAAGCCACCTTCCACAAAACAAACAACCACCATGCACTTCTCTACTATTGCCCTGACCGCCACCGCGGCCCTGACTCCTCTCGTGAGTGCCCTGGGTAGTGCTATTGTGCACAACAACTGCCCTCAACCCGTCTACGTCTGGAGTGTCAGCTCTACCATCGGTCCGGAGTTCACCGTCAACCAGGGAGCTGAATACTCTGAAGTCTTCCACGCCGACCCCAGCTCCGGCGGCATCGCCATCAAGATCACCCGCACTGAGAACGGTCTGTATGATGGTAGTGCTCAGACTATCTTCGCGTATGATCTTGATGGAAGCAACGTTTGGTATGATCTGTCGGATGTCTTCGGAGATGCCTTCTCTGGTAACTCCGTGGCTATCACGCCCACGGATACGTCTTGTGGAGTTATTGATTGGACCAATGGCATTCCTCCGGCTGGAAGCCAGGTGAAGGTTTGCGAGGCGGAGACGAACTTGAACTTGACGCTTTGTTAAGTGACTTTGGGACGAGATTCGATGTAGGTGTGCCTTTGTTCTTGAACTGAACTTCATTCATTGGATAATATCAATACTAATTGGAAACAAGCGACTTCAGAGCAACTCACGATGACTTCCCACATTGACAAGAACGGATTCAATCCATGAGTGCACGCAAAAGGCAACGAGAAAAGAAGTGACCCTTTCTGGGTCACTACTATGGTCAAATATCATTAATACCCTCCTTAAATCATGTCCTCCTTAAGCCTTCAAACACTTGTAACATTTCGAGGGCAAAGGCAAGATATGAATAATTAGTTTAGTGTAATTAAATTTTTACTTCCAGACCAGTTTGACATGTTTTTCTGTAATGTATACCATATCTCTTTTAAAGCTGAAAGAGTCCGTAATAGAGTCATATGACCTGATTTCCTCCGGATTCCAATTTCATTTCCCCAACTTTTGCATTGGCGATAAGGCTAGATTGTTTGTGCATTTAGGTATACCAGACTGAGTTCGTACATACTTCAATTGACGAGGTTGTATCTATCTAACCATGCTGTAGGGACCCACTCAGCTAGATCGACCTAGAGTTCTAGACCGTAGTCTCATGTCTCACAAAAAAAAAAGGGACATTGTGGCACTTATATCCAGGAACATATATTGGATGTGTAACGTTGAAACGAGAATTGCTCATGTAGTGTAGAGAAACATATATGTATGTTTTTACTTCATGAATACTACGTAGTATTTCATATGCATATTGAGACATCGCGGATTGCATCTGTATACTACGTTGTGTTCACCAAGACGTGGTATCTATCTATCTATCTATCTATCTGGCTGAATTGAAGCAGGTATAGAATGAAATCACTATAGATTGATTGTTCGTCTATGAGATGGAACGGGCACATACCTACGTTTCCGTCTAAATTGCGGTGAGGGATATTCGATATCTATGGCCCTAACAAGCCATAAGCTCGGTTGCTCGGTTCGGTTGAAAGGCCTATGCAAGACATGTAGAGTGGTTTGTAATAGGACTCACCGCTGAGTCATTAATAATATAGAGTGAAACACCGTGAACATCACAACGATAGGTCCAATCGGCCGACAGACCATTCCAAAGTGGAGAAGAACAGCTAATTTCTCGGCCCGGGGCAGAAGACAGAGAGTAACAATTCTCCATAGTTATGGTAAAGTAAGATTCCTTATGTCATCGACCTCGGACAAGCTGCCGGGAACTCCCCCTCAAATCCCGCAACCCCGCATAACGGATCATCTCCCCGGAGTCCCATCGCACTCCTGTCCGGTATGCAAAGGGCATCAGAAGATCCCTCGCTTCGTTCTCCGTGATCTGATTCCGTTCTCTTTCATATCCTCCGCTTCCTACGAGGGAATTGAGAGTTTCTATCCATTTTTCCCCTTTGAATTGCTCAATTTCTTTGTCTCTGTAGAAGTATCACGCGACTGAGATAGACTTCCCCGCATTCATAGCATATCACCCGTTTTCATTCATCATGGTAGCTCCCACTGTCCGTGTTGCGCCCTCAGCGGCCAACAGAGCTCTTGGGCTTCTGCGCACTGTACAGTTTACTCATCCGCCTAATTGTCCCTGTCACTCGAACCCAAATCATCATCATCACCACCAGACGCCGTCATTGGCCAATCATGTGCGACGACATCTGGCGACGCCAGTGGATGCGTCCCGTCAGAAGGAGTATGCCTTTGAGATGGCGGCGTCGAGTATCCGATTCGGACCGGGTGCGACTAAGGAAGTCGGAATGGATTTCAAGAACATTGGTGCGAAGAAGGTCTGTGTTGTTACGGATACGAACGTGAGCAAGTTGGATGCGATGAAGCAGGTGGTAGAGGGGTTGAGTAAGGAGGGGATTGAGTTTACGGTGTTTGATAAGGTGAGGGTAGAGCCGAAGGATTATTCGTAAGTTCACATTGTGATTTTGAAGATTATTTCGACAGTTTCTGACCATGAAATAGGATTAAGGAGGCTATTGCGTTTGCAAAGCCATACAATCCGGATGCCTTCTTGGCAGTCGGTAAGTCTTGATAAGTTTACAGCTAAGAAGATCGTATGCTAATGTCATACAGGTGGAGGATCTGTCATTGATACTGCAAAGCTCATGAACCTCTACACCGTCTTCCATGACGCTGACTTTCTCGACTTTGTCAACGCTCCTCTTGGCAAGGGTCTCCCAATCAGCAAGCCATTGAAGCCACTTATCGCAGTCCCGACAACGGCGGGTACCGGATCAGAGACAACAGGCACTGCAATCTTTGATCTTGTATCAAAAAAGGCCAAGACTGGTGTCGCTCATCGTGCGCTGAAGCCCACTCTCGGTATCTGTGACCCGATAAACACACGAACAATGCCTTCTGCCGTCCATGCATCCTCTGGCCTTGATGTTCTCTGCCACTCCCTTGAGTCTTGGACGGCAATTCCTTACAACGAGCGTGTTCCTCGCCCTACCAACCCCATCAACCGACCCGCTTACCAGGGTGCAAACCCCATCTCGGATATCTTCTCACTCCAGGCCCTTCGCAGCGCCGTAAAGTATCTTCCACGTGCTGTTAAGGACCCCGACGACTTTGAGGCCCAGTCTCAGATGCTTCTCGCTGCGACACTTGCTGGAGTTGGATTTGGTAATGCAGGTGTCCATCTTTGCCATGGCATGAGCTACCCAATCTCCGGCCAGAACCCCGGCTACAAGCACAACGGATACGCCGTTGATCACCCGATCATTCCTCATGGAGTCTCTGTTGCCGTATCCGCGCCAGCCGTCTTCCGTTTCACTGCTGCATCGAACCCTGACCGCCATCTAGCAGCCGCTGAGGCTTTTGGCGTTGACATCTCCAATGTCAAAAGAGAAAGCGCCGGTGAGGTCCTTGGTGATGCTATTGCCGAGTTCCTCATTCAATTGGGTGATCAGCCTCGTGGTCTCAAGGCACTTGGCTTCAAACCCTCCGACATTGACAGTCTGATTGAAGGCACACTGCCTCAAAAGCGTGTATTGATGCTGGCCCCCAACCTGAGCGAAGAGCTCACGGCGGAAAAGGACGAGCTGAGAAGACTTTTCGAAGCATCGATGGAATACTAGTTGACAGCCGTTCTGTTTCCCTTAGAACACTTTTTGAGCATTATGTATATAGCAGCAATTATACTTTCTTTGCTGCAAAAACCGGGATATGCGTGGTGTTCGTCGCATGAGACGGGGTGGTGCAATCTGTTTCTCCTTATAGGCGCAAATTCAAGCAGAAATGGAAAATTTTCAATGTTTATATTTTCAATTAACCCTCATGTTCTTCTGCAGCAGATCTCATAGGCTTCTTTCCTTTATCGGATGGATCATCTTCCTCTTCCTGCACAATTCGGGTTCCCAACATACCCATAGACGAAGCAATGCGGTCCAGCCATATAACTGCCTGAGGATCCGATTTATCAGATGTCTTGGAAGGACCACGCTCAATTTCCGATACGATACGAAATGGCAGAGTCATAACTCGCATAGTTTCATCTGAATGCTGGCTTTGAGGGCTAGATGCTTGGGAGAAAGTCGGGGAGCCTGTGTCCTCTGGTGGAGTGGGATACGTGATATCCTCTATTTGTTGAGCGGGGGTTGTCCTGTTTGCTGCCATGTCAATTCTGATAGACCGTAATATTTGCTCGAGAGCAGCAACAGCGCTGGTCGCTCCTCGAAGCAAGAGGGACGGGCTCGTATCTGCGAACACTTCCGGAACAGGCCCAACGAAGTTACCCGGTCGATATGTGATTCCTTGAGCACGTTGACTGTGCGCCGCGATGCAGGACTTCAATTCCTCCATGTGCACAAGAAGGTTATTACGAGTTTCCGTTATGCGCTCCAGGAGAGAAATAGCGTCCTGAGGTGAAGATGATGAGGAGGAGGACGATAAGGCACGTGCTTCGCTGAGATATCTCGGGCATTTGGTGAGTTCCATGAAAATCAGTTCCGATACACTCACGAAAGGGGACCACTCCCCGGGCTTCTGAGAATCTTCAGCTCGTACTCGGGTAGCGAAGTTTAGCCAGTCCTCCTCATCAAGGAAGCATGGCTTGCCTTCAAAGAGCGATGTTGCTATAAGGAACCCCCTATAGGCAATATAGCATGAACGTCCAAACCCGGATTCGTGCCTCTTGACACCACGACTTAGCATCAGCTGTTTGACACCTTCAGCATGTCGGGCCCAGGCATCTTTCGATGTCTGTGCGTACATCTCATAGACACTGAGCATCATGACTGAGCTGAGCATGTTGTCCGAATACGCCTCTTCTGTATCTAGGGCTTTACACACCTCTTTCAGAGCCAATGAGTACATCTGCCTGCTGGCCCTCAAGAGGGCCGGATCTTTGGTGAGATGCGCCAGATAGACTCCGCTGAGACAGCAAACAGATGCATCTTGGTACGTGTGTGTGCCAAAATTCTGCGTGATGTAGTCGGGGAACGCTGGGTCATCTCCAGATCGGAACCTGTTGTGGAAGTAGAGGGTTGGGAATGCAGCGCAGACGAAATCAGCGAACAACTGTGGTTGGTTGTTTACAAATGACTTGCGTACAAGAGATGAATCGATTCGCTCGTCAATAGATGTATCAGTGACATGTCGACGGATGAGGGCCATTGCATTCTCCTGGATAATCTCCGTCGCAGAGCGGCTGCTTTCTCCACGGCTAGCCACTGAGCTGCTCTTCGATCGAGTGGAGCTTGTGTTCCGTGATGACGACTGGAGTCGACGTTGCAGACCGGGCCCTTCATCCTGGAATTTCAGCTCCCGGCTGTAACCCGGACAAGGGGCTCCATACCGCGCACATTGTGTGCACCCAGGTCGAGCCTCATCACACTGATTGTAACTCAGTCAATCGACTGCGGATGCTTCGGCAACGGACAAAATTGAAGATATAATCGGACCGCTTACTAACCTTCACACGTCTCTCCCGGCAGAGGCCGCAGGCTTTGCTGCGCGGTACTCCGACCATTTCTCACCAAGACGCATGGCCTTGATAGTATCGCATGCAGGGCAGATGTTCAAGAAACAGATTTTGATATGAATGGGACAGAACAGAATGTTAATCATAGAAGAACCGCCGCATTATATCGTGAGAGCTCAAGGAGGCGATGTGATATAGGACGAAGGACATCTCGGTGAGATGCATTTGCTGCAGGCATCCCAACAGGAAAAAAAGCAACGAGAAGTAGTCCACGTCTCCCCATCCCTGCCTCTGCATGCAGCCGTGATCGGGCATCGAGTTTTTAGATGAATGGTTGAACTAGCTACCATTAGATCAAAATAGAAAAAAACAGTCAGCGGGGCAAAGGAGAAAGATCAACATTGGGCCCCATCAATCTCGCCACCAGCATCGCAGGTATCGTACCAACCGTCAGGTTTAGTTTTTCAAACCCTGGTCTGGTTTAATGGCCACTGAGCCACTATCTGACACCGTCTGCGGTCGGGGAATTAAGCTAGTTCGAATCGTTGGCGCGAACATGTAGATGAGCGAACGAGAATTCACAAAAGCCCATACGAAATCGGATCCTGCAACCCGGCCGTTAGTGGGGGCCCTCTCGATCGGAACTGAAGCGGGAACGGTGCTGCTACAGACCAGCAAGCGTCCTTTTTTTTCTCTCTCTTTTCTTTTTTCCTTTCAGCTGGAGACAGGGGTTTATATTCATCCCACAAGAATTTAGTAATCTTACAGATTGATATTCGTGGTCTGGACCATCGACGAGGTTGGCCACACACCTGCTGTATGAACTACACCGGTCTTAGCTCGGTCTCCTTCGGACTATCACACACTATCGGCTGTGACCATGTGCGTTTTTGGCAAATTTGATGTCATTATTCTCTTTTATTGTGTTTTTTGAGATGTCTTGCATTTACTAGCGGGGTGGTACACTAAGCGAGCCTACTGGTCCCCTTTGGAGGCTCTGTTGATCTTTTACTGATTTCAGATTATTTTCTCTTGGTTGATCGATGCCTACCTGCAACTCGATAACTGGGATATTTCGCTCTAATATGGCCTATATTCTTCTTCCTAAAACGTAGTCTTATACTGTGAACTTCTTCGACTGCATTAAGCCTCAAAAACGGGCCATCTATGATATGCTATTTAACCGGAAGCACGGAATACTAGTTAAGCACTTCGGCTAAGACCGACCCTGTAACACCAGGGGCAGATAGCTAGTCTTAGCCGCTTAAGTGGTTCTGCTTGCTGCCCAAAGAAAGCAGGCATTAGGATATGCAGCCATGTGACATGCACGGCAAATGGTTTATCTATACCCCAGAGGCTACGTAGACAGGGATTAAATGTATAGCGCAGGAATATGAGGTCTAGACTCTAGGATCTAGATTGATCGCTAGGATAGAAATCAAATTTGGTAGACGGTCAGACCTTATTGGTATTAATAGCTCAAAATTAGGCGTCCCATCATTCTACGACTCCTTGTGTGCTATCTAGCTTTATTCAGTCTTGTCACTGCAGGATCCGTCTGATGGCCTCTGTGGCTCGCCGTAGAGGACTGCCTATCTGGGAATTTGGCGGATTCCCAATAAGTCGCGCGGATAATAATACATGTCCTGTTAACAAGTGACGTCCATAATGATGGGCATCCACAGCATTGGAATAGTATCCGGATTATGCACATACAGGCAGGGATATGCACTTAAAGGAATCCAACGATTTAGTCGAAGATGGGCACATTCTGGCAGTAACCATGGTTCGCCTATGGCAGATGAGCACTTATTTTCCTATACGTCTGGCCGTTGGCTGTACAAGGAATCCCTTCAGTTGAAGAAAAGATACGTTAAGTTCAACGTTGAGGCATTCAAGAAAATTGCCGCTCAGATAGTGGACTCTCGATGCGTCGGAATATCCAAATT
This sequence comes from Paecilomyces dactylethromorphus, assembly GCA_029606265.1. Taxonomy (NCBI): domain Eukaryota; kingdom Fungi; phylum Ascomycota; class Eurotiomycetes; order Eurotiales; family Thermoascaceae; genus Paecilomyces; species Paecilomyces dactylethromorphus. The sequence continues at coordinate 1,730,781 of JAPVCE010000033.1, read as the reverse complement.
GTCAGAGGGCCTATATAACAAAGTGTTCTCTTTGACAATGGAAAATGGAAGGGAGATCTTAGCCAGAATCCCGAATCTAAATGCCGGTCATTCTCGCTATGTGGTTGCTAGTGAAGTTGCGACCCTTGAATTTGTATGCAGCGGTTGGATCTGAACCTTATTCGCTTTTACTAACTATTGGACTTCAGCTTCGTGACATGCTGGACATTCCTGTGCCAAAAGTTCTTGGATGGAGCTCACCATCGTCGCAACCTAATTATGTCGGAATCGATTATATCTTGATGGAGAGGGTACAAGGTGTCCAGTTGAGCAAAGTCTGGGAAACCATGTCGGAAGTTCAACGGTTCGGGCTGGTGAAAAGCTTGGTGGAGATCGAGGGGAAACTAGCAAGCATAAACCCTGCATATTACGGTAGTTTATATTATAAGGACACGATCCTGGAAGGAAAGATTACGATGAACTTGACTAAACCATCAGCTGGGAACCTTGATGATGTTATCTCAAATTTTGTCATTGGACCGACAACTGAGAGATCGTTTTGGGTGGACGAACGGCGTGACCTGGATATTGATCATGGCCCCTGTGAGTAGTCTCTTTAATATTAATTTTGGAAGACTAATTATCTTTTCTTCTAGTCATAGGCTAATCATCACAACAGGGAACAGATTTGAAGAGTATATGTCAGCTATCGTGCACCGGGAAATTTCTTTAATCCAAAAACTAGGTTTACAAAGACTCGAAGGCCACTCTGAATATCTTGGGAATGCAGGGGTCACACCAGAAAGTCATATACAACTTCTAGAGAAATTTCTAATGGTTCTTCCTCATATTCTACCACCAGCAGAGGTTACCCGACCTGTCTTACTCCATCAAGACCTACATGCGGACAACATATTTGTCCACAAAGATGACCCGACAAAAATATCAAATATTATTGATTGGCAGGCAGTATATGCTGCACCACTCTTCCTACAGGCCAGATTTGCATCCGTAGTCGACTGTGATGACCTTTACCCGTGGGGCGCAATCCAGCCCGAACTCCCTGAAAACTTTGAGACACTCCCAGGGCCACAGAGAAATACGGCTAAAGATGCATTTCACAGAATTAGGCTGAAGAAGTTCTATGAACTGGCGTCAAGAAAATTTAACCCGACCCTTATTAAGGCCATGGATGCCACAAGAGATGATGATGATCCCACGAATTTCATCTTTCATATCATTGGGCAAACTGCTATGGATGGTCCAATTCCCCTGAAAGAGCTTCTTATTCAAATATACGAAAAATGGGATCAAATCTCTAAAAGAGGATCAAAGATGAAATGTCCAATTTCATTTACCCAAGAAGAAATTAGCAAGGCACGGTACCAAGCGGAAGCATGGGCAGATGCATTCAATGAGTTTGAAGCTCTGCGATCCCGACTTGCAGGGAAGGAAGGTTGGGTTTCCCACGAAGAGTATGAAGAAGCTATAAGCAGATATAACGCCCATAAGGACGCCTTAGAAAGGTTGCAAAAACATCTGGAGAAGCTCTCTTGAAGGCTGTTTTCTTCTTGTGGGAACTGTTGTGGACTACCAGTATACATCTATAATGGAAGCTATTTTAAGCTATTGTAATTCTGACCTTGAAAAGTATAAGTGCTCATGCTCGTTTCAGTTAGTCGTACCTGCTACTATTGTCAGTCTTCAACTTATAGAATTGCTCCTTCCTCATACGCTATGGGTTCTCTAACGCAGACAACAATAAGGAAGCAGTATTTAGATCCCACCAATCTTGTCTTAAAACCCATTTGTCCACTATATCACTATTATCAACTGAACAGATGTTGTCTACTATGTTGAAAATCACAATGCCTCTCACAGATACCAAAGCGCGTCCCAAAGTCCTCGTGGCTGAAAAGCTCTCTCCTGAGGGTATTGCACTTCTTCGAGCCAAGTTAGAAGTCGATGAACGCCAAAATCTCACTTCAGATGATCTACTCGATATCATTCCCCAGTACGATGCATTGCTCGTGAGATCAGAAACCAAGGTGACAGCTGTTTTGCTACGGACAGCGAAGAACCTCAAGGTCATTGCGAGGGCGGGGGTAGGTGTGGATAATATCGGTCTGTGAGAACTATATAATTATGTTATATCACATTCTAATATTCTTTTCACAGATGTCGGGGAGGCCTCAAAACTGGGCATCGTGGTTGTCAATTCGCCTTCGGGAAATGTCGAAGCGGCAGCAGAGCATACAATTGCCCTGATGCTCTCTATGGCGAGGAACATTCCTTCTGCATGTGGTAGCATCAAATCTGGAAAATGGGAAAGGAGAAAGCTAGTCGGAGTAGAAGTCAAGGGGAAAACACTAGGAGTTATAGGTCTGGGGAAAGGTGAAATCCTTCCTTAGTTCTTTGTGCAGATTGATATTAACATGCTGATTACACATAGTTGGTCTGACTGTCGCGAAGCTGGCAAATGGTATGGGAATGAATGTGGTCGCACTGGATCCATATGCAGCTCCCGCCGTTGCTATCTCTTCCTCAGTAACATTGTTATCTTCGTTATCTGAGCTGCTTCCGGTAGCAGACTTCGTCACCATACATACGCCCCTGATCGCATCTACCAAAAACATGATATCAACACATGAATTAGATCAGATGAAGCCAAGATCGCGAATCCTCAACGTCGCCCGTGGCGGAACGATTGATGAAATTGCCCTGTTAGCGGCTCTGGAATCAGGACATCTGGCTGGTGCTGCTATCGATGTCTTTACCTCAGAGCCTCCTGACCCAAACTCCAGTGCTGCAAAGCTGATCGCACATCCACGCGTAGTAGCAACTCCTCATCTGGGAGCGTCGACCATGGAAGCTCAGGAGAACGTCTCTATCGATGTGTGCGAACAAGTTTTACAGGTCTTCAACGGCTCTTTGCCTCGAAGCGCAGTCAACGCACCACTCATTCTACCGGAAGAGTACAGCAAACTGCAGCCATTTGTACACCTTGTTGAGAAAATGGGTAGCCTTTATACCCAGCATTTCGCCTCTACCACCAACGGATCAAAGCAGAGGAGTACATTTGACCTGATCTACCATGGAGAACTGGCCAGCGTCAGTAACACAAAACCTTTATTTGCCGCTCTGATAAGAGGTCTCATGGCACCAATCAGCAGTTGTGCTGGTTTGAATATCAATATTGTCAATGCAGAGTTGATAGCTGGTGAGCGTTTCATTATCGTCAATGAGCAGCATTTGCGGGAATGCTCTCCTCAGCCCTATTCCTCACTTGTCACTCTAGTAGCACGATCGCTTGATGAGACATCATCGTGGAGCGCTGAGGAGATCGGACCACAGCACGAGATCATCTCTGGCACCTGTTCTGGATGGCAGCCGATCATTAATCGCATCGGTCGCTTCGACACTTCTTTCGTGCCTGAGGGAACACTGCTCATCTGCGATAACTACAATTCACCAGGAAAAATCGGAATTGTAGGCAGTATTCTTGGAAGAAAAGGGGTAAACATAAATTTCATGGCTGTCGCCCCGGTATCCAAGAAGCCGCTGGATGGTCTGGGTGGGCAGGCTGTTTCTAACGTTCGAGACGCAGGTAATACCAGATTGGTGGAAAAGGGGAAGGATTCAGGATCTGCCAAGGAGGCATTGATGATTATCGGTGTTGATCGCCCTGTAGGTGAACATGTTGTCGAGGCATTAGTGCGAGGAGGAGGCATTGTGAACGCGAGTGTTGTTACACTTTGAATACACTGCGGCCAGTATGACCCGCAAAAGGGTCTTAGAGTAGTAAATCATACAAAGTGAAAGGCAGAAATAGCCCTTTATTCCGCATAGCCTTTCCCAATATGAACCGTAGTCCATAGCTCACGATAATATAGTTCATAAAAACTGCTGGAAAGACACCGCATAAAAAAATCAGACCATAATTAGCTCAACTAACTCAAGCCAAATAACACGAATCCCACCTCAAACAAGTCCATCCCATCGTATCTTACTCCTCTTTTTGGAATCCGGCAACAAAGTCGCCCCACGATTAAAGCCAGAAGTGTATAGTAACCCAGCGCTGTCTATAAATTTCGTAACGGAAGGGAAAGAGAAACTCAAGTCATTGATTGCCATCAAAGGAAGATTTCCCAAAGGCAGCATTTGGTGAGTCCCACCATGGCTCAATGTCTGCAAGACTGGGGAGTGGTGGGGTAGTGTCAAAGGTGCCAGATGGTTGGTATAATCCACCACCGATGTCATCGGAAAGGAGGCGCAGATCGCTATTTCGTAACCATTCCATATCCACACTGTCAGGTGGGACGCTTTGCTGTGGTGGTTGGGTTTGAGGTTGGGGTTGATGTCCTGCAAGCGTGGTAGCAGATGCAGCAGGGATCGAGGATGATGGAGGCATAGCAGTTTCTTGGTTCATGCCAGATATACTGTGTCTAAACTTCTTTCTTGACAATGATGGATCGGGTTCTTGGTTCACAGGACCAGGACCTTTCTTCGTCTGGGGTCCTGTCTGAGACGAGCTCATTAGACGTTTTGCGGCGGATCCCGATTTTCGCATGCGGTTCTGCCATCTGCGCTGCAAACTCACTAAGAAGTCACGAGTGCGCTTTGCGTTATCGAACGACTGTCCCAGTTCATCCAGTGCACGGAAGCAGACATTCAAATGAGCAACCATTTCAGGTTTACTGAAGCCACTGTTCCGGCCAGGGCTTTGCGTGGACGTTGAGATGGTAACGAAAATAAGCATGAGGGCGGCGGTAAATATAATTGCTACCACTTGGTTGTTAATACGGCGGAATGTGTAATGTTTCTCATATAGGCGAAGCAACTTGGCGACAGCTGTGGAGGACTCAATACACATTCTGCGAGCGTGGAGATAACCAGGACCCTGACGCGGGTTAGAGGGCTGAATATAGCTCTTCGATACCCATGGACGATGGAAGAAGATGACTATTTGATGATATTGCATGCTGTCATATCGTTAGCACCATTCTTGCTCCGAGCCAACAACAACAGAGGAGATCTAGCAACTTACTGTAACATCAAGAGATGGGGTAACTGGGGAACAGTATCATTATCAAGGTCTATCTGAAGCTCTGATGGAAGGTTTCTTTTCCATGCAAAAAGATCCTCGGTGACTTTGTAGTTCAGCCTTTGCAGATCATGTTTTGGAATATTCGCACAGCCGTACCTATACTCAAACTATTAGCTAGATGAACGACACTCACAACACGTGTGCTCACTTACAAAATATGGCCCACCGGAGATATCATCTCCCACAGGAGTACAAACTGCCTGGTGATCAAATCTGTCGGGCTTCTTAAGCCCATCTTGGTCGTATCGGAAGAATCTGAAGCTCCGTAGGGATACCAAGTTTCCACCCTCGTCTTACTAGGGTCCGAAGCTGGTTTGGGCACTGTGATATCTCCGGTATTCATGCGGAACGGACGTCCCAGATAGAACCCCCAAAAACTAAATTCAAATCAGTATAGCATAAAATATTCATTATCAATGGCACATACTGATCTGCGATGTAACTTCCCCAGAAAGCTACAGCACGCACCTCAGCTTCTCGCTCGCTCAGGTCTCCCTTTTTCACATATGGTGTCATGTCCACATGCAACCCGAGGTCGAATGCAAGCCTCATTGACATTCCTTGAGAGTCAGTTAGTCTCAGGTAATGCACCAAATAATTGTGTGAGGGTGGCATACCGCTATAAAGCCAGCCACGAGCGTCGCGGTTCGAGGCAGCTTCGTGACTGCTAAGAATAGCCAACGCTTGAACTGTCGCAACGCAGGGTGAATCCAACTCGATTTCAAGCAAAGTCTTGGCACGGTCAGCAAAGAATTCCGAAAGCGACTTCGGAAACGTGATGAATGTTGGATGATAGCGCGCCTCAAATGCGCTCCCCAGAGCACACCTGCACATTTATCAGCATGCTTACCAGTCGAGAGAGGGAAACACATCATACATTGCATTTGTCAAAACCTCAGAGTAAAAGGGCGTATCGTCGTATTCATTCCTCCATTTCGCTCTGGCCTCCATAAACATTTCGCGGTCCACCACCTGAGAGCTAGTGTTCTGCCAGGCGAAAAAAAGTTCAACAAAATGGTCTTCGAGGGCTTGATCGACAGTCTGTCCGATCCGCAGATGATTCAAGATTTCCTGACCATCTTGTCGGACGGACCGGGTATCGGGCCGCGGTCGTTGCTCGGTGGGAGACACATCGATAAGGTTAAGATTCGAAGTCGGTCCGTAATAACGTAGGTGTCCATCTCCCGCTATCTTCAAGGTTCCGAGTCGAGAAGATAGCTGTTCAATAACCTCCTTTTCCGCCTCATCACCACTGTCCGTCTCGGAGAAGGGATCAGGGCCTTGTCCAAGGACAGGTCCAGATGATTGCGGGATTTCCTGGCCTAAAGACAGACTTTCAGGACTCATCACACTGCTGGTATCTGCAGACCCGCTGCTCGCTCTATCAATGTTGGCATAGATACTATCCAGGCTCTCCGCGTTCGGAAGCGCGAAGTTCCAATTCGAAGTGCCGAACTGAGGGTCAAATCCACCAACCATACCGAGGCCGGGATCTCTACCTGTTGCAGGAAGAGAGGCCTTATTCGAAAGAGTAGGGAGAGAAGACGACGGAAAATCTCTGGTGCTTCCCGCATTTTGCTGGAAGGGCAGTGTATTATTCGTGAGTTTGGAAGATAGAGGAAAGGCACTGGAAAGTGTGTCAGTAGCGTCGGCAGATTTCATACTGCTGCGCGGTTTTTTAACTTGTCCACGAGGAATCTGAAGGGTGTCCAGGACCCTGTTCATCCCTGCTTCATCCTCGGGCTTCATGGGCGGAGGCTCCAGCCCATGGTCATAGATAAACTGGCAGAGCTGATCTATCCTCGCGGAGAACAACTCTGTCGCAGCACGAAGTGACACTCTGAAGGAACGGTCAGCAACGATCATCTGCAGACTGAGATACCCCGGATCTAGAATCTGCATAGATACTGGACGATCGAGACTCTGTTGGATAAGCATGTCTAGTTGTGCGATTCTCACAACCAGGCCAGCACAACAGTCAGGAAGAGGAGCTTGGACAAAGACCTACTTCCGCTTATCGTCTCCATGCTGGTATTTGCACTCCTTCCCTTTCTTCTGGCAGTTATGGCAATTGGGTGTGGCCCCATCACACTGGGACTCATCAGTCGTTGCACCATCTTCCATCTCGAGGTCCACCATACCCTTATTTTGCTCTCCCTGCAAGGCACACAGGCTGTCGTGACGTGCTTGCGAGGCGCCTTCTTGGGCCTCTCTGACTCCTGTTGCATGATGTCGCCGGCCATAGTAGCTTAGGCAATCCGTGAAAGTAGTCTCCAGATATCAGCTATCGCGAAGACATTCAGGACCTCCTAGCTAACCCATATCACGCGGTGGATTCGCAATCGACATGTTCGATCATAATTTTGCGATGGTGCGAACTGCGCAAGTTGCGATGAGTTCCTTTTAGGCGGTCCGGGGAAGACGCTGTTAGCGGGGACGACCCACAGGACACTCGCCTATAATAGTTCAACTCAATCGCCGCGAGGACAACTGTGTCGATTAGTAATAGGATAAGACAGAAAAGGCGCCTAGATGTATAGTAAACAGAACAGCGAATTTTTGTTCAGAGGCATATTGCAACTAGGACAATTGAAGGGTGACTCAGCCGCGTTTTCTGAAAAGCCCGTCGCCCTGAGCTCCCCCGCAATGAATCACGGCCGGAGTAAGGCCGAGATCCGCCGAGAGCAGCACCGATTGGAAAATAATATCCCCGACCGCTCTAGGCCCCAGAGCCTTGACAAGGACAGAGAGGCTTTTGAAGAATCTCTTCTACAATACATGATTTCTAGAACCCCAGATCACAGGTTATTCTGCTAATAAACTCAACTGCACGGTTCTACTGTTCTTCGAGCCGGAGACAAACGGAAAGCGCTTGGAAAAAAAATAAAATATTACCACCTTTTATTCCTAATTTGAGGGAATCACTGATTAAGGACATACTATAGTCTACCAGTTGCTGGTACGCTTGAGCGTCTCATTCTGGATGACCTCAATCCAGTAGCCATCGGGGTCGAGAATGAAGGCCACGTTCTTCATGCGGCCATCTGTGAGACGCTTCTTCCAGCTAACGTTCAGGGATTCGAACCGAGCACAGGAAGCATCCAGGTCATCCACAGAAATGCCTGTAAAAAAAAAAACAATAGTTAGGCACGCAATATGGAGAGTTAACTGTTACGTCTGCACTCACAGATATGTCCAAAGCCCTGAGGCTCTGCATTTCCATCGTGGTAGACCTTGCCTTCCTGCTTCTCCGTTCCGTAGTTCCAGGTAAGCTCCAACAGACCCTCCCATTCTGCAACAGGGTTCTTGGCATTCTCCTTGATACTTGGGTTCGACGACGGATATCCCAGGAAATAGAGGTTGAATGCCGCATCCTTGTTCTCAGAAGTGCGGAGGAGTGTCATTCCCATGACCTCCTGATAGAACTTCAAGCTGGTCTCAGCCGACTTGACTCGGAGCATGGTGTGGTTTAGTCTGTAGTTGGACGGATCGGTTCCTGATCCGACATCTTCATCGTGACGCCGAATAATCTCTACCCAGTATCCATCGGGATCCTTCACAAAGGCGATGTGCTTCATGCGACCTTCCGTGAGCTTCTTCTGGAAGGCATAGCCAGCATCCTCGAGTCTCTTGCATGCGGCCTCAATGTTGTCCACAGAGATCGCAATATGCCCGAATCCTCGATACGGTTCCGTGTTTCCATTGACGATACTGTAGTTAGGATCATTCTCGGTGCCGTAGTTGTGGGTAAGCTCCAGGACACCGTTGCGGTCGGTCCAGTGACGGTCGCCCTGGAGGGAGGCAGGACCATCGTAGGCAAGGAAGTACAGGGAGAACTTGTTCTCAGGGAAGTCCAATTTACGGATCTGGTTTAGACCAATATACTTGTAGAACTCAACTGACTGCCGTCAACATCAATGGCGGATAAATAAAGCTCTTAATAAAGTTCTGAGGGGGACCTACTCGACCTCTTCGGGTCCTTCACCCGAAGCATGGTGTCTGTCGAGACCGCATCGTCAGCCAAGACTTCGACTTAGCATAAGGCTGTTTGGCGGGGGGAAGGCACGCACGATTGAGCTTATATTTAGTGGTCTCCGTCGTGGTCGCCATGGTTGTCAGGGTCCTTCGCAGTCCTGTATCAGTCTGTGAGCACGAACGGTCCGTGCGGGGGAGCTCTCTTGTTTCAGCAGCCTACCTTTAGAGAGCCTAATGTCTAGTACGGGTACCTTGTGGAAGAGGTTGTTTGGAATAAATACTCTGTGGCGGACGAACATGAAGAGGGGAGAGGAGTCACTGCAAGTTGTTGCACGGAAAGATATGGAAGACTGTGTAAGCAGAAACGCTATTTGGATGCCCCTCAATAGCTCCAAGTGGGGTCACATCCCTACTAAACACACCCCTATGACGCTATTCCCGGCGCTGGAAGAGAGATATGACGGCCCTTTTTTTCCTTTTTTTTCACGATGGCTAAAGAGTACTAAGCAGCTCTGTTCTTGAGAACACTACAAAGTGTAAGAATGATTTTTAACCTCCCTGTCCAGAATTCCAGACTTGCTGTTTCATCGTTCAATGGCTTCCCAAAGGTCGAGAATATCTGCGGGCTTCTGATACTGATAATGTCCATCGGCACGTTTCAGCGGGCCCGATGCCGAGAATTAGTAATCCGCTGCCTCCACAACCTCAAAAACATCAATCACATTGTAAAATGACAGATGAGAGAAACTACCCAGAGAGAATGACTATTCTGAGTGTTATGATAAGTTCAGATAGGCTGAGAAACATATTTCAGTTTCACCACTGATGCCAGATCCAATGAATAAGAGCCAGTCACAATGAGAACGGACAATCGCTGTGCTGGCTTCTCCACATGGCGACACATGGATACAGATCATTAGAGCACCTGTTCATTGTTACGCCCATAACCTTAGGTAATATTTGCATTGGTATGAACGTCGTTGGGCGATTGTGCAGTGCAGAGAGTTCGAAGGGACAGTGACGAAACAGTCAAGAATGGAGATGGCATGGCATAGTTGTACGTAACTTCAAGGGCTACGGAGTAGCGTGTCGAATAGTCTGTGTTGTAGTATGATGATTGAAATGAGCTACCTATATCAATCTGGTTTAATGCCAACCGGCAGTTCAAGACTGGATGCTGCTTGGGGTCACTACCGCTGTCCTCGTGCTTTAATGCCTCATGGAATGTTTCGGTTAACGGGTATCAGGGGTCCCCCAGCTTGAGGAAGCATCTCTTTTCAGTTTAGCGACAACCCGTAGAATGCGGGAAAACTTCTCTGACAGCTCCATAGATGCCGGGTTCAGCCTCTGGGAGCAGACGAAGCATAGCTTTAACGAAACATGGTAAGGTCTACTTGAGTGGCACGATGCCTGAAAGCACGGGTTGGGGAAGAACACTGGGGCGGACTGAGTGGGCGGCGGGCCGTGGTTGGTGCAGGCAACAAGGCGTTCGGACCGTCGTACCACCCGCCCTAAATTTCTAGATTGCGCCCTCACGTCCGCCTCGATTATTCGGTTGTACTGTACAATACATACAAGGAAACCTCGAGTGTTGCGAAGTCGATCCCCCCACGCGGGCCGTTTGGTGGATCCATCAATTTAACCCGGTAGGTGTTTTCGTAGGCCTCTTATTGCTTGTCAGGCCACGGATTCTTTCTCCTTTTCTTGTGTTTGGCGATGCCTCGGCCGTTGCGCATTCCTCTCTCCCACGCGTGGCGAGCATCACCCCCTCTGTTTTTCATAACTCGCCCGACGGGTCCAGTGTCGAGGTGTTTTCCTGCTATGGCTGGATTGGAGATGTCAAACATTCCTGTCCGCACTCGGAACATAGGGTCCTGCCCAAATGAATCTATACTTCGTGGGGAAGGATCCATTCCTGTAGCAGTATTGTGTCACCCCCAATGGACGCCCTAGGCACCCGTGTGCTGAATAAAAAGCCGATTTTAAATTTGTGACTGTCATTATGTTGCCTGTCGATCTCCTGTTGACGTTGACTTGCACCTTGTCTTGCCTCTGATATCTCCAGTTTAACCATTTGTTTGTTGAAATATGGCTGAGTTTGAATCTCCAGTTCTTGCTGGTCACTTGGACCAGAAAACTTCTCGTATTAACGGGAACCAGTTTCTGCCTTATTGGGCAGCGAGCAACATCCAGTGCGCTGAGAATCTGCTGGAGTGCTCGGATGAGCCGATCGAGTACGACGACGACGACGAGGATTATCAAGACAATTGCTTCTTTTTTCCCGAAGACTGCATATTGCCTGTCCGGAAGGATAGTGGTTGTGCATTCGTTGACCACCCCTCCGATTTTTTGAATAGTCTCATCAGTGAGAAAAACAACAAGATGACGCCCGAATTACCAGATATCAAAATGCTTGATACGGAGGCCCTCAGTGAGCTCCTGGAGGATAATCTCTCGCCACCCGAGATTACCTCTATTCTGTACGACTCTGCCATAGCGGTACCACAGACACTGCTGACTGTAGCTACAGCGTATTTCACACAAATGGAGCGATATTTGCTTACGCCTCCCCTCTCCCAATACGTCAGCTGCGTAATCTAAGCGCTACATATGGAGCTGCATATACAAGCTATGCTAAGACTGCATCTTATGGAAATCTTACAGGGGTTAACCCTGCGAGCCATCCATCTTCCTTTGTGACTGCTCAATCGAACTCTCTGGGCAATGTGGGCTCTATCGTTTTCGAATTTGAAGATCAGGTTGCCGTTGTTACCAAGATAGCCGACAAGGTTCTTCTCGCCGCTGTAGGACCATCCAAATTGGAGAACGCAGAGAATGCTCAAATTACAGAAAGTGAGCTTGTAAATGGGCCTGAAGCAGTAGAGTCTGCTGGAACTCCTTCCAACGCTCCAGATGCGATCACGAATGGGAGTTCTCGCCCCAATCTTTCTCAGCAACAGAACAACGGCACCTCTCAGACGCAAAACGATCCTGACCGCGATCTTGAAACGCAATATGAGATTGATCGAAACGACGACCTCGCGCGTCTGGCAAGCCTGAACCTGTCCTCGTCACCTTCCATTCTGCTTGCTCTTGAATCGAAATCGGCCGCCTTGGCGAGATTCCTTAGCCAGAAGCTTGAGGATTTGGAAAGCCCTGAGGATTTCTGATACCATCCATTTTCCTGTTTGAACATGCATGCATTTTCATCTCACTTGTCTTAAGCATATGATTTTTGCCAGCTGAGCACCTGCATCTTCCCATTTTTGCCTTTCTACATTAGTGCGTCCATGTACTCTCCACTTGCTATTATCTCCAATAGCATTACTAAAATTACATGTGAACATAAAACGTTATATCAGACGGACAACATCTCATAAGAGAATCACAAAAGGATTCCGATAGAAACGATATAATTATAGGATCTCCGTGAATAATTGTGCGGTTCTCAACTGCATACATTAGCACTGCGCGTATTTCAGGATTTCCTCGCCGTTTACACCTTATTAACCAGTGGTATCACAGATCTTCTATGGGATGTAGGTCGAACTTCCTTGCTTTTTGGTAGTATCCGTACACTGTGTGGAGGCCCTTCCTAATGCGGAAACATGGTTTATGGTCCACTTGGTTCCTTCTCTTCCCTACCAAAGCGGGAATACTAGGATCCTTGCATTCACGAACATCTTGATCAGACAATCTCAGAATCAAATGTCATGAACACCAACTATAAAGGCGAGGGTATCATAGATCACGACTGCCACGGACACTCACGATCAGATCTTAACAACACGCATTGGGGGTACATGAGACACGACACGTTCACTCGGCGGTCTCCTACGATGGCTACCCACGGGCATATCAGTACAGCCTGTTATCATTTCTTGGTACTCTAGAATACTGTACGTGGTCTCTTATCTATCCAATTCGTTGTTTCTCACGAACCAGACCTAATTCCTGAAGAAACCGGTTTTGCTGTCCTCTGGCACATGGCAGAGGAAAAACACTTTTTGGAACCAAAAGAAAATATGACGGCAGTGGCCACAACGACTTGCCTACCAGAGTTTAACAGAATCAGCCAGTCTCTGGAAACTACCACACTTGGCACAATGATTGAGTTGATGAACTCTCCAGTTCCAGGGTACCGGTGCAGTTCTCTCGTTTGCTCCCGTGTGAGAGCGCTGGTAGCCGGTCTTAAATAAGAACGGCGCCTCTACAGCTGTTATGACCCGAGGCAGTTTGAGAACACCAGGCGCATCTCAGAACAATTTTGAATGGGATCGGATTTATACAATAGAGGTACGGATGAAGTCTTAACAAAGGCATTGTCTATTGGATCGGTCGGCCATGGGACATGAACGCTGCTTCTGGTCAAGCTGCTGCAGGAACCCAGGGTTTACCAACAAAGTCGATCGTCGTAAATGGATTACCGCCTTCGGGTATGAGAGAGGAACAGCAATACACCGTATACCTATACAGGACTAAATTCAAATAATGGATTGATACATCAACGGACATTCAATAATGCGTCGCACCATGGCGGAGGGATTGTTCAATGACAAGCAAGAATCGCGGCCCGCGGTGGGTATTCCCTAATTGGGCGCAGTGACCTCATCGCGGATCGATCGATTAGCGCGAGCGAGGACACCTTTTGTGTCGGCTCATGGACGATCCCTGCCTGGGGGACGGGTGTCTCTTGACGGGATTTGTTTCGAAACAGATCAACGCAGCATTGATCTGATTTATCTTAAATACGATAATTTTCCACAGGTGGTCTCGAACAGTCTAAAACATTTCTTCCCAGAGTTGTTCCCGAGACCGCTTTTTGAGATCTAGTCACAACTTGGGCACGCGAACCCCGCGATCGATTTAGGTCGATTTCCCGCACCACACACGCCCACCCTTGCGAGCTCCCCACCAGGGCGGTCGTGGGATAAATAGCGGCAGCTGCTGCCGGCACGGTCTGGAACTTGAAGTGCAAGCGAAAGCCAGCTACTCTGGAAATCAAGACACTGAAATTGTGTCAGCAAGATGTCTGGGCCAACAAGTCCTGTGTCTTCGAGCCTTCCGCACCGTAGCAATACGGTGCGAACTACTACGACTACCTCCAATACGATTGGCGGGGCATCCTTGAGTGATGATGAGGCGGTCCCGGATGAGAACACCAGCGAGGTATGTTGTCTGCCAGCAATTGATTCCTCGAGTGGTGACTAATATGTTCATCGTCTGCAGACTACCGCTCTTCTCTTAGAACGTCTTCAAGCATGGAAGCACATGTGTGGCTATCTGGAGGAGTACGTATCGGCTACGGCGAAGGTGCAGAGGTCACAGTCGAAGGATTATGAGAAGATCTTTAAGGTGGGCGGGTTCAGTGTACTGACAGGGAAATCGGTTAGGATGATGCTGAGACAAGATAACAGACTATCAGCGAACCATTGAAAGAAGCCCACCATTTCGACCCAGGAACGAATGGAATCGCTGGGCTGTTTGAGAACATGAGGGCCAATACTCAGGTATGTGTCACAAGAACGATCGAGATTAGGTGGCAGACGGATTCTGATTGCGGTTAGGGAATGGTCAACATGTACCTTGAAACGGAGAAGAACCTTAAGGGGACTATCACTCCTACCTTGGAGCGTCTGCACAAGGAAATCAAGAACAAGGTCAAAGAGTTGAAGGGAGGCGCAATGAAGGGTTCCAAGGCCGTCGACAAGGCTAGGGCTCTGACCCAGAAGCACATTGAGCTCCTCGGTCAACACGCGGCCACGGTGGCGGCGGCGGCAGGTGCCAAGATCGAACCTCAGTATGACCCTTACGTTCTGCGAAGGGGTGTCAACTATCGCCTGAACAAGCAAGTTATTGAGGAGAACAACAACCGTAATGATATCCTTGCTGTGCAGAAATCGTTCCAGGAGTTCGAAAACCATGTTCTGCAGACGATCCAAACCACCATTGACCAATTCTTCCAGTTGATGGGAGGCCAGAATGATCGTCAGCGCGCCATGTACGCGGACATCTTGAGCAGTGCGCAGAAGATCCCACCGGACTTCGAGTGGCTGAACTTCGTTATGCGGAATGACAATGTCCTAGTCAACCCGGATGTTCCTCCGAGATCCTTGACTAACATTACCTATCCGAACCAGGATCACCGTTCCACCAAGGCTCTCATTGAAGGGACTCTGGAGCGCAAATCTCGTGCCGGTATACTGAAGGGCTTCAACACTGGTTATTTTGTTGTGACTCCGGCGCGCTACCTGCACGAATTCAAGGACAATGACGACTTCCGTCATGACCCAACTCCGGAGTTGTCTCTTTATCTCCCTGACTGCGTTATCGGTGGAATCGACGGCGTCAAGTTCAGTGTCAAGGGTAAGGATGTGTCAAGCGGCAAGGTTGGCAACGCTTTCCACACCACGAGCGAACTGCAGTTCAAGGCTTCCACACCAGCCGATGCGGAATCTTGGTGGAGTACCATTAAGAGCACCATTGAGGGGGCAGGTCTGCATACGCATATCGCGAGCATGCCAACCAGCCCTCTGACTAGTACCCCAACCAGCCCTACGGCTAGTAGGAACGTCAGCGGTGCGCTGCCACCAAGCTACACTGAGAAGGAAATTGAGGCCAAGGGTGAGCTTCCCGAAGCGAGTGCGGCCCAGGAGGCAGCAGCAGCTAAGGCAGCCGAAGCAGGCGTCACTAAAAAGTAACTCCTCTGCTGGAATAAATATCACGGTCCAGTAGATCAGTGAACAGGGACTAGCCGATAGTCTAGGATCCGTAATGTCTTTTCGTCATTCAGCCATTTTACTTTTGGTTATAGCCGCACCTTCTCTGGATACCTGGCCTCATCTATTGTCATTTACTATACCATCTATGTCATGTAGTTATGAATTGGATGCTTGTTGCGTATTTTTATTGTTTTTGGCTCAGAGAACGAGTTATGCACACTAAGTATATAGAATCCATTCCTCATAAGGCAGACCTCTCCACAGGTGACAATTCTAGTTCAAAAAATTGCAACTAATCCGAAGGCTCCATGTCGATTCTGAGAACGGAAGCAGATTAACGCCTCGATCTATAAAGCCAAGACATCAGCGGCTGGGAGCAGTGGGAAAAAAAATGAGTGCACAAATCACGCTGGAGCTTTCCACCCCAGTACATAGATCGATTTCCTTCCCCCTCCCCGATTCTCTGGAATAATGGCCCAATCCTCCAAAGTATGTTCTATTTGGAATCCATTCTTCTGGAACACCCGTACGCTCCCCACATTACCAACATACGCGGAAACCTTGATAATCCGCGCATTCATGCGGGGAACCACCCATTCGTCCATCACTGCCCGCACAACTGCGCTCATGATTCCTCGACCGTGGTACGATGGAGATAGAAAGTCTTTTTCGCTTTGGATTTAGTATTCATACTTATCTAATGTACTACCACAATATAGGGGAAAGTATACATACCACCTAATGACCAGATAACCTCCTCATTACCAGCATCCAGTTTGGCATTCCTTTCTCTTGCTTCCTTCTGTTCATCACTGCCATCAGGCAATTCATAGAATGGATATCGCATAATTCCCACGTCGCCAATGAACATATCCTTCTCCCATCCATCATCGCCGTCTACATCCGCATCTGACTCTCGAATTATCTCCCTGATGCATCGGAAGGGACACCCATCCACATAATTCACACTCCCATCTTGCCCCTCTCCCGCTACTGCCAGGATCCGCTCACTCTCCGCGCAAGACTTCCCTATCCAGTCTTCCGCATGAGAGAGAAGATATGGATACGGCGTGCTCACGAGGTACATGTACACACGGGGGTCGTTGAGGAAGGAGACCATCGCTGCGCAGTCAGCGGGGTCGGGATCTGACAACCCCGGCCCAGCGCGGCGTGGAGGGGTTATGATGATGTTAGAGAGAGGGGCAGGAAGAGGGATGTAGGATTCTCCTGTCCGAGGGTTGATTTTGATGGGCATTGTGGGTTTGTTTTCTGGATTTTTTTAAGCTCTAGAGTTTAGATTGGGTTTGATTGTCCTGTTCTGTAAAATGAGGAATTGGTGCGCTAGGGACGGGAAGTAGATTCCTGCTAAGCACGCAATGATAAGAATTAGAGAAAGAGAAAGATCCTTATTTTTATATTTTTATGATTTTTAAGCTATTTATTATCCAAATTCTATTCCCTTTCGTTCTTATCAGGAATTAAGACTCATAAATATTTTCTAGAAGTGGATGAGTCACTCGCTCGTTGTAGCTCTTCTCAATTGCCGAAGTTGGGGGCCGGATTTTTAATATTGACCTTTAGAAAGGCAAACAATATAAACTTTCGATTTTATAGCGGATTAAAAACAGGAATATATTTTTTGGCCTTTCTGATAAGACAAAAAGCATTTATGCAGACGTGTACATTATCTTGTTGATAAGTTGCTGGTGTTTCTTCAAGTTGGTAATGTCTGGTACTTGATAACGACTGCCATCACTATTACTTAGTTTAAATAATTTCAATCTTAAGCATTGGAATAAAAGACAGCCGATTCATATATGTTCTTACGGCCTATTGTTGAGTTCCAGTGGACTATGCACACTTCGATCGTCTAAGAGTCATATTAACAACCTCTCTTTTTTAACATGAACTCTTCTCCACAGCAAAATCCAGTCTTTGCATGTTCGCATATTTCCGTACCGTACTCCCACATCTCGACAAAATCAGGATCTACTGCGGAGAAAGGTTTGCTACTTCCTACTAGCACTCAATTTTAGTTTTTCAACAGTACGTGGTATGATATCTTGCGAAGTTACGTCTCCCGGATCCTCTTTGACGCGCAAGACGCTTCGAATGGAGACATTAACTTAGGTCAGATATAGACTTCGGATGATTCTCCTCTTTGAACAGCTGAACCTTGTACAAGTTAAGTACTACTATTACCGCTTCTGCATTCTATTCCAGTTTTCGCAGTGGAGCCGCAGTTGCTCTAGTTTGAACATTGATTATAGACCACGCTTATGATGAATGTTTTCATCCATAATATACTACAACCTGGAAGCCCACGGGTGTTCAATTGAGTTGCGAGTTAGTAGGAGTTCATATCCAATAATAGAAACGACGGTTAATATGACTACGTCTAAAGCACCACGTCTACAGAACCAGGTGCTGTTGTCATAGTTATTAACTATATGAACTTTAGCCCACTAGTTGAGAGCAGGGAAATCCCTGCTAGTGAAGCCTTCAAAAGAACCATGACCACCGGTGACACATCTCAAAACGTACAAATGCACCCCACTCGGCAGACTAAAACACGGCCTGATGTGCAGTATGATTCGTGGTTCAGTTTTAAAATATACTATAAGGTGTGGAGTTCGTAGAGCATTAAGTCTCTTCCCCGCCTTGCTGATCTCCTAGTTCCGCGGACGGAGCTTCGCAAACTGGTACCCGAATAGGAAAGTGACCTTACAAAGCAACTTAGTAGTTGTACTCCGCGTAAGCGAAAATGAGAAGAAAAAGATAATATTCCATGTAATATATGCAGGTACCCATCGGAATCTACGTAAGCAGAGGCTTAATGCTTGATAATTAACCAATTGCTGGTAGTGGTTTGAACATGTTCATGCAAGATGCCGTACTCAGGATGAAACATCTCTTGTTGGCTAGGACTGTAGTATAGATCACTGAACGAGAGATCTGTGCATGTAGGTAGGAAGGTATGCTATATAAACCCCCTCAAGGAGCTGCATCTCTTGTTTCTTGTTTCAACACCTCAGTCATTCGTTGACAATCCCATTCGTTCGTTTTGTTTCCTTTCATTTTCCGGTTTTGTATTCTATTTTGGTCCCATCTATTACTGCCAGGAGAAGTTCACAGGTCATCGTTCATTACAACTCCCGAAAATGATTGCAATCAGGTCAATTCCCCTTGTGGCATTGACTTCGCTTCTGGCCTCTATCACTTTGGTGGCCGCAGCTTCTTCATGCAATTCCACTGCGCTAAACACCACCGAATACTTATACCCAATTACCAAATACGGAACCACCATCTTCGACGTCGCAAAAGCCACTAACCGCGGCGTCTGCGATATCGGCCGCCACAATATCATGGCCGATGTAACTATAATTCCTAACGTCGGAGAAGAAATCCTTATCCCGCCTCAGGTCTGCGAGCCCGACAATGAAACCTGTCTGCTTCCAACCACCAACAACGCGACTCGCGCCTGCATCTACGGCGGCCCGCGGCTCTACTACACCGTCAATGGTGATACGTACGAGCGTATCGCAATCAGGCTGAATATCACCACCGAGTCGATGATGAAGTGGGCTAACGGAAATACGACTGCGACAGATGTGCTGGAACCTGGACAGTTCATTAAGGTTCCGCTCTGCTCGCCCAGTCAGTGTGTGATTCAGCCTTATTCGTTCAGCTATGGTGTCTATAAGGATCTTGCCGAGAGGTTTGGCACGACGGTGGGACAGATCATGATGTTGAGTCCGACGTACAATTATAGCAGCATCGCGCCATTGGGAGGGACTCCCCCTCCTATTAATGTCGCTATCAATTGTACACTCCTGTCGTCAAATGTGACGGTGTTGAATTGATCTATATTCGCTAGTATTGTATTCTGGGCAGTTTGGGGGAAGGGGTGAGAGATTCTGATCATCAATCGACTATACTCCTTGGCGAAAAGCTTTGATTACTTCAGGTATATATTTCGATGTCTCTCTAATAGGTAATATTACAATTTGGCTATTTTACTACTCGAATTATACAGCAGGACAATGATAGCATATAAAGATCATAACAGTTCGGGTATCATTCATTCTAAACTCCAAATCCAAAAGATAAAATCCGTAGTCCAATACACAATGTATATCGTAGAAGTTCCGATTTAGATGTGATAGCCTAAATATTGAACAACCTACGCTCACCCCGTTGAGCCCTCCAATAATTGGTCGACACTAACAGCTCCCTGCACCCACTGAACAGCCAGAACCATTTGCGGGAGAAATCTTCAGTCATCTCCCAGGCATATGCATCCCAAGGATCGCCCCAGACAATAACACCCACCTGGCCTGTGCTTCCATTCCCACATTGACCGATGAGGTCATTACAGAACTCGACATCATCGTATGACCCCTCTGCTACGAGAAGTGCATCCCGAAGAGCTGGGTGGGGGAAGGGATCAATCCATGGGTGATGCGGGATAGATCTTTGAAGCATGGTCGGAGACAATATTGGCGGCAACTTTCGGACGGAGTCGTCGTAGTTTGAGTCATTGAAGGGCGATATCATATCATTCTTCATATCGTCCATGTCCAAACCCAAGACTCCCATGTTCCTTAGTATAGCGCGGAAGACGTTGAATTGAGTTAGGGTGAGCAACATATCCGTGCCCGGATTGTGTTTTAAGGCTTTCTGGACCTTGGCTTCGAGCTGACTAATGAATCGTAAGGTCGATGGTGCATCTATCTCGCATATACCGAACGTTTCATTTTCTGGCCGGGTCACTAGTTGCTTGGTTCGGCTTTCTTGGTGCCAGATAGCGGCAGCAGCTGACGAAGTAATCGTTGCTTCGACCACATCTCCACCAAGGCTTGTATCATTGGTACTATTACTACCGCTGTGGCTACTGCTCTCACTGCCATCTTTCGATGAAGTACTAGCGGAGCCAGCTACCCTATCGACTTTCTTTGGTCGACCTCGTGGTCGCCGCACTATACCCTTCTGAACGTCCTCGATGGCTTTTCTCTCCCCTACATTATCTACATTAGCAAAAGAAGTATCCATCAACAATAATTCTACACTTACGTCGCGCGCGTTGATTCAGCCTGTTCTGTAGTTTCCGTCGTTGCGCGGCGCTACTGCGGCCAGTCCAGTCTTCGTCCGGTCGACGGACGTGGGTCATTGAAGGCATTGAACGTGCTGGTATCTCATCCATGCGGGACGAATACTTGCTGACAGATTTATTTAATATGAAGGACACAGTGATAAAATTAAAAGGAGGGAAGAAAAAGTGAACTGTAGTTGGCGCATGTAAGCTGACAGATTATAGATTCCTGCAACCTGCTGACAGATTTTCTGATTGGACTAGGCTAGGTCTCCGCATCGGGAAAAGCGTATCCAGATCCCAAAGACCATCAACACATAGTAACTATTTCAGGTCTGTTTCTCTGATGACTGAATATTCATTGGCAAAGCTGTTAGTTCGGTCATTAGATTCTCTTAGGAAATACAATATTCTACCAACGGAAAAAAAAAGTCATCAGCAGTGCCACCTAGTGGCTGCGGCCTTCGTCAATTGTATATATTTATTGACAGTCATAGCATATTCAACAGATCTCAGCAAATCTACAAATTAAACGTCGGATATGTCAAAAACTATCGCCTCACTACTTCAACTATCCAGACATTTTATATATTTATATAGATCATCATATCCTTCAATAATCTCTATTTCTTCCTAACCTAAATCTCAGACCTGCCACAAACAATTCTCTTTCAATACTAACACCATGACTTCCAATCCTAGCTTCAACAAGCGAACCACCGCGACAGAAGTTGCCAAGGCTTATGCCAAATATGCCAAGGGGAAGACAAGTATATGCTGCTCTATTACCCTCAATCCCTACAAATCCACTAAACAAGAGAAACACAGTCCTCATCACTGGAGTCTCCCCAACCAGCATCGGCGCAAACACCGCCTACGCATTAGCATCAGGCCAACCCTCACAGATAATTCTCGCCTCCCGAACGAAGGAGAATATCGACGCTGTAGCAGATACAATAAAATCACATTACACCTCCGTGAAACTAACACCTCTAATCCTCGACCTATCCTCCCAACAATCCGTCCGTGATGCCGCAGCGGAAATCAACACCAACAGCTCAATTGCCAAAATCGACCTCCTAATAGCCAATGCCGGAATCATGGCCGTTCAAAAACGCACTCTCTCGCCCGATGGAATCGAATTACAATTCGCAACTAACCATATCGGCCACTTCCTGTTCACGAATCTCATCCTCCCCAAACTACGAGCAGCAGCTAAGTTATCTCAATCCCCCGGATCCACGCGCGTGATCATGATAACCAGCAACGGACACCGCTTCTCACCTATCCGCTTCCACGATTACAATTTCGAAGGCAAGCCCATCCCACCGGAAGAAGAACCAGGTGCACAAGCCATGATCGATCGAGGCCTCTCAGCTCCCGTATTCGACGAGGACCACTACGACCGCTTCGTAGCATACGGCCAATCTAAAACTGCCAATATCCTCTTCGCCTTGTCTCTCCGCACGAAACTAGCTAGGGAAGGCATCCAGGCGATCTCTGTCCATCCGGGAGGTATGTAACGTAATCGTACATACTAGTCCGTCCATGCTCTGTATATACCCCACACTAATACATATACTATCGTAACACAGCAATCGGAACCAACCTCATCCGAAACTACACTAGTTCAGCCATCACAAACACCATTGCGCGCTACGTCATGAAATTCAACGGCGTGCTCGGAGTCGGGCCTTTCAAAACCGCCGATGCTGGCGCAGCGACTACTATCGTCGCGGTGTTGGATCAGAATTTGGGTGCTTTGAGAGGTATGTCTACTGTAGCAATATGTCATGCCATATTGCTTATTTCTAATAATAGTTTTTTTTAAACCCATGTGATGTTGATTCCTAACAATGTTAATATGTGCCTTTATGCAGACGCAGAAGGGATATACCTCCAAGACTGCCAGTTCGGATCCCCAGCGCCGCACGCGACGGATCTAGATGCTGCGGAGAAACTGTGGGCGTTAAGTGAGGGGCTTGTGGGGGAGAGGTTTATGCTTGGGGGTTAGGAAATACGTAATGTGTAATTGGCGTGGGATTTATGATCTATGTGACTGATTGTGTGACGTGGGTGCGTCTCGAGGGTAGAAGTATTGCGCGGGTTGGTTATTATCGAGCTATTAATATATCTCATTGATTTTTATTCTAGTATTCTTTTTGGGGTATTGGATTTATATCATATTATGTTATAGGGGTGTATTTTTTTCTTACAATTTAAATACTGCCAAGGAATTCTCCGCATCATGATGATCATTACATTCATGACGGGATAGGATCAGATCCTCAATTTACAAAATAAACTCTCTTCTGAAACAAACTTGCATAAACACGCACATCAAAGAAGATTCTAGTCGACCATCGGGAGCACCGGCTGAATTATCATGACCTGTTCACTCGTATCATCTGACATAAGATAAGACGACAGATACGACATGAGCTCACGTGGACATCTTACCTCACCTTACCGAGGTAAACAGGGCAGGGGACGGGGACGAAGACGGGATGGCTTGCAGCAGCTAAATTAAAACACACGTGGTAGTAGACTATTAGATTAGTAGATTAGTAGACGTCATTGATGACAAGCTAAGTAATATAATATAGCTAAAGTTAATAAATACAGGGATTCTGAAATCATGAAGCTAAGGGTTAAAGGAAGCTTCTGTTCTAAATAATCAAGTAAATATGCAAGTGTACATGCGTGACTCGCGCTGAGAAAGGGAATCATTATAGTTCGGCGTTGCTGGTGTCGTTCGTCATCAAAGACGCTGGCTCATTCCAAGTTTTTCTTTCTCAAAAGGACCACCATTCCATGTCTATAGGGTAAAAAAGAAGAAAACGCCAATAATCAACACGCCAGCGTAGTTGAAAGGTTCGGAAAGATGGAATTTGGAGTAAATCGGAGCATCGTCATGTTTGCAGCCGTAAAACGCCGAGAGTGGTAGAGCCGAGAGGATCCGGGAACAAATCACAGCCAGAGAAAAAGTAAAAAATAGAAATCTTGCGGCGTCATGAACCGCAGCGTAAAGACGCCCAGGAAGAGGCGTAGCAAACCGCGCGTCTCGTAGCAAAGAAATAGAAATTCGCCACCCGTTTCGAACTCCGTGTTCGCCAGACGTCTATGCCAAGACATCATGCACAACCTTCTTTCTTTCTACACAGCTCAGTAGTCTGCTTTCGACCCTCGCTGGTAGGTAATTAACGTTACATGACCATGCGTCAACGTCAGTCGGCCCAGCAGGAGCAAAAGTAAAGGAAAAGACGTTTAGAACATTGGCGACTACACCGCGATGTTATGGTAACTCTTAGCCTCTAGCTCGGGCCGGAACCATTCGTACTCTGCGATCCTCCTCTTCCGTAGAAGCGTTACTTGTGCTGCGACCGTGAAAGAAAGGAGCACGATGGTACGCATCCACAAATGAGAAATGCGGGTGTCCACGGCCACCTCTCAGATGAACCTGTTGGGGCGAAGATAGAGGAGGAGTGACCACATCCCCCGCAATCGCGGATTCGTAGTCTGGTAGATCGGAGTTGTATGGTGTCCGCACGGTCGTACGGACCGCAGTGGAGTAGCTAGGGACACGGCTCAGATTTTCAACTTCAAGGTACTGGGGATAAGGAGTCGCTATTCCCGAGGGTATGTGATCATGGTCGACTTCATCGGACAACCGGTGCTCCGCGCTTCCCGGACTCTGCGCGGTGGAGTTTGGTGGGTGGACATTAAAGTAATCCGGAGCGCCGGCGGGACGACGGTTCCCCGCATCAGGTTCCGAGGTATTCTCGTTATTGCTGAGATCGGGGGAATGGTGACCCGTCGCGCTCGCATGGAGACTCGTCAATCGACTGTGCAATGCGGACGCGGAGATGTCGGCGTTGGTCAAGGCATTCATCGAAGCCAGATTTTCGGCGGAAAGGTTTCGGCTGAGAGTTCCGAACGGGGTAGCCGGCCCGCTGATAGCTCCAGGCGTCCGATAGCCGCTGATGTCTAGTTCACTATAGAGTTGATCGAACTGGTGCTCTCCGTAAAGCGGAGGTGCCTGTTGGGCGAGATCTTCTACCGCTCGCTGCGCGGACTGGGGACTCTGGTCAATGAGGTTGTTGTTCTCATCGATAGCGAGGTTTGGTGAGATGAACACCGAAACGGGAAGAGTTGCACGTAGCTGGATGGCGCGTTAGTGATACTATAACACGCTCCAATGATCTATATCGCCCTTACCTCACTGGTGTGGCCATCTGGATTGTGCAGTTGAACTCTGAACTTCAGCTTGTGCCTGATCTTGATTCCCTTGGCGTCTGCATCCTGAAGACACTTGGTCAACGTCTTGGGCAAATCCAGATTCCGAGTGAATTGGTAGCCTTCCGCCTCCTCATCAATGATATCCAATTGGGACTCTTCGTCCAACTCGTAGTTGTCCGAAACGATGATCCTCGATGACTTGTAGGTGTTCCGGATGCTGTCCGGATCCTCCGGGTTGAGTGTTAGGTCATGACTCTCCATCAATTGGGAGGTGATCTGCCCGATCTTAAGCCCTTTCAAGAGGGGTATTAACTTGAAATCCACTCGTAATGATGTCCCGAAAATGACAGCTTTGCTGGGTGTGCTAATGGAGTACTCGATCTTGTTGGGCCACACATTTTCAACGGACTAAAGCCTGTTAGTTTATACTTGACGGAAGAGAAGGTGATCATCTTACCATGACATGGGACAATTCGAGAGCACTGGGATCCAATGTCCGAATAATCCTGAGCGGTTTCCTGACGATTATATCCTTGGCATATTTTCGTCCGATCTCTGCCTTGAATCGATAGGCAATCCATGTGTCGCTCAATCCCTCAATGCTCTCGGGTAAAGAACCCTCCAGGATGACATCAAACGGGAATTCATAGTTATTCGCTGGCAGAATCTCTGTCTTGCTCTTGCCCGCATCGCGGAATGACCAGGTCTTCTCGTAGAACACCCGTTCTCTCCATGGCTTCCTACCGCCCCCGGAGCTTGAAGGCAGGTGCCAACTATGAAATTCTATGTCAGCTCTTTTTTTTTCCCCGTCCCAATGACAATGGCTTCGAATAGCATGTATGCTTACCAGATCCGGGACATTCCTGTTAAATGCAATTTCAAATGCTTAATCGTGAGAGGTTCTGTGAGGCACAGAACTAATGTTCCCCGCAGATGGGCGCTGGCGGCTTCATGCTCCCCGCCGCGAAATACAATATAGTCATCTTCCAGCCTGGTGTGAAATCGCAGTCAGTTCCTGTTGTCGCATGCGAACCACCACGATTGCGCAAAATTCCTGACTCACCTAATGTCAAAGTACTTGGCATGGCTGGCACTCCCACTGCCAAAAAAACTAAGGGCCATGGCGGGGTACCGTGAGGCTGCGAATGCGCAGCTGCTAACGGAGTCAAGACACGGTCAACCGTGATAGAAGTAACGAGAACAGCGGTATGCGACGCAGTGGCTCAGATAATAATGAAGAGAAGAGCGTCGCGATAAAAATGCTTTCCGGTGACCAAGATAGCAACCAAAGCTTCCCGGTCAGCGCCCAGCCGGGTCCAGGTCCCACCGGGCAGACCTGCTGTGTAGAGCAGCCGTTTCCGTCGTTGGTTCTTTGGCGTCGGCCGGAGTGGCAAGGCGGAGCCCTTTTGACAGTAAGAAAAAGTTTCGGAGCTGATTGCGCCAGTCGAGTGGGAACTAAAGACGCCGTGGCCTACTAGAAACGCTGGAACTGGAAGTGGACGCCGCGGCGGACGCAGAGTCGAAACGTTGGAGATAAGGGAGGGTGGCCTTGGCTGTGTCTTCTTCTTGTACTTACTGTAGACCAGTAATTAAGGGGACGGGCGGGGATTTCCGTTGCGACAGGCGCCAGGAGATTGTGTCAGAGCAAAGAAAAGAAAAAAGCAGTCGGGTGATGCCATGCCGGATGCAGGCGATAGTTGATTTCCTTGTAGACTTAAGATTCACTTGTTTAGGCAGAGCATTCAAGTATCTTACGTCAAGACCTTTACCGTACGTCAGTCCTCCCCGCGGACCACGACCGACCATATCTCGTACCGGCCGTTACGACCCGTATCCGCTGTGATTCCAGGAATTTGCAGGTTATGTTATTAATTCTAATTCCCTAGTTGCCATGGGGGACCTGGACTGCACGGATCAAAAGAGATCTATCCATTTGCTACGGTACCGTTACGAGGAAGTATGGTGGCAGACCGCGAGAGCTGGCCCTGTCCAGCGCACAGAGAGGGGGGCGGAAACATCGCCAAAACACCGCGAGGACAGTGTCCACAGCTGCGATGGTCTAGGCTGTTCATCACAGGATCGATCGACCACACCGCATCAGCATCAGCCGCCAGGGCGATCTTAGGGCGATGGCCAGCAACTTCTCTCCTGACGGTCACTGGGGCATGTCCAGCATGCCGGGCCGAAAGGACTGACTCCTAAGGAAATTTATCCGCACGGATAAGAGCCGTCATTCCAAAACCCAATCCATGCACAGTATCAGAGCATCAGTACGGCAGGGTCGACTCTAAGGATAATAAGCAGAGAGCCAGCAGAGCCACGGCGCTCTCTGGACCCTGCGTGGCATGTTCGGGGCGTTGATGGCTTGCGATGGAGCCTTGGTCAGACCGGCAACGCCCCGCTGAGAAGGATGTCCACACTCTATCTAGCTGACTCGATTGCTCGACGATAGGATCTCCAGGGGAAAAACAGGATGAACATTGCGTGTTCCCAATCTAGCATCAGGTGGGAGATTTTTCTGACCTCCCCGTCCCAGAGGAGAACACCCTGGCACGCGACGCAGATATTGTTCCGCATTGAGACAGCTGTATCCCCCGTCCAAGAAGCCCCCCAGCGACTAGATCAGCAGGGTGTTCATTGTCTACTGGAATATGGAATCCGA
Organism: Paecilomyces dactylethromorphus; assembly: GCA_029606265.1. Taxonomy (NCBI): domain Eukaryota; kingdom Fungi; phylum Ascomycota; class Eurotiomycetes; order Eurotiales; family Thermoascaceae; genus Paecilomyces; species Paecilomyces dactylethromorphus. The sequence goes on along the minus strand of JAPVCE010000033.1, from coordinate 1,703,005 downwards.
AATGGGGAGAGGAAGATATCGCGTCCGAATAATCCGCCCCCAAGGTCAAGAAATATTATCCGGTCCAATGCTTCAGGAACTGCCGCGACCACATTCTTCCGTCGCTCATGGCATCATTTATCCCGGTGGTCCCTGCACCCGCACAGTCTCCCGCTGATAGCCCATACGAGTATTCTAGAAAAACTTACCCTGGCGCAACCGCAGCTGGGAGCACGCTGATTGACGGATCAACTCGGCCACCAAAATCGAGGTGACACCCCAGCAATGACAGCTGCTGAATTCATTCCCGCTGGAACCGTGGGAAAAATCCGGTGCTGCAGCTGCCTCCCGCTTCTGCTGGATATTATTTTCCGCGACGTACGAACAAGCGCTGAGGCTTGCCTGCTAGTAGTACATGCCAAGGCTCCGTCGAGGATGGGTGCAATGGCGACAACGGTTCTTCTCTACTCTAAAGACGGAATATCTAGATCTCGAATGGTCTGAGGACACGCGGTGACGGGAGACCCGGTAGTGATTTAGCCATCCTCTACGGCCGACTTCGTGGCATCCGATCCTTGCTTTACTCAGTAGTATCAGAAATTTTCAGCAGGATTGCGGATCATTCTACTCCTCAACGCATAGATAGCGCCTTGCGTTGCTGGTCGCAACAGTATCAGTATGAGTATCACCAGAAGCAGCAGTGGAGTGGTGACTCAGACCGCCTTGGGGTCCCGCTGGGGAAATGATTCAGTTTCTCCTTCGAGTAACTAGGACGGCCATTGTCTGCAACGAGCAATCATCAGCTTCAGAAACAGAAAAGAAGAAAAGGCGTGCAGCAACAATTTCCATTTAGGCACGGAGTACGCCGAATGCTCCCCATCGGTTGCAAAATTTGCATGGCCAGACACCGGAGGCAATCCCGATTCAACCGGCCGGGCCTGCCAGAAATTCCCGTCACATGCCGTCGGGGAACGTCGCACTTCCTCCGGGGAGCCGATACCTTGAAGGTGACCCGATGCTCGCATCACTTGCCGTGTAACATCTGTCTCTCCCTTCCTCTCTCTCTCTTTCCCCGTCCTTATTTTCTCCGCTTCCACCTCCTCCTGGGGTGCATGGCTGTAATAACAAGGGTATTCTAGCAGTTGGGGAGGACTGCAGCAGCCATCCAACTATGGTGTCCTGGTCCCCCAGCGCAGAACCCGGCTGTGACAACGGCGTTGGTACGCGTCCATCGCAGCCGTGATATCAACTTGTCAACATCAATTGGCCTTATCGGCTCCGAGTTCCAGGTGGCCCCACTGTTCTCCCAACAAACCTACGATTCAGGTACCAATGTCCATCGGGCATATCTAAAGCAAAGCGGCCGTCTAGTCGCTGACGCGATGCAGCCCCGCGCGTGGCCAGAACGGCCGCCGTCAATCCTGCGCAAACTAAAAAGCACATCATGGAGGGGCCCGCACAAGCCTATACGGAGGACTGTCGACCGCGATGCGAGACCAGCAAAAGTCCCAACCGGTCCATCCTGCACGAGCAACAGCTCTAACAGCCACTGAAAAGAAGTGCAAATGTCGCTAAGATGCGTGTTTTTCTTCCTTAGTCCGTGCACCAATGCAGCCGTCCGTCTTCTGGACTGCATTGAGACATTCTTGAGTCGTCCGGACTGTCTCCGGGGAGGAGCTTACTTGGGTTCTATGAAGATCCTTTGCAGGCAATATGGTTCTTAGGATAATTAACCGCTCGAAATCCTTGCATCTATGGTCAACGACACTATTTACGGCGCAGCGTAGTCATCATTTCCTCCTGCATGCTGATTCACATCTTGACAGAAAAACCAAATATTTCCACTCTGAGTTCTGTGTCCCCACCACGGACCGGCCGGCTGACTCACTGCGTTGATAAGATCCTCCTAGCAAGGTCCTTACAACAAAAAAAATTAGAATGATTCAGACTCGGTGGATCAGACGATATTTACGTCACCAATCGCTGTACCGGGATATAGCACGGACTCTGGTCGCCGTTAGATTTAGGGCTTTTCCGCCCGAGAACTTTTTTTTATATAGAAGCGCAACGAGTGGACTGGCTGATTGATCATCTTAGATCCAGATAGCAGGACCATCTGGGCCATTGATGGCGGCAGACCCACTTGGTCGATCCGAGCTTCTTTACCAGAGGCTAAGAAAAGCACACCGGAGCACGATCTGGGAAACGGATAGAGAACTTAAAATTTGCCGACTGTGAATGCTTAATTGCTCGAACGCCACGTGAATTTAACCGTGATGTTCCTGCGAATGAGTATGCATTAGAACCAGTGTTGAGCTTAGGAAGGTTTACCGGCGGAAATTTCATGTGATAGAACGATCTGTGCGTCATGCAGTCCCTGTAGGGTGGTGCCCTTGCGGCGTCCATACAGTCTGATTGCAATAATCGCGATTTCAGCCACCAGGATTTCCTGCATCAGCGTGTGTCATCATAGCCCTTTTACATGCCACATGCATGCTTCGAGATAATGCCACGTGAAGCTTCGAGTCCGTGACGGCCCAGTGAAGATCCAGCCACAGGTTGTATCGCTGTAGATAAAGTTCTTAGGCGTGATAAGCCCGACGCTTTGGGCAATTGGTAGAAGTCGCTCCCTGTGGGTATTCTACGAATGATGAACTCGGGAGATCAACCGAACCGAACATACTTTAATTGCCAAGTGTTTCAGCTGTTCTAGTTCGTATGTGGCTGTTGGACTGCACTCGAGGTCAGAATCCAAACCTGCTGAACATCGATTTCCTGTTAGTTCAATGTGCATACGATGAGACAGATTCCTTAAGCCCCGCATCGGGAGGGGAAGCGAGTTGCTTTGTTCGAGACAGACGCGTACTGTATGTTTCTGAAGAAGGAATGTCTCGGGAGAACTTTTTAACTGCCACTAAAGGCCTAGGGATTATGCTATGATTACAATTGATGCTAGCATCGGGGGTTCTAACAACGGGTTCCACCCTATCATTAAAGCTATTGACATTCAGATTTTATCTCTTTACAGGTTGCACCCAGGAAGGCAGATCCCAATTGGGTAGACACTTCAGCATCCCAGGCGGGGTGTTCTGCCATTCGACCAGTTCCCCCTCCTTGGGCTTGTCAGTCAAAGAATCGATGTGATCGCTCACATATCCTCGACGCGCTTTGGTCCTGGCAGCTTCTTCATCCGCATACGCAACATTCACCGTTGGGACTGCCAGTATCTTCCCAAGATTTTGTTTCCACATGTCTTTCGCAAGTAGGGTCGGTTCACCCATATAGCACTCTCCTTCCTCTGAGCTGCGGAACCGCAACTGTTTCTGAGCAAATGGCGCTGCGTCCAGCGTGACCATCCCACCCCAGCACGAGTATACCTGCAGTGGCAGCAGAGCTTCGTATCTCTTCTTGCTAGGGGGATCGTCCCAGAATAGACCGTCTTTGTACGCCCACGAGGCATCCTGGGGGATGTTGAAGAAGGTGTTTCCTGACATGGAACGAGACACCCAAACATCGTAGAACGTATCGCCAAAGAAGATCCAATCGAAGGCGCACGTCATGTGTGCTCCCTGGGAAACATGCTGGTGCACCAGCTCCAGGATATCCTCCGGGCAGATCGCAATATCATTGATGAATACCACGATAGCATCCGATGCGTACATCTTTGAATAGCGTCTATCATGCAACGGCTCCAATGCCATGTTCCGCAGCTCTGAAAGCAACGCGATACGATCCGCCCCAGGGCCCAAGGGATTCAGGGGACTCGTATTGAGATAGAATTCAGCTCCCATCGCCTCAATTTCCTTCTTAAGCGCAGCGAGAACCTCGTAAGTACCATCTTCCGAGCGTCCTTCCACGACGGATAAGGCACAGTACTCGGGGCCAAGATATCGCATCGTTTCGACAATACTGCTCATCAACCGGGGCAGGATCTTGATCGAGTCATGGAGATCAAGAGCGAAGAAGTATTTGATCTTGTCGTTATGGCCAATTCTGTGACCCGGGCGGAGCATGTTGTATCTCGCCCCAATGGATGTGGGACATGTGAGTCTGGGGAAAGTGCTGTTGTCCTTGTAGTTCATGATCGAGTGTATGTATTTGGACACCTCCTCTGCTTTCATTTTGGGATCTCCTGAGCTTGTGGGTATTGATGGAGATGTGAGCGTTGGAACATTCGCATCGCCTTCCTTTCCAGCGTCTTCATCCTCGCTCGTTGAAGGACTCGCCGCTCCGTCCAGTTCCATTGCCTCAGAACTGATTGGCAGAATCGAAACAATCCCATCTCTCGTCGGTTCATCTTCTGGTGTATCTTCCGCACTCTCATTACCACCATTCTGAACAACATATAACTGTCCAGCATCTCCTCCAGTATTTCTCGGCAACCCATCCGTCAAATGCCCATACCTCGCCCACTCCGCCACCTGCAGATGATAAACATGCGAAAGCAGAAAAAATGCACCCAGAACAAAAACAGAACCTAGCACAAGCGCCTGTATCTTTCTTGACCTCACAGCTCTCATTTCGTTATATCAATATAGTGATTGAAATTTTGTATCGATGAACCCGCATATTCAACAGATATACGACAAGATAAAACAGAAGAAAAACAAAGGAGTATCCAAACCCATTATCTATCCCCCGAAATAATTTTTCAAATAGGACATGGCCCCGAAACAGACAGGTTCTTTAAATATTTCTCTGCAATTCACGACACGGAATGGATGGATGCAGCCTTGTATTCCCCAGATGCCGGATACGGTATAAGCCACCCGTCGAAAACAGCCGTCAGAACAACAGATTCCCTAAGCAGCGTGACACGGAGCGAAGATAGTATAATTCTCATTGTGCAGGTTAAGTTCTAGATTTCATGTTTATATTTATATTTATATTTATTTTTATCTTATTGTTCTTGGTTCTTAATCCGCACGAGAATAATGGCTAGTATGCAGTGCTAACGGATCTCGCTGTCGGAATGGACTGTAGTCGCGAATGGACACGAGTCAATACCCACACACCTTTACTAACAACGAAGAAACTGAAACATATCTAGACAGCATTAGCCCAATAAATATACTAATAATTATACAATAGTCATAATAAGTCCTTGTCTTCATCATGATCACGATCGCAATCAACAGCTCCGCCATCCCTTCCCCGCGTTGACGGCCTCGCTCAGGAATGTGACTTGATCAAATCGGGAAACCCACACATCCATATTCGATACGGGCTTGCTTACGTATGATTAAACGGATCAATGGATTACTGTTATTGAATCCGCTATTATTCCATAATTGAATCCACTTCGATGATAATATCTGTGATTATTCCCGTTGTCGATTAAATATTCACATTATATATGGTATGGTGCATACTCTACTTCCCACCACCCTTCACAGCGCGGATACCAGACCATCAAACACCTCGGGATGAGTCTACGGTATTCTTTCACTATAATCGAACTCCACGTTCCGACCACTGAAGACAGTCCTTGAAACTGCGTAATAGACAGTTAATAGAACGGATGGTGCCTATCACTGCAGTGCGCCGTGACTGTCTAGCCCACAGGGAATATAAAAGAGGGGTGGAGAGAAGGGGGAACTACTTTCCCTCTTTCCCCCTCCCGAATTCTGAAGTGCGGAGACTTGTTTATATAGTCCTCTCATTGGTACACTGGGTGCTTTTGATTAGTTCATTGTTCTACTATCTGGTAGTTATATATATTATGAACTTGGAAGGCCAATTATGTACCATACCTCGAGGACATTGCTAGGCTCGTTATACCCTTATGATATAACTACGGATCATTAAGACCATGGGATTCGAATTTCCTTATGTTGTTTTCATACGTCGATATAAAAAGAGACACTTTATCATCGCCTTATCACCCAGCAGAACCAGACAGAGGCAGAGACCTGCCATACAGAACCGTATACGACAAATACATCGGAGAAATAAAAAAACATCTCGGCATTAGTGCTAGATGGGAAAACGCAATGGCGTTTAGAGATATAGAACAAAAATCGGTATCACCTTACAAAAGGAATTGTTACTATGACAATAGGTCGGCAGAATGCTTCTTCCGTATGACTATTTATTCCATTACATCCAGTTAGTTTGCTCTTAACTAATCATATTGATGTTTAGGAATCTGCGCCGCGGAAATCTCAACTAGGATGCTATCCGCCGTTTGTATTGGCACTAATACTCTGTCTTGCTTAAATATAACAAGCACCAGATACTCTAAGCAATTGAGTCTTCATTTTTTTGACTTGCCTAAGGCTCCGGTTCCGTTATCTCATCAACCTACATATCTACAGTGGATCAAGAAGCGTGATATCTATCAACCACAACGTCCTCCCCCATTCGTGATGCAGAGTGGTATATATATGCCTCGCTTTGCGTTATCTGTCCAGCAGAGGAAATATTTCCGCGGCGAATATATTGTTGTGCGAGTTCCGGATCCTGGCCAGGAAATAGAGCTTTTTTTCAGAAGATTGCTAAAGACATTCAACATCTAGGCATTTCTATGAGCGAATTAGGAAGGATCCTTTGCAATAGTGGAGCTCGGACTAATGCTTAAGATCAATACCATCTTAAAACCACACATTGCCTTCGCATCGAGCACGTTTTCATACTGCGCTAATAATCCGGTCAGAATTCGCTTGTTGTTTTATTTTGGAAGTGTAAAAACTCCTCCAGCCAGCGGCCACACTTGCTTTATGGTCTATTTTGAACTGTCATTTTGGACGAGGCACATCAGCTACACAATCTTGGATTCCAATAGGCTACTGTTGTAGCTTCACTTAATGGTGATTGGTATTTACTATTAACCACTGCACCTCTCTTTAATTCAATTGAGGACTTAAAAGGTCTTATGCCCTTAATCATTAAGTATACTTACAACACCCTCTAGACCCGTTTCAACTATTTACTAGCCGACTTTAGTCTTTTTGAAGTATCCGATTAGGATCCCCGGTCCATACTTCAGTTGACATTACAAGCCATCAACAAGTTTATCTGGGCCGATCCCGAGATCATCGGGGCCGCGGTAGGCCACCATGTTGCTAAGATATGGGAAAAGTGTCTCATCCGCAGGTGTCTATCATCTCGCATACTATTTGTGGACGGCCAGGTCATCGGTGACACGATCCCCCCTCCCAAGTGGGATATCTGCTTAACGTTTTTCACTTGCCGTCGGTAGTGTTCTACAAGAGAAAAGGTATCCAGCTCCATCGTGTGGTCGTCTGCCCTTCCACCCCTCAGCCGCGTCTTCTATGGACTCAAGACGCGAGCAAACAACTTCTGACTCTCTAAAAACAACATAAGCATTGCTGGGTGCTGATTCAAAAAAAAAAAAAAGACAAGGCAAGCAGATGGAGACCTGCCTTCTTAAAAACCGCACCATTATTGATCTCAAGAATCGAACGCGGACCTTCAATATCTAATGCATGAGTTGTCCATCCATCTTTAGTATATATAGGGCTAATCCCAGCGGACGGATAGAAAGACATTCCTCTGTCGGTGAAGTTTGGCAGATCTGCTTGGGCGATCAGACATTATGACATATTGCCCGGGCCCGGTGTTAGAACAGTCGTTGAGCTGAATACTCGGTGGACTGCGGATCAAAGAGGCGCCGTGATGGATCTTTTATTTTCCTTTTGGGTTCCATTTTATCTGCTGTCCGATAGCTCTACAAATCATGTTCCTACTCTCACCAAAATATCTATGGGCGACTCTATGGCAAATTAGTACGCACCAGCTGCCCAATCAGACGCCTCAGCTCCGAATTATGGATGAATTATGCAACTTCAATGACCGTTCTCCAGACAGACCCATATCTATATATACTTTCTGCTGCTCATATTACATCTTTATCCTCTAAGAAGCTTTTTCACCTGTAGGTCATGACCCAAAGAATACATAAGTTCTCACCGATATCAGAATCCGTGCTGAAGGCCCGCACATCTCGAGGTCATTGGAATTCCTCGCCAGTTGCGTAGGTTTTCCGGAATAGTTAGGTCCGTGGGGATAGTAGTATTGTAATTATGGTCCCCATAACTGATTTTCGTCCCTCTTGTGGCAGATCCTAGTCCAAGCTTGAGTTTCTTTAAAAGTTCAGGGCTAGACACGATTTCCACAATCAGTTCGAGGGGTCATTGAGGAGGGTTAAGGCCTGTTTCACTTTTTTCGACTTCTTTAGTAGTAAGGGCTGCGGCAGCTTTTGGGTCAGTTTCTGGGTTTCCTGTGTTAAGCCAGTGTGGCTCTCTAGATACATTCTGATCATTATTTCTTCCAAATAAAATTAGAGCTCCATTCTGCGAAGAATAGAGGGCAAATATTATAAGCGACATAATTAGGCCTCTTATAGAAATGATGTTACGAGTCTATAGGATCAATATTATACAAGTGATTCTTGAGAACTGTTATAGACCAGCACTGAAAATTATCTAAAGATCCTAGAAGAAGACCTTTAAGTATTGTTAGACATCTTCTTGAATAGTAGAGAATTGAGAAGCTCACAAATCCCTCCATGGAGCCTTCCACAGGATCATCCTCACTGTTATCTTCCATGCGCTGCGTTGCCATAAGATGTTCCAGTTTCATGGACTTGGCAATCCAGATCTTCGGGCGTTTCCGGCGAAGAGGTCTCCATGGACATATCAAAACCACAGCCATGTTCCAATCACGGTCAGTTCTCGGTACTTCGCCATATTCAACACTGAACGCCCATCACGGAGTTTGTAGACTAATAGCCTTAAAATCAACTTCATCCAAATGTCGTATGACGTTGCCCATACAGATAAAAATTGTGATCAAAATGGAAAGTGTGGAGTGGACGAACGTGAATATTTTGAACTTTACGCATTTATCTTGTATATCAGTTGGAAGGAATTATTTAGGTTCAGTAGACACTCTGGTCTTATGATTTTCTTCAATTCGTTCAAATTTCTCATAAACGATCCCTTGGACGACCCCCCACCCTTCCGCCTCGCCCCGGTAAACTCATAGAATACTCGAAGAATCCAGTTCCAGTGTGGAAATGTGAACCACTTCGAGTACCCCTTCGCGATCTCGCTTTCTATATCGACCGGAGCTAGCCGGGGAAATTTCCCCGAAGGTGCTGAGAGACTTCTTGTGCTTCAATTTCTCTCGTGTAGGTTCTCACATATTCCCACACCGTGTCTACAAATGACTTGGCGGACATAGGAAGGGTTTTACGAGCGGCAGAGTCCTCAGGACGAGTAAACATTCCAGGGCGGCGAGTAGAGATGACTTGTTGCTCCGCAACATCGTCAAATGTCCAAGTAGGGACATTGGCAGACCGAGCCTGCGGGAAGATGTAGTTGGGATTGAACCACTTCACAACGTCTTCAAGCATTGCCTTAGCAGCCAGTCCAGTTCTCTGTGCATCGTCTTTCATAATCAGATCCTATGATGGGAATATCAATGAGCCGATGGTAAGCGGTTTTAGACGATGATATAGAGAGAGATAGGAGTCATCATCAAGAGTCTCCAGAAAGTCTGGTCAGCGGTGCTTGTATGTCCGTCCTTATAGGTCGATCAGTACTAACAAGAGAGGCCAAGAAGGATGGGTTTTATGTTTTCTTGCGTTTCGAGGTTGTTCATGTTCAGTCGATGTAACTCTCCGGAAACATCTCGATCACTGTTCCTCCAGACAAAATCGGTGCTCCATTCCGGAAAGAACAGAGGGCGGAGATCATAGGCGATATAATTAGGGCCCTTGTACATGAGATGTTGGGAGTCCATAGGATCGATGGTATACATATGATCCTTGAGAACCGTTGTGAACCAACGTTGAACATTATCGAGAAGATCCCAAAAGACCTTTGGCCGTTATTAGACATCTTTTTCAATAGTGAAGAGTCTAAGGAGCTCACTAACCCTTGGATGGTGAGCGTGTATAGCACGTTTGACATCTGTGATGACCATGTTCTTCCTACGGGTAGCTCAGGAGCTGTTCAAGTTTTCGGTTCCATTATGTTTCAGCAAAGGAATCCAGTGAGTTTGTGCTTTTGCTACCGGGCCTGGGACAGAACTCATAAAATCTAAAAAACTTCTCGTTACTCGCGAGATGTCCAGTGCGGGATTCAACCTCCGGCGACCGCCAGAAAGTATTCTAACACCGCAAAATTATCCGCTCAACCATTAGTTTCACTGGCGGCTACCTCATTAACATGAAGTCTGGCATGCAACACTGGATTATTTTGAAGGAAGTCGAGGTCGTAAAAATTCGCAAGCCCACATTGTCGAGCGATTTGAAGCGATTCGAGATCAATTGCCTGCAAACTAAGCGCTCCGGCCGAAACCATTAAGCCCAATCTGTTAAGTCTCAGAAGCGCTGCCCGGTGATGCTGGCCGGTTTCCAGTCGGATATTCGACGACTTTTCAGAGGCAGCTTGGCAGGTACTTTTTGAGATTCGCTAGGTGTGATGGTCTGGTTGCTCCCCAGTTGAGAACTCTCTACCGTTGTAAAGACACGGTCACGTCTTTTTAGCAGGGAATCCCAGCTATTCACAAAAAAAGGGCCATTTATTCATAGTCTCTCTATCCACCTGGTCCGCATCGCCCATATCGTCGAATTTGAAAGTTGACGAGGACCTGGAAGGATAATGGGTAAGGTGTTGTGTAAAAGAAGGAAGATATGAAGGTTAACCAATCCTAGTCTGAGAGGTGTAACTGACCTAGGTGTAGGCTAGGTTACCGGTAAGACATGATGAATTGGTATTGATTGGAATCGAACTACCGTGGGAACAACATCGAAGCTGCCATCACTGACTCAAGGTCCATACATTGCCATCAAATACTTCTGTCTTCCTGATAACTCCTAGCACGGATGTCCTAGAGTACAGAGAAAAGAAGTGACAGCATATATTCACTCTTCATCAGTGAGCACGAGTTGCATACAAGTATAGAACTTCACTCCTTTCTTCAAATCACAGTTCGATAGGCATAACCTTATGTAAGATATCACTCAATTCCACCATAAGCCTAAGAGAAAATCTACCCACTATCAGACTGTTGTATTTCTTGAGCTGGAGAGTCCATCGTGGAGGCGGATAGAATCGATGTACACGCGTGCCGGGCGTACCGCTCGTACCGGATTTCTTGCCCAGGGTCATCCTGACATCATACGAGTGCTGCAACTTACGATCTTTCTAGAGTAAAACATAATATAATATTATTAGTTTAGCTTCCCTCGTTATATAATTTAGTGAGGATTGTCATATTTAAAAAAGAATCCTAACATCAATAACTCCTACACCTCTCAATATCTACATACTCCGTACTACATCTACACCACATCTTAATCAAAAACAATCTATCGATCCATCCACGATGCCACAAACTACCAAGCAACGGCGCAAGGACTTTGAATACACGGAATCACCACAAGTTCATCGTTCTGATCAGCATGTAACTCATGGTACTCCGGGCGTATGTACTTATCTCATCTCACAATCCCATATCTATCCCTTACCTCTCATCACCCATCTCAGCTGAAGACACATCTTGACACTGATCCCATCTGCTGTGTAACAGGATGCTCCACCCCCAAGCGTAAAGCATTCGAAAGAAAAACTACGCGAGTTCGTACAGCTCACGAACCCGGGTCCCGAGAAGGGAGCTACGACAGGTCATCCTTCTGGAAGATCAGAAGAGGAAGGAAAGAAACATGAAGAACCGGAGGACTAAATAATTCTACATTGCATTGAAAAGGGGGGTATTATCGACGCCAGAAGCTTAACTGCATATAACTTGTCAAAATCGAACTATTTTATATCAACGTAAATTCTTGTGGTCTATTTTCCGGTATAAGACTGACTCTAGGGTGCCTACAATAGAAATACAAGAGGAGATATTTCACGGAAAACAATAAAATTCTGAAAATATTGAACTAGACAGACTAACATTCTCGGAGGAAACAACTTATGCCCACTCGGCAGTCGGGTCGACAGTCTCAATGTCAACCAGTGCATCGAATAATCTGATTTGGCCAGTCACAATGAGATGTTGGAACCAACTGATTCCATACTGCGCGCATGGGTGTTTTTCGAACTGACCCTCTTCACTCCGCCTGGTTAGGGTGGAAGAATCTGGGGCTGCCCATTGGGATTTATCCACAACCTGCCTAGCCTGATCACGATAGTTCTGTCCAGCAGCAAAACTATCCGGAGGAGGTGTTGGCTCCCATCGCAATCCTGATCGGATAGTAATGTCTTTCAAAAGGCGTTCCCATGTAGCACAGGGCTCCCAGCGCTGGCTACTCCGATAATGGTACGAACCGTATCGAACAGAGGTATAATGCAAAAAGACAATGCTAGCAATCGTATATGCACCAGAGACTGGGTGAGAACTCGCTTTGTGTAACATAGCCTCAAGGTAGGTGCGAAATGGATCTTCTGCTCCCATGGTGTATACAGCAAAAACGCCATTTTCATAGTTCTCCGCGGCAGCATCACATCTCCAATCCAAGAGGTCGTGTATGGCCATCATCACCTCAGGAACAACAAGCCCATCCTCCAAGGATACTCCATCTCCCCAGAGATGGCCACTATAGGCGGTTGTGCAGCCTCCGACTGCTCTCCACGCCATTGCCGCTTGCACTGTCGATTGTGTTCCTGTTCCAACAGCCTGCAACGCAGTCGCGTCGACCAATGTATTCACCACTTGACCACCGGCTTCATATGCAGCACCAATGGAAAGGGCTACCATACGGGTTCTGGCGAGATATTCTGTTGCTGTAAAGGTATGATAATCTTCGGCGATGGCGACATGGGAAATCATGGCATACTTGACTGCTTCGTCTGGGGACAGCCATCCTGATATGGCAATGGAACAACAGAGAGCAACCTGATCAAAACATGCAACAGTAAGTAGACTTGATTTTGGCTGGAAAGCCACTCCCGTATCATGTTGAGAGAGATAGCGTTTTGCATTCGCCTTCTTGTCAATATGGGCCACGCCCAATGCGTTACCGTGATAGTTGTCGTTGATAAATGCTGTACACCCGCTCCGTGCAGCAGTTATGATCTCCGGGCCGAACTTGGACAGCAGCAGACGCAAAAGCTGGGAACAAGATCTGTTCCATGCCGCTTGAGCACGCTCTTCTGAATCCTGTGGCGACTCAATAACAGAGCGGCAGTATTCCATCGCATCATCCCACACCTCCTGGTTTTCAGTGATGGATATGCGGCCCAACAGGGCTAAGATACCATTGCGCATAGTACGCTGGTAGACGGACATAGGTGCCGAGGATTGTTGTTTTGCATGGTTGCTTTCCGTATCAATCTCTTCCAAAACACGGTTCAGGGAGGATATCAAATCTGCGCTGAGACCATTCTGTGAGTTGCTCGTTTTTTGCTCGAGTGCTGGCGGTTCCTTTTGTTTGTTGACCATGCTTGATAATCCATCGGGATGAGGAGTAGGGGTGTTTACGGGGGTAGCAGTGATCTCTTGAGGCATTCTGGTCTACAGTAGACTGAGATGTATGAGGGTGAGATAATAGGAGAATATTCTTAAATGATAAACGCAGAAAAGCAACTGGAATATCGAGAAAGGATATTCTAAGCCTGAGAAGACAAGGAGACATGCGGTCGCTCTCCTTTTATACTTCCATGGGGTCAATTTTATGTATACTTAAGCATTGCATCTATTTCTCTACATATTGTCTCAATTACTATCCTCAGTTAGTATAGTTAATTGATATTCATTTAGAGGTAGTGATCTGCATGCCTTTGAAGAATAAACTTTGGAACTATAAATCACGGTAATAAGTCGGAGATACATTCTTCGAGCGTTGAAACGTCAGATAACCCTATAGATACCCATTATGCCCACCCTCTAAACATTCCGGGTGTTCTCTGAAGGATTACGCGTGGAAGTGATTCTCTTCTTGATTCGATTTTATAAAAGCCACTCAGACGCCACCAAAGCTGTAATTGGTATAAATGTTTATCACGCATACATATGATCTTCAAAGATCCAATTGTCTCAATAGGAATGTTACGAGGATTTAGTTCGTCAGAGAACAATAATTTTAGCGCAGCAGTATCTTCCAGGAGGCAGTACGGTGGTCATGGTGGAATAGTTGCAAACTACTCTCGGTACATTTCGGGTTCCCGCATTCCACTCTAGACAAGACAATAACATGGATATTATTTCCTGTACCTATAGTATTAATGCCGTAGACGTTGAAACTTTAAACAGGCATGTTTCCCTAAGCTAGCAACACGAGCAGTGGACCGCCCTTCTGCCATGTGAGGCCTAAGTTGTGAAGAGGTATTTTAATCGGCTTAAGAATGAAGCTACTTGTATACTCACGGCTGTGTTTAAAGGAGTAGTCCCCCATTTCGTCTGATGCAAGGGCTAAATAGGGCCTATGCGGGCCGAGCCTAGATTCTACAACTTAGATAAGAGCAATAGCCGTGAGGTTAGATGACCCATAATCAGCTCTAAAGTACCCCCACAGCGTCTAGACCAAACTATATGTTCTAAGAAGCCCCTTTGTAGAGGTTCGCTGTGAAGTCCGATCCTGAGGGGTCCTTCCATCAAAATTGTTTCTTATATTTTGACTAGATGCATGCAAGCGAGGTTGTCACATTCTTGGTTAAACGCTCTGTGTATCTGACAGTTTTTGAGTCCATGCCTGTTCTTTTGCGAGTAGAGAAAGAGGTCATCTAGTGTGGCCCATAATTCTGAAACTCGAACTCAAAATTCCTGCAGCTGTTGCAGAAGACGAAAGGTAAGGGTGAATTCTCTGGACTAGCCTTGTCACCATAAGAAAATAGCCGGCACGAAGACCAGGTCCTGGAACTCTACTCAGCGCCCACAGCATTCTAGTCTTTCTATTCTTAAGGACTTATCCAATAAAAATTTATCACCGCTCGACTTGTAAATATTAAATCGCGCGTATCGTCCATGGATGCTCTGAGAGGGTCTAGCAGACCCCTAATCACGTGATATATATACACTTGAATCGACATGAGTACTACCAAAACAGGAAACAAAGCAGACACGCATCGCGACTTTACGAGACTCACACAACACAAAGGAAAAGAATATTTAAGGAGCAAAAAAAGCTCACATCCTCTACCACCGCACTGCCCAAGGCTACGAATGGGGACAGAATGCTATGAAAACCCAGCAGCCAGATTTTACTACTCCGGAGGTAGGTGGCCAGTGGGAATATTAATATATTCACCTGGGTGCACCGCTCGCAGGATTCGAACCTCGAACCTAGAGTATGGCTTTCAGGGTTTAAGCCACTGCACCAACGCCCCCTAGGTCCTGGTCAGGGGGTAAGGTTGTTTGTGAATGATATGTTATGGGGAGGTTGGTATGTGTGTCTGAGTCTGTGGATTCATTTCAGAAAGACATAGGCACCTGACTTGGAGCCACTTGAGAAGCTGAGTGGAAATAGCCCCTTTTTGCGCCTAAACTGGAACTACGGCGTGTTGAGCTGTCTATCAGAGTCCATGGGATGGAGACTGAACAAAAAAAGGGAGATCGTATATGAGTATGTGATATCTACTCTCTTGAAATCATGCTGGGAAGGCCTGCAGAATATACAACAATCAATACGGAGCATAAATTCTATTTGACCTCCCAGAAAAATTAAAAGACTGTCAATGATAATAACACAAGATAGGATAAATACAATAAAATCGAAGAAAAGTAGTAGTCCCATGCATCGCGACTGACATGGATGCAGGTATCAGTTATGCTCCGTCCGTGGTCTTCGATAAGAACTCAATATGTCCATATACTGTATGTTCATGCATAATATGCATAAGCCAAGGTGACGCTAAACGTGAGGTGCTGAGCAGACAATATTATGAAAATGAGAGACGTCAAAGCCCACAGAATGAACCGAGCCTCTTCCGTAGAGTAGGTCTCCCTGGAAACTCGACCTCGACGCAGGTCCAGCCAGAGTCAAGGACGACTGATAGAACCAGGAAGGAGATCGTCAGATGCGATCAGAATATCCATCCCAGGACAATCCATGCGCCGACACCGGCACCAGCAACAATTCCAGCGACCTTCAGAACGGCCACTTTATCACCCTGCCGCGCCATGCGGGTCAAGCGACTCGCGCTGCCTCGGATATTCGTGGAAAGAGAGGAGAAGACATCACTCTATTAATACAAGATCTAGTTAGCACCAACTCACGCAACGGAGCGAACAACTACTTGGCAGAGAAACACGCACGGTATGGTCCAGAGTCTCGTGGTCTCGAGCGTTATCATAAATATCTATCGTGACAGACTTAAGGGCAGAAGTCTTTTGAGCCAGAGAGTCGAGGAGAGCATTATTCTGCCTATTTCACGTTGAAAGTGACATCGTTAGACAATAAAAATGAAGCGACCTCTGAATGTGTCATTACTAGATATTAATATATTTACATACCTTTCTCTCTCGTACGCTTCACTCATCTTGACGAAATGATCGTGCTGGAACCCTTGGCCAGCACGTCGACGATCTGACGATGTACCTCCCTTCGGCGGCTTATTGTTGCTGGAGTATTCGCAGGTGGAATGGTTATGTCGCTAAGATACGTCACTAGCACACGATTTCGAGCTCTAATCGCAGATTTGAGAGAGCTGGATGATGAGAATAGGAACCTAGGGGATGGTGACGGCAAGATAAGTACGAATAAGTACGATGTCACTGCCAGGCCCGGCGCCGATCCTCTGCCCGCAAACTGAGCCACACGCCATGGTCACATGACAACTTGCGGCCCATGGGCTGAAATATACAAATCCATGGATATATAAGACTTAAAATATACCTGCCAAAAATAGGCGATGTTCTAGTGCATCATATAATTTCCTTGGACATGACATAGTCCGGATCGTCCGAATTTGCAGACCTCTCATTCCGTACCTGGTCCACAACCAGTGCTCGACAACAGCAATCGAGCGAGATTAAGTACAAAACAGTATGGCAGAGAAACCGTAGCAGTCATCACGGGTTACAGGGCGTTAGGCGGAGAACGTGCAGTGGTGTAAGATAAACCAAAAAATAGGGAGGCCAAAAAGAAATTATAGAAACGAAACCCCAAACGCTATGCCAAGGACCCCAGGCGCGCAAGCAGAAAGGCTAATCAGCAGAACAATACATCGTACCTAAGCATGGGAGAGACAAGCATGGTGGAATGAACAATGATGATCGAAGGCTGAAAGATGCAGAAAGTGTAAGACGACTAGCCGTCGCATTTTCCACAGAGTATGTAATGATATGTATCCATAGCTGGGGAAGCATCCCACCATCAGTGTACAAGTCTATGTATGGCGAGGATCGATGAACACAAAGCGTATCCTCAAGCCCAACCGCAAGAAACCAACGGTACGAGAAAAGGGAACGGTCAAATACCCGGTTACCACATATCGTCGTCATCATCCAGTTGCGGATCATCCACAATATCTGTGTATTGCTGGTGATGTCCTGGCCCATATACGGCTCCGTTGTTATAGCCATGCTTGCTGCCTCTCGACTGCTGTTGATAGCGATCATGTCGATCGTCATTGTCATAATCATACATCTGAGACTCATCGTATGAACCGTCCCCGTACTGCTGTTCCTGCGCACCTGTCAGCAATTCTTTCTTGTGGAACATGAATCTGATCATCAAGCTCACCTCCTGATATCTCTGGTACTGAGAATAGTCCTCTTGCTGCTGCTGCTCTGTGGTTTTCTGTTGTTGTCTCTGGGCTGCGGATGTCGGGAGCATCATCTGCGGGTGCATCTGTTGTACTTTGGCTAGGTAAGAATACATAAAGTTGCTAAGAAGCACCTGAGAATATAGCTCCCGTCGAGGGTTCGCGAGTTTGATGTGTGCCATCCTATATATAGCACGCTCCTCAAGGATCGAGAATCGAGTCCAGTTGTAGTCGATATCAGGACGAAGCTCTCGTACTGGAGGATCGGGGGAGATGTGGCGCGAGGCGCTCTTTTTATGCTGGCTATCACCACTGCTCTTCTTCTTGCCTCCGAATATAGAAGAGAAAAGGCCAGATTCCTTCTCCTTCTTGGACTCGCCAGATGTTTTTCGGAGACTTTCTTTCTTGCGTTCTTCCTCTAACTTCATGTCCGGACGTTCCAATACAAGACTTTCTCTCCGTTGCGGTGCTTCAGCGAGAGGCTCCGGGACCTCAATCTGGGTAGGCTCTTGAACTTTCTCCGAGGCAGATGCCAAATTTGATTTCGACTTCTTAGAGTCACTGTCTTTATCCTTCTTCTTATCTTTGTCTTTTTCTTTGTCTTCATGCCCGAGTAACCAGTGCCAGCTTGACTTGCGGCCACCCTCCGAGTCCTTCTTATCCTTAGACTTCTTGCCTTCTGTCTTTTCTGGCTTCTTCTCTTCAGTCAGCGTCGGAATGAATGACAGACTGTCTGTTCGTGTAGAGTTCCCAGGTAATGACGCTGGGTTGGTAACTAAATCATTCATCGTCTGCGTGGTTTCCTTACTCGACGCGGCATGTCGTAGAAGCGGTGGTCGTTTAGATTTTGGGCTAGCTTGTTCATGTGTAGAGGAGACCTGGGATGGCACGTTGTGATGGTTATCACGAGAAGCAGAACGCTCCGGTATCTGAATAAGTGGAATACTTGGAGTGGCTGTCTTGTTCTCGTTCTGGTGGGATGGTTCGACAGCTTGGGGCGCTTTCCGGGATGATAGAGGAACATCTAACGTTGACCGGCCGTTCGAACTAAGACGTGACTGCCATTGTCGTGATTCTAATGTTTCTGTTTTGTTGCCAGCATCTTTATGTCCCGATGTGGAATCGAAGGTAGCGCCTGGGGCGCTTCCGGTTGGTGAAGGGGTGCTTCGTCCACTCTTCGCGTTATCCAGATGTTTATTAAGTCCTGGTCCAGGGTCTGTAGATACTCGACTTATTCCTGGAGTCGGCACTTGCTCTTCAGAAGCACGCCCAGTTGACTGTGTTCCGTCAGTAGTTTCCGTCGCTCTGCCTAGTCTCTTTGAATAGGGCGGCCGCTCGCCCTTCCTCACACTACCTTTCCTATACTGTGTCCGTGTAGATCTCCTCAAACTTGACCCAGGAGGGGCAGGAGGTAGGATCGGCCTATCCTCATTTGTGGACATATCCAAGGTCTGCATACCTCGGAGAAGCGACGCCGCATCCTTGTTCGGTTGCTTTGAATCATCCACCAATTCTTCCAAGTCGTGGAGATTTGGATTTAAGGCCTCTTGCTTGCCCTTCTCTGATTGAGACCGTTTTCGCTCCAACCTTTCCGCTCCATCCGTGTAGCCGCTGGAACTATCAATCTGCTTCGACAGCATAGAACGCTTCCGCCGTAGCCCACCATTGGATCCTTGCCTTTCGACGCCCAACCCCCCGGGAAACTCTCCTGATCTCCGCTTTATCTGCTCTGCCTTGCTCTCGAGAAATGATTTAAACTCCTTTGGAGCCAACTCGGGATGTAATCGTGCGGGCACCCAAAATAATCGTGACGCGTCATCTTCATCTGCGGACGGGGAGGACGGTACAACCAGGTTCGAGCCGAAAGATGGGAGATCGGGGTCACCAGTGGCCGCTATATCCATCGACATACGTCTAATGGCGGCCAAATTGCTGAGCTCCTGGGCCACAGCTGCCGGATCGGACTCATAGTCAACATCATTGAGGGGGAAAGATGTTGTAGCAGTTTCAGAAGGCGAGCGACTTAACCGCGGTGAGGTTGGGCTATCTCCACGATCAAACGAGTTTGCTCCGTTCCCCGATGGTCGTGCCTGCCCATTGGACTTATGATGGTTTTGTTGTTCGTATGAATGCGGTGATAGCAGCGAGTCGGATCTTCCTGAGCTGGGAGAGGCTGTTGAAATTGTCTCGCTCAGCGGGGATGATATATAGCTTAAACGCCTAGAATCCCTTCGATCGTAGTCATCATCGTACATGTATCCAATTGTCTCCGTGACATGGTGGCTCTCATCACTTATCGACAACTGTGGAACATGTCTCCTCGTCGCGTATCCTCCGCCAGCCTCGTCCTGGCTGGTTGAGGCCTAGAATAAATAGCTGCAGTCAGCAAGAAGTTGCACCTCACGCGGCGTCACGAACGATCTGGGTCCGGCGGGCGGGGAGCAAGCGTCTATCTCGCGACGCGATCTCTGCCGGGATTGTGTCGGAGAAAAAGTAATTCAAATTTCCCCTCAAATTGCTGGATCTAACGTGACCAGAAAACTATATATGTATAGTCACGGGGTATAAACGCACCTGCATGTGAAAAGGCTCGATGTTGTCCGAGCAGACGACAGAGGTTCCCTAAGAACAGGCCGGGGGATGATCGCTACGGGGTTGCTGCACCGCCTGCGCCGGAAGACAGCCAGGAAGAAAGGTCATCGAAGCGAGGCACGAGAGGAGAAGGGTCTGCACATTCGAAAGAATCCAAACACTGACAGGTGATCTAGTGAAGATTAGATGCCATATATCCAGATGAAATAATGGATCTGGGCAGGGAGAACGTGAGGGTTGAGTCTGAGGGTGGCAGAATGAAGTGGAGTTGGGGTTGGAGATGCGCAGGTGAGTTTGAGCGGCGCGGGTGCAGGAGCAGCTGGTGGTGCACAACTTCTCTCCCGCTGTGTACAAGCAGCAAAATCCACTTGAATGAGATCCTTTCCCGCGTTTTTTTCTGCTGGAGAATACACGAATCCAATCCAACAACAATTATGCTCTTCAGCTCTGAGAATGATAGAGTTTTCTCTTCATCTACAAGGGTCCCCCGTAATAGACGACCAGCTCTCTCCCCCCGCTCGGATGGCTCCGGTGTGAGCTTTCCAGCCTTGCATGGAAAAAATCCACCATGATTCGGCTTTCAGCTTCCCCAGAAAGCAAATGTCCTATTCACACTTCTAATACAATCTTTAAAGCCCACCTCGTGCGATGCGATATACAGAACATGTTCAATTCCATCCATGATGACCTACTTATATCTTCAACTCTTCCTACGACTACGGAAGGTCAAATAATCACTAATATAACTTCACCCATGGATACAAAGACCCTCTTTGCAGGGGGAACCCGAACTCCATCAAGAGTGCGAACTCCCTATGGAAGCGGACAAGTTGCACGTGGCGTATCTCCGCCAACCGTCCCAAGGAATGTGAATGCTAACCGTAAAGCCGCTGACTACTCATCAGCCGTGCCAGCTTACAGTTGATTATCTATGCACATCCAGCTTCTGCTGTGAACAACTGGAGTAAAAATAAAGCCACAGCCTAAACTGGGGGGCAGAATAGGGGGCCAGCTCGTCAGGAGCTCGCAGGTCAGGCGTCATTCTGGATGTATTGGATGTCATTTTTCCCCCAACCCCAGATTGCGGCTCACCAATCGACGGGCGAAAAAGGCACTTTTCTGAACACATGCACTGTCCAACATAATCCACATGATCGTTTTGTTAAAAACCTAACATGCTGTGAAGCTGATCCTACCAGAATGACCAAAAGAAAGGGTGCGCCGCATTTTCTATGAATCATAATAGGAGTCATGGTGGATACAGTCCTGACATATCAATAAGGCCCGCTATGATTATGGCCTCACATCAAAAGACCTCACCGCATACTCCAACCAGGGGAAATATCCACTCTGATCAAGAACCGAGTTATCTAAGCTCGTGCAAGGGGAAAAGAAACGCATCGTGAATGTGTATCATGCTTCTATTCTCATCTGTGAATTCCATTCTCTCAAATCGAATAGTGAGCGGCATCCTCGGAATCACATCAGATACTATTGAAGATCTTCAACGGTAATGGACTCGTCATCCTCGTGACAACTTTTCTTTTTCCTGGGCCTGCATTCCGGCTCATGGTCTTGGCGCCGCCAAAGATAGAAACTAGTAAGCATTACGGGGTACGGAACTGGGCCTTCCAAGGGGCCAGACCGTCGAAGCTTCGATGCTCTTCCAACACCCCGGACCACTAAGCCATATAAGACCAATATACACTAATACAAAAGTCCTATAGGTTACTGAAGGGCTAGAATTTCGGTGAAGATTGTGCCCCCTAATTCACATCAAGCATTTGGAGCCGACGGCTCATTTTGCTAAGAGCTCTTGAAAAAAGATATTGGAAGTCCGATGCTAACAGATATTTAACGAAACCATAGTCTGGAACTTGGCTTCCCGTACTTGCAGTAGCCAGCGGGAAGTAGAGTAGTTTCATCCCGATATAGCTTCGAAGCCGCGGCAACGACGGTATCAGGCGCCGTGCTTATCGAAAATTTGTTTCTAGAAAGTGAAGGGTTAAAGCGGATACTGAAACACTGGTGGTATCACGACATTTGATTCGATAGTGCCAGTTTCATGCCGCTCTTATCGGAGTTAAGCTCAGGCGAAGGAAATGCTGCACAACAAGTGATATTGGTGCTTTAAGAGACAAAAGGCGCTAATTGCGCTTTTTATTGCATCCATGTGTGTTCAAGCAGGGGAGGATGGGGATTCTGAAATCAAACCTGTCAAGGACTACGAACAAGATAAACTTCTTTTCCTGCAGATGAACCATCAGAATGCCCACGGCACCATCCAAAAAGCAACTTGCAAAATTTAATTTCGAGCAACCGGAAACATGACAAAAACTTGTGTCCAACCGAGGTTCCCAAAATGTCCACAAAATAGGCAAGGGGGAAACATGCGAGATCTTCAAAAGGCAGTTCATGCAGACATGCAAAGCAAGATGGAAAAAAAAAGAGGTGCGAATGAAGTTAACCGAAGCCACGCCAAACTGATTCGCGAACTCCAGCGCTCGAATACAAGAGCAGAAGATGCGATAGAATTCAATCGAACGAGAATGCCATGACGATAGCATAAAAATATATATCCCACTACTATCATCATATAGTTACGGAAGATGATCAAGTGGAAAAGGGTGTCCCAACAGCAGTCATTTCTTGATCCCTTAGTTTTCGTGTCGCTTTCGGTGCAGTATCGGTTTCAAACTCATCGTTAGTGGTATCATTGGTATAAGAGAGGAAGCATTGCGTTTATTCGGCGTCGACATAGTTACTGTCATCAAAGTCAGTCATATAAACAGGAGATGGTGGCTGCGTGGGACACTTACGCAGGGAAGATTCCGACTCTGTCGCCTATCCGTCCAGTCCACCAATCCTCTTTCTTGTCCGTCCGCTTCAGAATGGTGATGATCTCACCCTTCTTAAAACCCAGATCGCCGTCTTGATCTGGCTCAAATGTATAGAGTGCGATTGCCTGGTCCTTGCGCAGAGAAGAGACATCCCCGGTCCTCTGTCCGAAAACAGGCTTGGGGGCCGTTGGGCGACTCGGTTTGCGGTCTGAGTAGACATAGTCCTCCTCGTATGGGCTTGTGTTGCTTCTGGAGCGAGTTCCAATCCTATCAAATGTCTCGTCTGGATTCGCACGGGTCGTGTAGGAACGGTTCAGACCGCCTGTAGATGGACGGTCGTAGATATCGTCGGCCCAGGTGTTCGCGCGCCGGGGTCGGTCATGGTATTCGTAGTCATCGTATTGCGAGCCCCGGGTACCTGGACGATCCCGTCTAACACCCTCACCATACGCTTCACCACGTCGACCTTCCCAGACCACATCATCGTGACTGTCATCATAGATGGGAATATCGTTATACATTGCATCACTACCGTAGACCTGGGACCTGCCGGAAAACGCTCGCGAATTGAGCACACGCAGGAGAGGTTCTGCGGCTGGAGGTGGGCGAATAGATCCACCAAGGAGCTGCGCCGCGGTGACTTTACTGTGGTATAATTTTTCGTTGGCATCCCTACGCTCCACCAACATACTTCCCTCCAGACTAACACCGGCGAACAGACCCTTTGTCTTGGAGTACGAGAAGATAGCAGCGACTCCTCTTGTGCTAGCCGCACCCGCTGCCTCCGCATTTCTTCCAATAGGTCCAGCAGCAATAGATACGTTGCCACCAAGAGTCAACGTTCCCATCTGGGAGAATGTTCGAACGGCAGCCGCATCATTCAGGATGAAGACAAAATCTGTCAGTTCAAACCCGATCTGTCCTCCAAATCCAGCGCCAGCAGTAGCAATTGCGGAAGGTGCCGACCATGTTCCATCTGCCAGACGGGCAACGACAACGCCAGAGCCAAATCGAGCAGAACCCAAGAACCCCGCCTTCAGGACGGTAAGGATCGCAAGACCCTAGACGAGGTGTCAGAATCACCAATCCACCACAGAACGGAACAGTTCTTTTCTTCGCTCACCTTTGCGTTCGCTAGAATTTCTGGCGGAATGATCTTATCGGGTCCGAATGCTTGTCGTGGGTCCACAAATGAAGCGAGAATCTTACCAGCCTTGCGGCATTCGCCTGCGAAGAGCACGGTTAGCTTGGTGCTCCGGGAATTGCGGGGAATCGCGGCAAAGTCTCAAGTTAGTACATACTCCTCATAGAAGAGGGCAATGGGTTATGGATCCCGAGAGGCATCTTGACCGTACACGACCCAGCGGGGATTGAGGCTCGAGGGCAGATGTCGAGAGTTGGAGAAGATGAATGGGGTCGAAACGAAGAACAGCCGCAATGGGGTCACCTTGACAGGCAACCGGATGTGGGCCTATGACGGCTGAATGCGGCTCTGGACGTCCGGAGATCGGGTATTTAGGGATGATCACCTCGGGGAAGTGCGAAGGTCGATTATATAAAAGATTTAACGGTTCCTCAGAGGCAAAAGATGGCTGTACAGGTGAGACCAGTCAGCTTGGTGTTGCTCGGCCTACGTTATCATAGGCCCCTCCTCTGGAAGAGTACGGAACGGTTCTCGCACCTGAGCCGCCGGCGGTTAGGTAGACTAGTTCCCCAGTGGTGGCTGAGGTTCGCCGGAAGAGGAGCAACGTCGTCATCAGTGAACCCGAGTAGCCACGAAAAGATATGCCTTCGAGAATACCATCGAGAGCCTAAATATCAGTAGTGAATCAGCAGTGATTACTCATCGACTCGAACCCTGTAGTTAGTTAGTTAATCCAAAAATGCATCTGAATTAACCGCTCGAATTCTTCAGCTCGTATTGCTGCATTTTCACGTGCTGCGGCTACAAGGCTGGCACCGGCCGGCGGCATGTTATTCCGTCTGGAGATCAACCTGGGAAGCTAAACGGCAAGTGTCAGTGAGACAAACAGACAGCAGTCGATTCAATAGATCGCCGGGCTAGGATTACGGGTCTGGTTTGGTGGCATTGATGATGTCCTGGCGGTAGTTCCAATTGAGCTGTGTCTTCGCCTCATTGTCTCAAGATGGCTACGGGTTGGTGATGGCATCCATCGCAAGAGCGACGTATATACTGATGGTATCCTAGTGCGCATCTGCGTTTGCGGAGACGAGGGCACTGGCAAGTCCAGCCTCATCACATCCCTCGTAAAGGGAGTCTTTGTCACGAACAAGATCCAGCCAATTCTGCCCCAGATCACGATCCCTCCCACTATTGGAACTCCTGAAAATGTAACGACAACGACGGTAGTCGACACATCTGCTCTGCCGCAGGAACGGAACAACTTGGCCAGGGAGATCCGGAAATCGAATGTGATATTGCTGGTGTACTCAGACCACTATAGCTATGAACGAGTCGCGCTATTCTGGTTGCCATATTTCCGCTCCTTGGGGGTCAATGTACCCGTGGTGCTGTGCGCCAACAAATCCGACCTGGCAGCGGAAGGAAGTGAAGCTCAGGTGGTTGAAGAAGAAATGCTGCCACTAATGGCAGAATTCAAGGAAATTGATTCGTGCATTCGGTCTAGTGCACGCGAACACAGGAATGTCAACGAAGCCTTCTTTCTCTGTCAGAAGGCCGTCACCCATCCCATCGCTCCTCTGTTCGACTCCAAGGAGTCTGTTCTGAAGCCAGCGGCGGTCGCAGCATTGCAGCGTATCTTCTACTTATGTGATAAAGATCGGGATGGATGGCTGTCGGATAAAGAGATTGAGGATTTCCAGATGAAGTGTTTTGGAAAGCCCTTGAGCCAGGAGGACCTCGTATACATCAAGGAGACAATCCAGAAGGCTTATCCGGAGTCTGTCACTCCGTTGGGCATCGATTCTCGAGGGTTCCTGCATCTGAACAAACTCTATGCTGAAAAAGGACGCCATGAAACGGTTTGGATTATTTTGCGGACGTTTCAATACACGGACAATCTGTCGCTGCAGGAAAGCTTCCTGCATCCGAAATTTGAGGTGCCTCCGTTCGCATCGGCGGAACTTTCTCCAGAAGGATATCGCTTCTTTGTAGACCTTTTCTTGTTATCTGACAAAGACAACGATGGTGGTCTGAATGATGCTGAATTGGCCTCTTTGTTTGCCCCAACGCCCGGGTTACCAAGCTCATGGATTGAGTGTTCGTTCCCATCATCAACAGTGCGGAATGAAGCTGGGCATGTCACTTTACAGGGTTGGCTTGCTCAATGGAGCATGACGACCTTCACATCTCCGAAGACCACGCTCGAATATCTGGCTTATCTTGGCTTCGAGTCATCTGATAGAAGCAATCCGACCACTACGGCCGCCTTGAAAGTAACGCGACCACGAAAACGGAGACGGCGCCCCGGACGGGTTGGACGAAACGTAGTGCTCTGTCATGTGCTTGGAGCTCCGGGTTCAGGGAAATCAGCCCTTCTGGATGCCTTCCTGGCGCGTCCCTTCAGCACAACATATCATCCTACCATCCAACCACGTACCGCTGTCAACACTGTTGAGCTTCCCGGTGGAAAACAATGTTACCTAATCTTAGACGAACTAGGAGAATTGGAACCTGCATTGCTAGAGAACCAGACCAAGCTATTGGACCAGTGCGATGTGGTCGCCTATACTTACGACTCCTCGGACCCCGACTCCTTCGCGTATATCCCGGCACTCCGGTCCAAGTATCCCCATCTAGAGGAACTTCCCAGCGTCTTCATTGCACTCAAGGCAGACCTTGATCGCACTACACAACGGGCTGAGTGTCAGCCGGATGAATATACAGCAATGCTGCGGATGCCAGGTCCACCCCTCCATGTGAGCGTGACTTGGAGTTCCATCCAGGAACTCTTTGTTAATATCGCGGAGGCTGCAATGGAACCGAGCACAGCGTTCCCCCGAACGGAAGAGGATGTGGAAGGCAAGTGGATGGCTTGGGGTATCGCCCTAGGAGCTGTCGTCTGTGCCGGAGCGGCTGCGGTCATGATCTGGCGACGGGTTAGTGGCAGCGGGGCTTGATTCATGCGCGGGAAGTTCTACCATTCATGCTGATGTGCCTGTCCTGGAAGGAAGTTCGTCTGCATCCGTGCTAGCCTACTACATATTGGATAGATACCCTGAGGAACTGGACTCGATACGGCATGCATGTTTTGAAGCATTTTGTATACGATACGACCAACGCAGCAAGATCTTGTATATTATGTCTCATAGCGGATCCGAATTGACATGACTACATGCTTAATAGATTTGAAGAGCTCTGTATAAATTTTGCCTGAACTGGTAGTCCCGCAGGAATAACCGCTCCACCCGTTCGCAGGACCTATGGCACACACACATGTATGTCCATACTAGTTTTCCCCAGCCCACTACCATTGAAATCCATATTCCCGATATTCAATAGGATCACAAGCGCCGGAGCATCAACTCCGTGCAATGTGGAGGCTAGAGCGAGGAATCCGACTCGTCGCGTGTCCGGTTCGTCATCGTCGGCCACTAAAACTTCGTCTTTGCAAAAGCGCGTGCATACTTACCCCGGATTGCTCCGGGCGGAGACACTCTGGTCGACCTGGAGAAGCATCATGATGACCTTGACTGAGGCCCGTCTCTAAGCTCTGAGTGATCTCTCCTCTTCTCTTCTTCCTCCCTCTTCATAGCCGCTCTCCACTCTCCAACTCTAACGCCACGCGACCCCAGGAACCGCCATAGCAGGGCCAACCGGAGTTTGTCCTCACGTACCCCAGAACCACAGTTTCCCTCCGGCTCTCCGCTCGGATTTCCAACGTCTTTCCCAACCTTTGCGGTCTATCTGGACGTTCTCCCTCCTCGTCATCCTTTGTCTTCGTTATAATCAAGAGGCTGGGTCCTTTGTGCCAACCCGAGAGCTAGCAGTGCTCATCGTGCATCGATCTTCAGAGCGCCGTCCCCGCATTGAGGGCCGCCGCGGGCCAGTTCCTGATCGCAATCGTCACCAAAGCAGCAAAAGGTCCGATCTTTGAGCACCGGGATATCTGCACGTCTGTCTCTTGTGGCACCACGACCATACCGAGCGTCATCACGGTCTCCCATCCTGAGTCGTCGCTGGCAGTATCTTATATATCGTTGCACAAAAGGACGGCCAGGCTAGGGTCTCGGGCCCTCGGGTCGTTATCAAACCATAGCTGCGCATTCTGACGCAGCGCGCCCCTCTCTCTACGGACACAGCCTGACAAAGTAACGATCACGCCACGACTCTTCGATCAGTGAGACCAACAGCTTGTTGGCTGAGTTTATCGGGTGCCTGTGGCGCGATCCACGTTCCCCTCTGGGAAGCGCACAGCTGTAGTCTCGAGTAACTGTCGCGACCGCCGCCATCATGTTGTAAGGATCCCCTCTCCCATTGATCCCTCTGCATTGGTCATTGTTCTTTGCATCCAATTGTATCCATGCACAGACTGTCTTCTGCAATTGCCGCCACGGTGAATGCATAAGAAGCGCAGGCACTCGCCTGCAACGTATATTCCCAAGAGACGTTCAATACCTGTGCACGGGGATATAAACCCGTGCGAAGATGATAACGGAGGCGGTCCTGTTTCTAACTCCATCCAGTGTACTCCCACCCCCTCCACCACGGTACTCCGTACCGCTCGCCTATGCGGCGGCTGCCTCGAACGGTATGGCAGTGCCGGTTCTCGAGACAAACAATGTCATTAGCCATCCAGATGGAGGTTGTCCGCTCCAAGTAGGTGAAGGTAAGTTCAATTGTACTACTTCCCGCTGACATTGGACGGTTATCTACTATACCTATTGTGACTTCAACTCAGCAACTTGTAGCGCACCCAATTTCTAACATGGTATCTATCTTAGGAACATACGAACTCCAAGATGATCTGCATCTTGCGACACCTCCACCACATCCCTCAGAAGCTCCCATCCCGAATCCAAATCCTCTCGCGACTGTCCCGGCACCGCCAACCTCCGGCGTCAAGCTGTCTCTCATCAGTGTCGATAGCCAGAAGAAAGTCCCGCGCCTATACAATGTCCGCAATGGATTTTCCGACCTGAGGAACATCAGAGAAGATGAAAAGGATGGAAGAGCGTCAGAGAGCGGTAGTGACTCGTTACGAAAGAGCAATCCATCGGTACCTACTTTCGGGGATGGCAATCCTGCGCTCGCCCCTCCCTCGACTAAAGATGGCTTGAAACGAAGGAAACCGAAGAATAATATCGTGAAGAGCAGTTCATCATTCGTTTCCCGAGTCATCCTCCATGAATCCTCGACAAAACGCATCAATGAGCGGAATCCAGACAGCCTCTTTGCGTTTGCAAATATTAACCGTGCCTTTCAATGGTTAGACTTGGGGTCAAAAACGAAAGAGGAGCCGCTAGCTAAGATATTGTTCACAAAGGCACACATGCTGTGCCACGATGTCAACGAGCTGACCAAGACAGCCTCGCACATCGATGTCATTATGGGATCATCAGCTGGTGACATTATCTGGTATGAACCTATGTCGCAAAAATATGCTCGCATCAACAAGAACGGGATAGTTTGCAATTCTCCGGTAACTCACATAAGATGGATTCCGGGATCAGAGAATTTATTTATGGCCGCGCATGCTAATGGCCACCTGATTGTGTACGACAAGGAGAAGGAAGATGCTCTGTTTACGCCGGAGATCAATGATATATTTGATAAGTCAAATGGCAAGATAAACGCACGGAAAGCAATGACGATTTTGAAGTCAGTCAATTCAAGAAACCAGAAGACGAACCCCGTTTCCGTGTGGAAGTCTTTCAATCAGCGGATCAATCAATTTGCATTTTCTCCGGATCATAAACATCTGGCTATTGTTCTTGAAGACGGTTCGTTGCGTATTATGAACTACTTGAAAGAGGAGTATGTCTAGAGTCTATCAGACCTGCTATTTACGGTTTGCTAATTTTATCCAGGGTGCTGGACATCTTCACGAGTTACTACGGAGGCATGATTTGTGTCTGCTGGTCCCCTGATGGCAAATACATCGTGACCGGTGGACAGGACGATCTCGTAACGATCTGGTCTCTTTCAGAGCGAAGGATTATTGCGCGTTGCCAGGGCCACAACTCGTGGGTCTCCGCGGTAGCCTTTGATCCTTGGAGATGTGATGAGCGGACCTATAGATTTGGTAGTGTGGGCGACGATTGCAGATTACTGCTGTGGGATTTCAGTGTTGGGATGCTACATCGTCCAAAGGCGGTACGTTAAGACTCTAGTTTTCTCCATTTTAGTTGCTTTTGTCTGGTCCTGGATTGGAAACACGATTCTTAATGTAATATCTGAACTAATATCTTATTCCTACAGCTTCAAGCAACTGCCCGGCAACGGAACAGCATCATCGCTCCCAGCACACATCATCTTAGTCGTCATCCCACGGATAGCATGAGCAACCGAAAGCGGTCTGACTCTGATCGAACAGAGAAGCCCGACGACGATGACGACGAGGATGCTATCTGCCACCCAGTCGAACCAAGGGCGCGAACCGCACATCTACCCCCCATAATGGTATGTACTGTCCTTGAGAAATAAAGCCTTTTTTTGAAGAATAATTATCATTCTGCAATGTGAATAACTGGCTAATACCCCTTATAGTCCAAAGTCGTAGGTGAAGACCCTATCTGCTGGCTCGGCTTCCAGGAAGACTGCATTCTCACCTCGTCCTTGGAAGGTACGTACTCTGATCTATCTTCATCTTTCCCTTAACGAGCCATCCATACATCAATCGCACTCCATATTGACGTGATATTATCAGGCCACATTCGCACCTGGCATCGTCCCCGTGAAGGTCCAAACGAAAGCCGCATCAATCTCTCCTCCGCCACTGCCTCTAGCTCGAAGTCTGTATCATAAATGAAGCCCTGCTCCAGATTAAAGGCAGTTCGGACCGAAAATGAACACTATCACGCTCTATTCTCCTTACGAATCGGCCCGGCGGTCTTCATTATCGTCTCGAAGTGTGTTTTATATTAGGAACATAATACCCGCAGATCTTTTCTCACTTCGTAGAGTTTGCGTATTACCCTCCATTATTTTTTTACTGTATATATTGAGCCATATGAAACCCATTCTGCTTGTATGTTGAATTGATTTGTTCTTCGGAGTACATAAACATGATTTTTTTTTAAACTTGCATACATATATTCTCTTCATTCCATGTATCTAACATGTACATCGAATTATGTCTGTCGTTCCTGGCTTTGTTTCCTTATGTCATGAGAGTAAACTTAACTAGCAGAGCGTTCATGTGCAGTCGTTCCGAATCTTCCTTATTTGATACCAACGAAGGAAGCTCTGGAAGTAAATATACGAAGCTTCCCGATGACAAATTCAAATAAATTAATTCAACTTCCATTGATGCTAATAAACTCGAGGAGAAGATTAATCTATTTAGTCATCCCCAGACGTTTCCAAACAGATCATCCGTGTTACCGAACCCGCCAGCCGGTTTGGTAGATATAGTAGATGTAGTTGTAGTCGTGGTCCTAGTGGTAGTAGTGGCAGTTACGGCCGGTTCCGGTGCAGCACTGGCCCATCCTCCGAAGTCCTCGTCCGCGGCGACGGTAGGGGAAGATTTGGCTGCAGATGCGGCGGGAGCTCCCCATCCGCTGCCGATGTCGTTAGCGGTCAATGTGTCAGGGACTTTCATCATGGTGGATGGTGCTGGGGCAGCGGCGGGGTCAGGAGTACTCCAGGCGTCGTTGCCCCAAGCATCCATGTTGTTGGAGAAGACGCTGGACGTTGTTGCGGCTATTGGCTTGGGTGCCGGGGCTGGAGCCGGGGCTGGGGCGGGTTTGGAGAGGTTGAAAATAGAGCTGAGGTCCGCTGACGGCGAGGACACAGCCTTGGGAGGTGGGGAAGTGGTGGTGGTCAGAGGGGAAGACGATAGACCAAATAAGTCATTGGAAGAGTTTGCAGCGGGCGGGTTTGGTTTCGAGGCTGGAGTTGCAGTCTTAGTGAAGCCGAAACCCAGCCCGTTGGATGAGATGGAAGTTGCACGCTGTGGTTGTGGCTTTGGCGCCGTGTTGGATGTAAGGCTATCGAATAATCCACCACCAGTAGATATTTTAGGAGAACTGACTTGAGGTGCTGCGGGTGTCGACTTGGAGCTGGCGAAGCTTGTCAGGTTTGAAAATGGGGAAGGCTTTTCTTGCTGCTTCTGAGGCGGTGGAGTCGCGGTGGAGGGGAAACTGAGGCCACTGAAGGCGTCCGTCAAACCACCCAAAGATGACTGGGACTGGGGTGCAGTCAAGTTTCCGAAAGAGGCTGACCGTTCATGTTGTGATACAGCAGGTTGGGGCTTCGGGGCGGTTGCATAGAGAGACAGAATGGATTGCTTCAAATCCGGTCGTGAAAGTCCAGCAGATGCGGGAGTGGAAGCAATGCTGGCTGGTCGGCTGCCCGTGGACGGCTGGTTGCTTCCAAAGAAATCCAATCCCAGCAATGAATCAGCAGGCTTCGTCTGCTTAGGCGGCACCGGTTGAGAAGCTTTTGGAGGCGGTGCACGGACTGGAGGATCAGTTGTGCTTGGTCGTGCCGGGGGGGAGATAATATTGTCGTCACCAAAGAGATCGACGGATTGAGTCTGCTTTCGTACTGGAGGAGGTTGTTGGCTAGGAACCGAAGCCAGACGCTGCGATGCTGAACGTTCCAGCTTAGCCTTCTCCTGAACGACAGCAAGCGGCTATGAATATATTAGTCTACCACCAGGAGCTCCGAGACATTATCATCCGCCTACCACATCGTCATCTCCTTCCGCATCGAGGGTCGAGGGATCCGGCATCGGTCCGTCCATCACCCATCGTTTCGATTCATACTTTGTTCGGATGAAATTCTCAATCTTTCTGCAAAGATATCAGTCTCTATGAACCGGATAGTCCGTCTCTAGCTAGACTTACCCTTCAGACGGAACATGGCCCGGCGCAAGTTTAGCCTCCCAATATCTAGAGATCCGTCAGCTTGTAAGTTCTCTTGTATTGATGTGTCCAACGCACTTGTTCGCTCGTGAATTTCCCCACTTCAGCACGCTCTGTAGCTGCTCGTCTGTCCAAGAGTCGAGATCAACGGACTTAACTCGACTGATGTGAGTGCCCATGCCCCTATGAATTCCCGAACAACGAATGCAAATAAACACTCCCAGGTTCCAAGACGCCCATCGTGGATCTGACGGAAAAAGTAGTGTCAGTAATTGCAGCTAGGCCGGGTATTCCAGAGGACACCGGATGACGCACGTTTATTCCGCTTGCAATCGGCGCAGATCTTGTTGTGCTCCAACTTCAGCAGACTCTTGATTGTCTGCTGGTTTTGCGCAGCCCGGTCGGCTGTAGGGCGCCGAGACATATTTTCCTTGAATAAGGTCTGATAGATACAGCCAAATCTGATGTGTAGGAAAAGGACAGAGTCTTTCCCAATTCAGGGGTGTAAGTTGTATTTGGCCAGACCCTCGAGAAAGTGGCGGAGGTTGTCGCAGTGGAGCGGAGTCAATTACACGATGCCTAGTTGACCGGCACCGATAGTTGCGGGGGGCGATTGGTGCCGCCTGTGCACTTTAGTCCCCGTCCTTACAATGAATGACCAGAATATGTTCTCAGAAAGTTAGAATGTGTTACATAAAAAAGCTTTCAGTTTTGCAAGGAATTATTCTCTGGTGAGTTATTTGTTGTTTGTGCGCTTCTGTGGCAGTGGCCGGGATTGCGACTGAAACGTGTGGCGAGCGACGGTCCATCAGACAGCGGATACACTTATCGCTGGCTTCGCCCGTGCTACACCGCAACAGTGGGTTGACAAAAGCTTCGTGCATACCGATTGTGGACTCTTGTACCAGAAAAGCATCTCAAATTATATCTTAAATCCCCGATTACATATAATGATTATAGTTTCTCGTGTTTCGCGTATTGTCAACTAGCCTCATATACAGCCAACTCCTTCAATGTTTCAGGTATTCAACACCACATTCGAATTATGCGCATTCCCCATAATCGTTCATCACCACTACTCCAAACGATGCGTCCCCTGACCTCATATGCACCTACCCCTTATCAATAAAGACTTCGCCGATATGAATCAATCTCATCATTAAATCATAACCACCCATTCAGCCTATTACGCCTTAGCCTTGAGCTGCTCCGCCTCCTGAACGGTTTTGTCGTCGTCTGTGAACTTCAAACTGATGCTGTTGACGCAATGCCTCTCATCCGTGGGCATCGAGTATCCCTCTCCCTGAAAGACGTGTCCTAGGTGTCCCCCACAGTTGCTGCAAACAATCTCAGTCCGCTGCATGCCAAATGAGTTGTCGACATGACGAATAATAGACCCGGGAATGGCATCGAAGAAAGCGGGCCAGCCACAGCCGGACTTGAACTTGTGAGAGGCCTTGTAGAGCGGAGCTTGGCAACCGGCACAGGTATAGACACCTTTCGAAGGATAATGCGAGTCGTATTCACCGGTGAAGGAAGGTTCGGTTCCCTTTTGGCGGAGAATGCGGAATTGCTCTATAAGGGACGATTGTTAATCCTGAAGTCCATAATAATGATGGGATGCATCTATACTCCGTAGAAGCACTGAAAAGGAACGTCATACCTGGACTCAACACTGCCCTCCACTCCTCATCGCTCTTCTGAACCGGGTGAGACATCTCTCCGTCGCTGCTTTGGCTCTCTGCTTTAGCACTAGAACTGAAAAAGGAGCTGAGAAATGGAATCGCAGGCGCCGCCTTCAGGACAGTAGCCCCGCGCAAAGGCAGTGGGATCCGACCAAAGGATGAGAACGTGCTGAAAATAGTCTGTCGCCCTCTTGTCAGTGGTACTGACTTTGCAGCTTTAGTAAATATCCAGAGAGCTGCTTGAAGCCCGTGGAAACGCATAGACGCGACGGTGGTATCGTAATGAGCGGAGTATATCCGGTGCCGGAAAGCGGAGACAACCTATGCTATAGATGCCGGTTTTAAGCTAAGTAGATGTAGGAAGTTGATGGAACAACAAATGCCTCGGTCTAGAACGTAAAGGAGGAAGATGCCCACGCTACGCTGGGGCTAAATCGTCGCATCGTCGCGATTCCAAGTCGCTTTTCCTGTTTTTACGTCATCATGCGGGGGTTTCGCAACAATACGAAGGGATAAACAGTACTTCGCAAAGCTATTGTGTGTCTTCGAATGCGGAAGCATGTTGATCATAGGCAGCCACTGAACCAAACATAGGTCACACAGAAGGTCAGTATTCGATCATTCTATGATCATTGATGATACTCACTGGAACTTATCTACACAGTTGAGAGGCACATTGCGATGACTAAGCCACAGAAATCCAATGAACAAGCATGAAGCTAATTTGACAGGATGTTCACTAGTTCCAAATAAAATAGACTACAAATAGGCTTGTCAATATGAGCATTCCTTGGTTTATCCAGCAAACCGTTGTTTAGGTTAGCTTATCGTCTGGACCGTGGAGGGAAGCTCGCGTCACGGACAGATAGATATCCGCGCGGGGAAATCAGTTTCAACCTGAACTCTGCACATCTTTGCCTCAACCTTCTCACCATGGCTCCAGCGACAACAAGTTACGCAGAACAAACAACTTTGGCTACTCATACCAGGTGGTTCGGTGTCTATAAATCTGAGACCGACTTTTAATAATCTATCTTTAAAAGGTATGCTAAGAACACTCAGACCAGATTTGCGACACGAAATCAGCAATTTTAAAGATGGGTGACCCCCATGAATGCCTATTAGAAGTGAGTATAGTAGCGTCTATATTCGTCATATTTGTGCTCATGTCATTCCTCAGGATCTTGAAAAGATATACTGTCCTCCTCTAGACCCAGCCCTCTTTACTGCGATCGCGTCCGACTTTGAT
Organism: Paecilomyces dactylethromorphus; assembly: GCA_029606265.1. Lineage (NCBI taxonomy): Eukaryota > Fungi > Ascomycota > Eurotiomycetes > Eurotiales > Thermoascaceae > Paecilomyces > Paecilomyces dactylethromorphus. The sequence continues at coordinate 1,666,968 of JAPVCE010000033.1, read as the reverse complement.
CTCTCCAAGAGCGACCACGTCACACAGCTACGAGAGACTCTTGATACCCTGAAAGTATCAGCTCACGAGCAAGAGGATCTCCCATTTGATCCTTCAGGAACGAGCGGGTTTAATTCCGGAAGCGTACTCGATACAGATGGCATACCCTCTGAACGCAGCACCTCACGCAATGAGACGTCGAAGTCGCGAGAGACCGACATAACTAGCCTGGAGTCGGATATTTCTTCATTGAATATAGACTGGAGAGGTTCTGGAGTCAGAAGCAATGGGTCCCCGCGTTCTTCCGCTGCCCCTGTCGGGTACATCATTGGTCCCAATGGTGCTTCCAGCTCGACAGGAATGAGTCTGGATGACAAGGTCTGCTATTTGAGTGAAATGTTTCCGTCCGTGGATATATTCACCATTAAACATACATTGACCAAGTGTGATGAGGATGTGGATCGCTCGATGGACGTCTTGCTTAATTTGGCCTTTTTCGAAGATCAGGGCCCATGCGACGACGGTACCAAGGTGTCCATCCCGAAGGGAATTGATGGGTTTTTGGGAGAATCCAATGATACAAAAGGAAGAAGGAAGGGAAGAAAGAAGAAGGGGAAAGAACGGGATATTTTGAGCTCTCCTAGTTATTCGCAAGACGAGGTCAAGGTGCTTAACAAGTGGGAGCTTAGCAAGACGGACGTGGAGTTTATCTGCTCGAGAACATCTCCGGTTCTACCAAAGGAATTTGTTGCTTCAGCGTATCATTCTAACGGCGCATCTCTTCCGGCAACAATAAGATTTCTCGCAGCATCGCATGCACCCAAGGAAGAGGCCGTGATCCTCGATAATCCAGTCATGGCTACGCAGGTTGCGGAGCTCAATCAGGAATTTCCTACGATTCCCAACACTACCTTGGCTGGTTTACTAAAAATCACGAGGAATTCTATATCTGCTGCCAATGAGCTTGCATCAGCCATGTTAGACTGGCCATCACCCCCACAGTTATCTGACCTTATCCGCATCACTGCAGCACCACCCGTGCTCGATGGCGATATCGAAGAACCAGTCAAACCAAAGACAAGCCGCCGGATAATACGAGATTATGAAAGCGCCCGGAATGCTGCTGGATCACATCTCGTGGCTGGCGCCGAAGCTTTCGATAAAGCTTCTGCCGCCTATCGTCGTGGTAAGTCTGACAAACTGATGGGAGGTGCAGCGGCATATTACTCTGCCATTGGTCGTGACCACATTGAAAAAGCAAAGCGTGAAGCCTCAGCAGCAGCAGATGCATTGGTGGAGTCCCAGTCTACGGCAGACTCTGTTGATCTCCATGGCGTAACGGTGCAGGATGCCGTTCGCATTGCTAATGACCGGGTATCTCAATGGTGGGAATCCCTCGGAGATGCAAAATACACGAATAGCGGTAGAGAGTTAGCTCAGAGGGGATATCGAATTGTGACCGGGGCGGGACGACACAGCCGAGATGGGACCTCTCGACTAGGACCAGCTGTGGGAAAGATGCTTGCTCGAGAAGGTTGGAGAGTTGAAGTTGGAGAAGGAGTCATTACAGTTACCGGCAAAGTGCGACATCGCTGATGCGTTTTCTTCACTATGAGGTCAAGCAATATTGCTTTGTTTCTTCGCAGATACCCCAGCATTTCCGGCGTTGTCTAGATCGTTGAGAATCTCGATTGTCTCTATGTCGATTGACATTTCCTGAGATTTGGTCTCTTGTCTTGGTTATCAGCCTCATTGATTCTTGGACACCTCCGAAACACATTTTTCCCAGCAACAGATGTGAATACATGACACTAATACAACTTGCAAATAGAAAAAGAGCAGTGTTCTTATCCACGTTGAAACCTCGTTCCTACCTTAATAATTCTCTCATCCTAGGACGCAGAGTAGATATGACCGATAATGTGCCCAATAGAGTAAGACAAGAAGGATCTCAATATGTACCTATCCAAAATCCCAGCCTTCTCATGAATAATATATTACTCAACCGTCAACAGGAGACCTAAATTGGCCCGCTGACGCCATCATCCAGCTTTTTTTAGGGGACCCAGAAAAGCTACCTGGGGAAAGAACCCCCCTAAAAATAGAGTACTCTATAGTATGTTCTTTTTCTAGAAATTTTCACATAGGCAGGTACCAGCAACATAGCCAATAGCCGTACAAGGAATTAGACTCAGTTGATGGTTAGCGATTTACGTTTTTACCATGGGTTGAGCGTTTGTCTCAGTACCTGTTGTAGGGTTTACCCCAGTGCGGCACGTGGAAGGAAAATATGTATATACTAACCATCATAGGATCACAGCGGGAGTTGGGTGGTGGTTTATTTGACATTTGGTAGTCCACGCTAGTTTCAATCTCTTGCTGCTCGAGAAAGGTTTTGGAAGCTGGGGATTTTTATTGGACTTGTTTTGTGTGGGCTCTTTATAAAATTTTCATTTCTTTTAGTCTTCCGGAGAAATCCGTCCGGATCCATGTTCCATTTAGTTTCCGGCTCGTATTAAGTAGTAGCTCCAGGGACGGGCCAAGTAGCGCGCCAGGAATGTTTTTATTATCACTAGCTTTGTCGTCCAGTCCTGCTGTGACGTCGTATAAGCAGCTTTAGGTGCGCTGGATAGTGCATTGACGCTGATGGAATCGGATAGGGCTGAGGATGCTCACCAGGAGGACATGAATGTCAGCCCCGAGAGCACATTCCTCGGAACGGGTTCGCTAGCTACTTGTGCGATTGATGATTCGGACGTCCTCTTCGGAACATCTGAAACTAGTTTATTTCCTGTCTTCTCGCGAGCCACTTGAGGATTTTGATTTTTGCCGTATTTCCTTTGCATTTGTGCCCACCTACACCCGAGGCACGATCAGAGGCCCCCACATGCAGGAACCGGTCAGTGATGGGCAAGTGCGAACTAGGGACGCCTATCGTTGATGCCTCTCTGATCGTCCTCATTTTTAGCCGATCTAAGGCATTTGTAAATAAAGACCATGTTTAATGAAGAGCTGCTAGCTTATCTCGAACATGATGGAAGCAATGAATAGGGGAGTTTTAGTCATGATCCATGGAGGGAATAAATTAACGATTATCTCAACTAGGTTTCTCATCGTGACGGGACAATTTTTGATGAGACAAGTTGATAGAAGTTCAAGGCCATGCATGATGGCATGCCTGAAAAGCTTACAACGCTGTCCTGGTTTCCTTGTCTATCCTGATCGTCCAGGAGTAAGTCGTACTTTTACACTTATGGATAACACATGGTACGACTAAACGATGCACAGCGCATCGAAGAGGCTGTGACATGGCCATGTATTCCGGATACGAGTCAACGTCTTTTAGTTCTCACCCACCGTACATGGAGTGCTAGGCTAGCACGCGAGCAAGTGCAAGGTTCGAATACGAGGAACGACCCTCTTTCTCACACCGTCAGGAAGATCTTTCCCACAATTTGCTGCTTGCCAAAAGAGTCTCAACTGGCTAACAATGATCAAGTTCCGTTGAGACACTAATCAGTCAGTCGTTCTCGAAGTATCTGTCAGACAAGGTATTGGCGGTGCTTCACTCCGTACCGTCGGGTCGGAATAGAGACCGTGATCTCTATTAATAATAACTCAGCTGACAGTTAGGCGCAATTTAGCATTGAAAGTGGAGGATTATGTTTCGCTAACAGGTTAGTGAGATTGCCTGAGCTGGTAATTCGGACCAACGCTAGACTACAATAATCCATGGCTAACAATCAGAGAAGAGCAACAAAGACGGCGGGGCGTTTCCGATCCGACTTTTTATAACCTGTTTGCTTCCTTGAACTTCACCGACTGGGGCTGTAACCCGCCATCGTCCCAACGTCGTATCGCTGCCGAGATCCGCTAAACTTATCGAATGCTTCCGCCGATCACCGCAATGGCGGCGCTCCATGGAAAAACAGGCTTTGCCCTCAAACCCCGGTTCCCCGTGCAGGATGCAGCAAATGCATCGCGAATAGTATCTTCATTATTGCACCCTTGGGAGCCCAACGGTTTTTAGGGATGTGTGCGCGCATGAAGTCCCTAGGGAAGCATGTATACCAATCAAACTAGACTGTGAAGATATTGATGGTCTCCTTGCATCCCGACTCATCTTTCTTTCGCCAGTCATGAAATCCGGAAAATAGACTAGCAGCGGCCCGATGCAACTGTCTCAGAGGAAAAGCAAAATCAGTGGACGGCGCAACGGCGCATGAAGTCGACTTGCCCACCAATGGATTCAGGTACAGGATAGTGACATGGCGTGCTCTCGTGCTGTGATCAGGCTCGAAGCATGCCACTACGATTATGCTTTAAGCGAAGTTCCTTTTTTTTTGTTCCTGCATCTATCGAACTGGGAAAGAGGGACATAGAACTAGTAAGGAGTGGAAGATAACAGTTTTGGTTCTTGGGAAGGTCCTACTACGCTAAGTCATCTCATTTGAGAGACGGAACATCGGGACTTGGATCGACAAAGTAGGAGGAAACTGGGAGATTGTCCATCTGAAAGGGATGTGCTTATCTCTCCGGCGGAAGGTGATCTCAGATCACCCTTGAAGGGCATCATGGCCAGCAAACAATAATTATATATCCATTCCATGCACTGATCACCGCAAGGGTTGGATTATAGGAAGGAGTCACAATGCTCCATGGCATGTCTATCCTTATCCAGCACGACCGTTTCGGGATGTTTTGCCCCGGAGAGCCTAAGAAGAGAGGCTGAAGCAGAACCGCTGGCATGACTGGAACATGATCCAGGGTAAGGCTCTGCCAAGGCCTCCCACCGAAGGAGCCGGCTAAAAAAAATATCACGATCCCACCTCCAATCAAGGAGTTGAACTGACAGCCTAGCAAGGCTCGGATTGGACAATGCCCTTTTTTATCGGTGCCTGGTGGCTCTTCATTTCGCCGGATCGCGGAGAGAAAGGGGCCCTCCTGGCTTGCCACGCTCCCACTTTGATCAACCCCCAGCAACTAACTTGACAGGAATTGCCCAAAATAGATGGCGTTGTGAACCCTGTGATCCCAGGTGGGAGGATGGAGCCATCCTTGCTGACAGCGCCCTTGGGGCAGTTCTGATTGATTTAAAACTGTTGTCCCGCTGCCTCGGACATCTTATTTTCTGCTCGTCCATCCCATTACTGCTTTAGACATTGTAACCGTCAATCGTTTGCGATAAAGTCACTCGCTTCCACTTCGATCGTTTTTTATCGCCGTTGTCTATACATCGCTCTCACTAGATACCCTTTTGCTTCTTTATCAGAAAGCACCATATTCATAATGCAGTTCACCGTTGCCACTCTTGTCGCGCTCGCCGCGTCCGCTTCTGGTATGTTTACTTCTGCAGTTCGTGGTATATACTGAAATTCAATAACTAATCGCCGCAACAGCCCTGCAGGTTACCTACCCTGGCAAGGACGCCAAGCTTGACCTGACCAAGGATAACACCATCCAGTGGAACTCGGTCAGGTAAGTAATCTTATCGCAGTGATACCGATGTTGCAATTGGGAAAAGGAGATTGACCAAACTTGTAGCACTGACCCGTCCTCGTTTGACATCTACCTCGTGGACAATAGCGTCTACCCGACGGTCAACACCAAGATTGCCTCCAACGTCGACACCTCCAAGGGCTCTTACACCTTCAACCTCTCGGGTACCAAGGCTGGGTATGTAGCAATCAAACGTTATCGCAGATGCCATCATGTCGCAAGTCTATATCACTAACAACTTGATATAGTTCCGGCTACCAGATCAACCTGGTTTCTGATGACACTCAGAACACCGGTATCCTGGCCCAGTCCCAGCAGTTCGACGTGACCGACGCCGGTTCTAGTTCCACTAGCGCTGTTACTTTCACTGACACCACCACTGGCGCCAGCTCCACCACTACCAGTACGTACTTTTGACAGAGAACTACCGTCTCTCGTCCGAAAGAAGAAAAGCGCGATGCAACAGTATACTGACATATCTCTCACAGGCTCTGGTAGCTCTTCCTCCACCACCCTGAGCACCAGCACCACCGGCACTTCCAGCAGCTCCGGCTCCAGCTCCAGCTCCAAGGCTACTACCAGCGGTTCTTCCTCTTCTTCCACCGCTTCCAAGACCAGCTCCGCCAGCCACTCTTCTTCTTCTGCCAATGCCAGCACCTCCGCTAGCGCTACCTCCAACGCCGGTGCTGCCCTCTCTGTCTCCGCCGGCGCTGGTACTTTCCTGATGAGTCTCTTCGCTCTCTTCCTGTAAGCACCATCAGCAATAGCATGAGAAGAATGAAGCCGTGCGAATTGCGAAAACGATTCCCACGATCGCTACATCATTCCATGCTTTCATGAACGGAACACAGAGCATCACGACACTATGGAGGAAACCCAAAGGTTGAGTTAATGATATCCCAATGGAAAGAGTCGAGGAAGAAGAAACAGGAAGGGAGGAGGAGAGAAAGGGGGAAGAGGAGATGAATTTCTTTCTTTGCTGTGTAAAGACCACTTCATCATAGCCCATCATCACCGACAAGCAATATTGGCGGGGATCTAATCTAGCTATTAATGCCAATGGAACAATGTATCTATCTCCGGGTCAACGTTAGTCTCATCTTCGTCTTGTTTGTTGGGTTCATTGAAGCTGGTTAGCTGGACTCTCAGCTTTTTATATCCTTATTATCTTTATTTTAATCTTTTTTTCCTGCCTCATGTCCAGATCCATGGAAAGGAGAACGACTGTTCTTGAGATGAATGATATTATTACGTACCGTTCAGTATTTCTACTTTCTGTACTTTGGCTTCAGTGCAGTTTATTATTGAACTTGAACGTAAACGCGGCTCTTCTAGTTTGCGTCGATCGCAACTCGATATTAGTATTCTACTGGTGCATCCTGTTATCGTCTACATGATGTGGAGTATCTACTCCTACGAGGCTAAGATAAAAGAATATTGCTCCATAGAATCCAACCCTATTGCATTTCTTTTTGGGCGCCTTTGTGCTTTTACATGCACCAGCTAGCCACAGCAAAGGGGAAGTAGACAACATGCCTGTTATTGTACATTCATTTCGTGGTGAACAACATGGATAAAACAAGAGCTTGAAACTGAAAATTGAAACAGACGAAGAATGGTGCCATGCACGATCAGATCACGAGAGCACGAGTTTTCCCTAAGGACTGTCTTTCGTCTCTTCAAGGATCGAATCTATGCAGATGACACGATGTTTCTTCGACAGAAGAGAATTAAACAGGATCAAGGAGTTCCAGAAGAATGATGAGCAAAGAAACCGTGAAAGTTCAATGTAGGACCACGTGTCTTGTCTTCATCGACATCTTCTTCATGAAAACCCAACCCTGACTTTTCAAAGAAATGTAACTTTTCTAAGGTTTCCTTTGCCAGACCATCCGTTTCGCCAGTCACCGTTTACAAACCCGAAGCCGAAGCCAAAGCAGTCGCCGCACCAACAGACTGTATCGTCGCGTGCTGTGACTTGGAATAAAAAGATAGGAAAATGAAATTGGAGAAAACAGAGCTGTCAGAAAGAAAGGGGTATTTAGTCGTACATGATGCTTGGGGTAGGAATATCGCGTCTGTGAGCTTGCAAGCCAGACGAGTAGGATTGCGACTGGTAAACTAATCGTCTTCCTTCTCAAATTCCATGATCAGCTCTGTAAGCTCTTTCCGCAACGAGCGATTGCGATCCCATATCGAAATGATCTTCTCACGGTGGCTCAGGAAGACAGCCTTCTTCCACGGCAAATTGTTGTATCTCACTCCTGCACTGCCACTAGGAAGATTCCAAGCAATATTGCGCATGATCAGAGCAGCCTTGTACGCAACACCGTAAGGTTCACCTCTCTCGTTGGATGGCGTATCCATGTAAAACCAACGTCGGACAACGCGCGGCTGGAGGATCTTACGCTCTGGCTTTGGCGGTTCTGCATCAGGATCACGCTCTTCAGGCAAGTGGGAAGCAACATGCTCCGCAACTATAGCAGTGTCATCGCTCGGACCGGTCGTTCTAAACTTTGTACAGTTATTCCATTCGCAGGTATGGATGGGTTTCTCTGCCTTGCTGAGGTTGTAATGACCAGGCTGTTCCGTCGGTTCTAAGTGCATGTGTTCCGTGAAGACGTGAGAGCGAAGATCGGTAGGCGTGGGGAAAGCACGACCGCAGACTCTCGAAGGCTTGGTATTGTCGGCCCACTTGCAGAAGAGATAAGGGAAACCTTGGAAGGTGTAGGCAGTTTCCAACGGGCGAATTCCCTTGATGATGAACTTGGTCGCAGTGCCCGGACCATTGATAACCTGCGCCTGTGCGTTGGTAAAGGTGGTACTGACGTTCTTGATAAACTCTGCAGCAGGAAGGACACCGCCTCCAGGAAGTCGAGAGTCAGCAAATCTGCTCTGGTATGCCTGCCAAAGGGCAATCTGTGTTATTTCACACTCTGGGTCTTCGACAAAACAACAACGGAGCCAACGTGAACTACGTTCAGGTTCAGAGAGTTCCATCAGGTCCTTGAACAACTCTGGAGGCACGCGTGGGATATCCGTCGGTGGCGCTTCAATTTTCTCCTCTTGCAACACGGTCTCACGCTTGCCAAGCTTGCCTTCATAAAGGAGAAGCTCGATCATTCTAGGGACGAAGACAATCGGCAGGCTGAACACCTCGAGAATAGTGTCCATATTCTCCGGAATAAGAGTGTACTGGTACCAGAAGTCAAGAGCACCGCTCATGACATCTTTGTCGTTGGGGACGAGAGTAAGGTAGTAAAGCTGCTGGAGAGTCTCCTTGGGAACGCCACCGCGAATCGCAGCGTTGCTATCAGGAGCTTCCAACTCGGTGGAGAAATGGGTTAAGGACCAAAGAGCGCGGACAACATGGGCACGATCTTGGGATTCGAGACATTTCAGCAGGGAGGTCCAGAGTGGATCCTTCGGATCTGTCCTCATGTACATCGTAACCTCCTCTGCGATGTCCAACGCATCATTTTTGATCTCATTAAGACGAGGATCTGGTGGGATGTTGATAAGAACGACAAGGAAATCTCTCAAGAGTCCCTTCGCATAGCGTGACACATACCACGCATTCTCTTTCAAGAGAACCATGTTCCGTAGAACCAACGTAGCCTCTTTAATGTTCCTTAGATGATGGTTGAACTCTTCGGTCTCGAGTGTATCATTGGGCAGAGTTACAGGAATTCGCTTGATGCGGTCGAGGATATCGCGAGTGCTCTGAAGAGAATTGAGAATATTCACGCGGTCCATAGGCTTATGGAAGTCATATTCAAGCTCCCACTTGACACCGGTGCAGAGCAAAGTGATCTCCATGGCCTTCTCCATGAGCGTTTCTGCGAGCAGGGGGAATCCTTCGAACTTGAACTTATCCCAGCGTTGGTTCGATATCTGGACCAGGTGGTAAAGCGCAAAATCAACTTCGTCAGGAATTCCAGACTGGAGTCCATAATGAGCACGCTTGTAGATATGGTCCGCTGCATAACATGATCAGCATGATGTTTGCAACGAGCGTGGTCATATTGCATTTCATAGATGGGGCACAGAGGGCAGGCTTACACTTCGGGACATCAAGGAATCTCAGAGGATACAGAGGGTCATAAAAATCAGCCTCTTTGACTTCCTTAGTCTTCTGTCCAGCAAAGAGGCCTGGACGAGAACCAGGAGTAGGCACGTCACGCGTCAGCATCGGAACAAACTTCTCATCCTTGCCCTGGAAATCATGAACATTGAAGTTCGCACTCATAGGGTTCGAACTGGAGTTCAGGTTTGTCGAGTGAGAGCTGCTTGGTTGCGGAGAGGCAGCGTGGGCACTAGCACGAGTCTGCCTAACAGGCGCAGTGTTCGGTGTGAACTGCGGTGCTTTAGGAGGCTGAGGCCTCAAGCCCTCTATAGAGCAATCAGTATATGGACCAGTTACATTACCAAGCATCGAGAACTTACCACGGCGCGAGTCGCGGTTCGACGGTGTCGACATTGCTGCTTCTGCGGTTGTTCCCTGCACGAAGGGGGTTGGAAGAGGCGAAAGAAAGGTGAAAGGATGAACTGGCGCGTTATTTAGGTTGTCGTCGTGACTCCAGAAGTGTTCCTGTCCCACGTGACTGGAATAACGGCGGCCTTCACTGTCCTGGGAGGGTTCTGGCTCCGGTGAAGCACCTTCCTGGGCGGACCCGACCGGTTGGTTGTTGAAGAACCGAGCGACAGCTTCGGTCTCTGTGGGCCGGCGTTGCTGGAATTGGAGGAACAAGCTATCGAAACGTGCCTGGTTCGTGACCAGGAGCTCGTCCTCTGTCTCTACGTACAGACCAACCGCTGCGACGTCTTCGAGGAGCTCCTTTGGCGGAGGAGTCCTCTTCTGGAGGCGGGTAATCTCGTAGGCACTGTCCCAGATAATTAGCGGCAAGTACAAAGATGCAAAGAAGTCCATTACCCACAGGAGATTATCCTTGTAGATTGCCTTCACTTGGAAGGACAGGTGCTGGGGCAGCTTCAGCCCCTCGCACAGCGATCTCCAATTTCTCGCCCCGTTCTCCGGGCGCGAGAGGGTAGCGTATCCCCCGGCGGCGACTACGGCTTTCAGAAGCTCGTAGGTATCGAGGCTTCTATGGCCTGGGGAGTGTTTAAATTGGGCCGTTGTCCTGTTATATAGGCTCCGTCAGCGGATCATCCAAAAGTATGCAAGAAACGCGATGCAAGAGGAACACCAACCCCCTCTCGGCGCAGAACTTTTTCAGCTCTGAGCTGAACTTGCGCTTGGTCGCTGGTATCAGCGCAGGATCTGGAATCTCTTTCCAATTATCCTTTTGCCCTCCAGCTGCTGCTATGGGCGCGGCTTCGTTCTGAGATCTGTTTCGAGATCCCAGAGACAAAGACCGCGCTTCCATAGCAGCAGCTGGAGGCGCGTCCGGAGTAATATTATCCCGAGAATCCTCAGCACGGGGCATGGCTTATCTGGTGATCACGTGCAGGATTGAAGGAGACAAAGGCGGTGAAGGTGTAAAATCGGCAGAACGTGGACAGACTAGGCGGTGAAGATATTCACATGCAGAAACAGAGGATGGGAGGAGACGTTGAAGGCGGTGATGGAGGCGGTGGGTAGAATGAAGGTGTTCAGAGCAGAGTCACGTGAGGATATATTTTATAAATATTTATGCCTCAGGCACTAAGGCAAGAGTTTAGAACTACAACGGGGGTCCTCCTCAACATAATAAATAACTGGGGAACTCCTTAATACTATATGACTAATTTTCAATTTTATAGTTATGTAGAATGAATTACTGAGCAAATAATTTTGTCTCTCCTGGTTGCCGTTGTCGCATCCATTTCCTTTCTCTGCTTCTGGGATATTTATGTTTCCATTCCGCAGATATCATTTCCTTACACTCTTCACATGCAACATAAAAGTCATCCATAACCCTTTCTCGAGATTTGCGACATTGATTTCTATATGATGTCTATCATGTCCCGTATGCCTGACAATATCGGCCATACAGTCCAGCTGGCTCGCCTGGTACTAGCCAAGTTCTCTTACACAACGACGTCGACCCTTCACAATGTGCCCCTGAACTGGAATCACATCATCGGACAGAATGATATTATCGCAGTATTCGAAAAGTATCATGCAGCAGTTTCAGGAGGTAGCCAAAGTTATCAGAAGATAGTGCTGAAAATAGCACAACATTCTAAAGTCCTAGTGAGTCGCGCCCTGAATGCGGTATAACAAAAAAAAAGCATCTCTTTCGACGTTCTGACACTCAGCGATTCAGGAGGACCTTAACTTAACTCTGCTAGCTCAAGAAGCTATTGCTCAAACTCAGTCGGGACAGATCGGAAATGGAAAGCCCTCAGTAGCTGTGATTGTTAAATCGCCCTGCTTAGCTATCCGCTATCCCAGATCCATGGGTCAAGTATGCTATTGGAATGCGAATGTTCATCTTGTTCTCTACTAAGTGTTTCAAGATCCGTCGCTTCCAACTCAAATTTTCATCCGATCGCGACTACTACACAGCATTAGCGATTCTGAGTGAGATCAATTGCCCTTTCACAGAGTCGACCGCTGGCTCTTCGCTACAGAGCAGTCTGAGACCGTTATCTTCTTCTCAATTGCGTCCAGCCTCTGCTTCTGTAGCTAGTGTACCTCTTTCAGCTACAGCAAGAAGTACCGGTCTTACTACTGAGTACAACTCTGCTTTCAATACCAGGCCATCCACAGCAAACCATCCATACGAAGCTAAACAAATCGCCCCTCGTAACTCATCCTCCATGCTGTTAAACTTCTCACAAAGCTAATACGTTATCTTATTAAGGTTCATCTATATCCTCATCGTCCTCATATACTGTCTCTACTGGGTTCGATATCACTTCTGGGACTGGATCTTATCTCCAGCGGGAAGAGAATCATGGATTACAGTCGTTGCCTCAGCAGAGTCCATACTTTAGACGGGAAATCCCTCCTGGCGAAGCGTCCTTTGTTGGAAATAGACCATCTACCGCACCCGTGTCCGTCTATCATGACATTGAGTCCTTAAACCAAATTCTGCCGCCGAAGAGAGAGCTTCCCTTCGCCAGGCCACCTGCAAAGAAAGTTAAGACAGCACAAGATCCTCCAAAGCCTGTAGTTTGTGATGGACCAGGAAAGTCAGGCATTGGAAGATCCATAGCAAGCACTATGCCTACGACCACGACACTTGAAGCTACTTCCAACCTCCTTCAAGACCAAGGTCATCTTATACACCCTCCTGAAAACACCCACGAGAGCTCAGCAAAGATTCCAGCCTCTGTCCAAAAAGATTCCCCTCAAGTAAATTCAGAGGTAAGTACTCCTGAGCCGAAACCTGAGTGTAATATATATTCTAATTCATAAATACAGCCCACGATCCCAAACCTACAAGCCTCAGCGACTCATCCTCCTTGCCAACCTACCGGAATCCTCACATCAACAGACCTATCCTCATACCTATCCAAACCAGTACCTGAGCGTTCCGCACTTGTCGAATCGTGGGTGTGCCAACAGCTGGAAGACGACGGATTTTTGACACTGTGTCAGGACATAGAGGGAGTATGGAAGAGGATTGCTTTCGGACGCTAAGGGACAATGATGCATGGCGACACAGAATAAAAAATATGAGATATGAATTTTCGGTGATCAGTACAAGGAGTATTTTATGCATGAGCAATGCTCGTATGGCTTTCGTCGAGAGCATGGGACGTTATGATTATGTTCGACTGGCATATTTGATCTTCTATAATTACCTCTTCTATCTTAGCGTAGCTTTTTTTTAATTTATGAGATGTCTACGGTAGATTAACGTTTTAATACTCGAAATACGAAAATAACAAATAGAAAAATTGAAGAGTGAGCTGCATTCAATACCACATGACCTATTAGATACAGGTATGGACAAAGAACAAACAGCCAGACGTCGCCCTTCCAGCAAATACTTCAAGCGAAGGTTAGAAAATGGAAAAAAAGCCTATGACGGCCTCCCACCTATCGCCAGATCGAGATCGATACCAAGGGTATCTGCACGTGAGTGTAAAGATTCTGCATGTCATCATGGCAAAGCTTATTACTGTGGTGCGAGAAAAGATATTCTTTCGTCCTGCTTTCTTAAGTAGAAAGTAGACTACTAGAAAATAGGACCATATCGAGGTAAAGAAACAAGAGATGAAAATAAAAAGACAAGACCATAGAAGAGATTCCAGCCCGGAAGTTCCCAACCCCTTCCGATGCTTTCAAGTTGAGAGATCATCTTTTTGAGAATTTCTTTTTTCCATTTTTAAAGTGTTTTCTGAATCCCGCTCGTAACTGCCGAAAGGTTCGATTTTGATCACCACCCAACGCCGATTGCTAAAAAAACGATTAAAAAGCTTGCTGCTTCATAAAGACATATCCGAAAGAGAAATAGAGTTGCAAGTGTAACCACTTGATAGCTAATTGCTGTCTTGGAGAGATAGCAAGTGAAGTGGACTTAATACCTGGCGAAGATATTGAGGTAGCCCTTCTTGGTGAGCATGCCCCATTCGATGTACATGTACACATTAGGCTGCGACTGAGGCTGCTGGTTTGCAGGCAGCGTGTTCTGACCGGTAGCGATGTTGGCCTGGGCAGAGGGTCCAGAGCCCGCAATATTAACATCAGTTGCAGGAACAGGAGGCGGAGACGAGGCGTTGGCACCAGCACTACCTTCTGCTCCAACCGCCAAGTCTGCAAGGTGTTGCAAAGAACGTTGCTCGTTAGGTCCCATGACCGGGGGAGCTCCAGTAGACGTGTTAGTGTTAGCACTAGCATTGGCGTTGTTGGTGGCTATATTCTGCCCCTGGCCCTGCGCCTGAGCCCTGGCCTGCTTCCGGTCGATTGCGTTGCGAATCTTAGAATCCCAGATTGGAGTGGCAAAGATGTTTGCGAACTCTCCTCCCTCGTTAGTGCGCTGATGACGAAGATCAATGATCTCTTTCGCTTTTTCCAGCCACTCCCAACACTCCTTTGCGTGTTCGGGAAGGTCAGTTGCCTCGAGAAGACTCATCACACTGAGAGCCAGAGCATGGAGGTCAAAAGGAGATGGCATCCGAGGACCAGTAGTCAGCTGCTTCAACATCTCCTCGAGAATACGCTCTGAGAGCCAAATGATGTCAAATGCGTCGCATAGTGCGATCTGTCGTTTGACCATGACAGCAAGAAACCAATAGATGAGCTTCTCCACGGTCTCGACATAGCGTCCCGTGGTCGAGTTAGGATCCTTTGCATCAGGTATCCTCCGTCCCTGCGCAGCCACCTTCTGAATTTCCATTGTCAGTCGGCGACTGACTGCACGCGGTACACCCACGCCCCAGTGGAGAAAATCGACTCCGGAAGTCATGGTGTCCGTAATATACGGCAAGAATTCAGAATAATCTGTGAATATAGTCAGGTTAGAAGATTGTACTAGTGAAACAACAGATTATCTGGACTTACGAAAGGTGTGCTCGAGACCGAAACCGAGAGTGTCAGGATCACAACGGACTGGCTCGTTCGACGCAAAAACTTCGGAGCCGGCAACACTGATGTCATGCCAACGTGAAAGGATGGCGAGTACGGCATAGGCACGACATGCAATATCGCCATCTGGGCTGGGCTGAGGGGCTGAGACGCGGTAGAACTGTAGAGGCTGGTTGGCCTCTCCCAGGCTTCTGACAAGGGCGCGCACATGCTTCACGGCAAACTGGATGATGACGCCCTTCTGCAGAGGATCCCGATAGCGAATGCTCTCGGGGCCTCGTGCATCGCATTCCACGACAAGGCACAACAGCGTCCACATCCAGACCAGGTTGGCAGCGGTGTTGTCCCGCAGGGGTGACACCCCATACTGGTACTGCCAGAGCTTGTCAACAACGTTGTCCAGAGTGAAGATCTTTTTGAAGTTGTTCTGGACCCGGTCCATGTTTGTGTCCGTGACCGCATAGAAGATGTGGAGGAAGGTCTCCTGCACCTCGCGCGGACACTGATGTAGGATCTCCAGGAAGCGTTCCCGATTGTCGGGAAGGAACCCGATAATCGGGTGGATGCATTGGTAGTACCTAGATTCTGTTGTTAGAAGCCAAAGTATAGGAGCGTGTCTCAGAGCAATCAGGACATACGCATTCAGCGACCCCTCATCCACCTCCGCTGGGCTGTTATCCTCCGGCATTTTAGCCTCGTCAGTAACCTCAAGAGTATCTTGCAACCCGTGTTCGTTAGCCCAGAAAGGTTGGCTACCCTTTGGAATCGAACCGGTACCGTTATGGAGTGGCTGGCTGTAGAAGTCAGAGTGTTCACCTGCAAATGTGGTGTGAGTAGAAGAGTTGCAGACGTGAGGGAAGGTGATCACGCACCAAGACCAGGTTGAGCCACACGAGACATAAAAGAACCTTGCGGAAACGAAGAGCCAGAGAAATTCTCTGACATGGAAAAGGTCCGCTTACGACTAAGCAGACTGCCATCCATAGGTGGGGAGAACTCCTGATAACCTCTCGGCGATGCAACGTCATTCATTGCTTGATACTGCATCTCAGCCTGCCCGATTGCGGGCTGCATCTGGCTTTCAAGAGTATTCAATCGCTCCGCCAATTCTTTGATATAGCTAAACCATCTGTCAGCAGCTGCTCTCGATATGGTACTGTACGTCCCGGTCGAAGGAAAGACTGCTCATACCCTTTGCTGGGTCCCCGTTTCATCGGTACACGACTGAACTGACATGCGACTCCCAGACGACGACAGTTGGAACAAGTTTCGACTCCAGACTCAGACGTGGCGTCACATCGGACCTAGAGAAGCAAGAAAAGTTAGCAATCCATTCTAAGACGCGTCGAGAGCTCGAGGAAGAAGAGAATGCCTGTACCTTCTTTCGTCGGCATTCATCGCAGGCACGGGACACCTTTGAACGCTTCCTACGCGCGCTCTGGTCTCCATAGCTCAGATCATGGTTTGGATCGACGCCAACCTGCTGGTTGGGCGTGAACTGCAGCATGTGTTGCTGTTGTTGGTCTGCAGACTGCGGACGTCCCATATCAGGCCCTCCTGGGTTTGCAGGACCCAAGACCATAGGCTGGCCATGATGCAGACCGTTACTGCCACCATCTTGGAGATTTGCGCCGGAGGCCTCACGCGAGAGTTCCGCGGACAGGAGCTCATCCGTCGTCAACTGACGGTTGTAATACTGGATGGTGCCCTGACCCATCTGCGCCGCGTTCGGGGAGGGATACGAGGGTGCCGGAGGCATATCGGAGTGTTCTCTGTGATTCATTGCATCGAATTTGCCTGCAGAGAACCAGTGGAGTTGGTGTCTGTTGATGGAGCGAGACTCCGGAAGGTGAGAGAAGGTGGTTGTAAGGGCGAGGAAGAGCTGCGACGCACGCAAGATTTTACAGGCTAATTTTCCATGGGCGGGGGGGGGGCGATGAATGGGCTAGTGCGGGCAACACTCGGCGCAGGGAGGCAGAACACCTCAAACATCGTCGTGCGACGAGTTTACGATTTACATACTTCGACGGGAGACGGCGACATGGCTAGGCGGATGAGATATAGTTCCTTTAGGATGATTGCGTCGCGGCGGAGATCCGGCCTTTTGTTTCTGCGTCCTGCGAGCGGAATAATACTATTTCCCACCGGCCCAGACTCTCCAGTTTCCCCGGAAGAACTCGAGAAAGACGGCCCGAGTCTCTGTCGGAGAATTTCTGCTGGCCGAGGCTAGAGGCCGCGGGTAGTAAGATACAAGTGGTGGTTGTTCTTGACCTATGGTTGCGACCGTCTATCTCTGATGCCATTCTGCAGTAGTTCTGTATAACATGAGACAGGATGGCACTTGCCACCGCAGAACTCCACTTTTGTCTGCCTTGACAGCGCGTGTCTTTGGCACAAAGAAAGTAGAGTCACCCGCAAGGCAGACGCCTTCACTGCAATTATCTCTCTGTTTGGGTTTCTTCATGATGTCGATTATTGTATAAAGCTTGTATGGCGCCACACAGCTATCACTGAAAAAGGTAGCAGCAAAGGCTATTCATTTATTCACCATATGCCTTAATAAACGAGCACTACATAGAAATGCACGCAAATACTGCATTTCCATCCAGTCTCTTATCGTGAATATTGTAGGAATAAAACCAGCTCACAGATAATCCCTCTATCACTTAAGCAGTAATTGCATCAAAATTCTGCCAACGTCTTCTAGACTTAACATCTGTAGCTTCTCCCCAGGTATATTGCTCGAGGTCCAGAGTCAGTTTACAGTCCGAAAGCATAAATTTACTATATCTAAGTTTCTATGTTCGTGCATCTCCCTTCAATTTTCCACGCCAGCTAACAGCAGCATCTGGAGTCCCTCCAAACCCACAAGTACCCTGCTATTGCTCATCATGATTCTTAGGGTCCCCAATTTTCAGTTCCAGGAAAAGATTCATGTTACCGGAGTCACACTGTAGGTCTCAGGAGTGAATTCTAGTTCGCCATTCGCATGTAAAGTTCCTGGATCCACATAGACACGCAGACCGATGTTGTTTTCATTATTCAGATTGTACACCCTGAATATGACATAGACTGCGTTGGTAGGCGATGGCACACCGTTCTCGATTCTCATGTCTTGCATCTGTCATTTTTATATCAGCAACCCTAATAGGCACTTCTCATATAATAAATAATATAGCAATGCGCAAGATCTCACCCGTTTAAATTGTGCCTTGCTCATATAGAATGGAGTATTACATGCTGTAGTAGTAGTTTTCACCTCGATGTAGTACTTCAGTTGTCTATGTGTCCATTGTTCAGCAGAAGGATTCAAGTACCGATTATCAATTAGAAGTGTCGTCAGGGAACCTTCTGTATCTTTGTATGTGATATCCGATGTCTCAAACCCTCTCCACGGCTCTAGGTCATGATAGTCTGGATGCACTCGGACTTCTTTCCGTATGGTGCTTTGCCAATTGTGCCGGCCGAAGTCGGGAAGACTTAAGCCGAGCAGAAGCTCGAATGCCTGGCAAATATTTTAGTAAACACGTGTTATGTGCACGAGAGGAATATGTGAAAAGGGAGAAATAGCTATGAAACCTACAAAAAGTTCACCTGCAGCTCCAATTTTGATGTCATGTGCCAGTTGATTTTGCGTACGGCTACCGAAAGGTAATCCAGAAATCGCTTCCTGTCCAGTTCCATCGAGATCAATATTGGGTAAGGCGGAAGCAAGCTCGTGCATATCAAATAATCCAGTTGCAGGAAACTGGGCTATCCTAGCAGCGTCAACTACCCGTTGCAGAAGTCTGGTATAATCAGAAGCTGTGGGATCACCGTTAGGTTGAGAAATGCGGTTTGGAGATCCAAGAGGCGTCGAGGGGGTTGCAATCCGGGTTCCACTCGATGAACTGTCGGAGTACATTCTGTACGTTCCGTGTCCTCTCTGCCTTGCATTTTGCGTTAGAGGGGATAAGAGCTCTGAAGTTGAATCATGCACCAGTGTTCCATCGACCAGGACTGGATGTGACGATGGTAGACGAGATGAATGTCGAGACGTAGCGGATACAGATATCACATCGTCATCTTCTCCCGATTCTGAATTCGATTCTGCCGCAGGCTCACTTCCATTAGAGGTTCTGGACTCTTCTAATGGAACGATTCCGTGAGAATCTAGCATGGGATCAACAGTAGAAGAACGGGTAGTAAGAACCAGACAGAAGGTTTTCCTAGCCTCAGGACTCTTGATGTGAACATAATCAGCCAGCTGTATCCCGAGTTGCGTTGCATAGCATAGCTCCCGATGTCTCTTGTTTCGAGGCACGTAAATTTTGAGGCTGTCGTTACTATCATCTAGGTGAATCATGCCAGAATCGCTGTCCACCGAA
Source organism: Paecilomyces dactylethromorphus (assembly GCA_029606265.1). Classification (NCBI taxonomy): domain Eukaryota; kingdom Fungi; phylum Ascomycota; class Eurotiomycetes; order Eurotiales; family Thermoascaceae; genus Paecilomyces; species Paecilomyces dactylethromorphus. Next base: position 1,647,642 of record JAPVCE010000033.1, on the reverse strand, counting down.
ATATTGAGACCGTTTTGATTAAGGTGGAGTGTTCTTGTGAATCCATCGCTTGTATATATATCCACTTTCTGAAATAAATGAAGCAACTTTTGGTCGTCATTGTTTGTTTTAGGGCTTCCATAATGACAGGAGCATCTTCATTTTCAACAGTGTTAGGAATGTGTTTGATTTCTTTTGCGGGATATCATAAAATAAGGAGATATAGCATACCGATATAAATATTTCGCTCTTCGGCGAAAGTTCTCCGTTAGGCGGTGATCTGGCTCCAGAGATGGCTGCTGGACATCGGTTGAGATAGTGACAAGTCGGGATAAATACCGATCTTCGAGCCCAATCCATATCCAAAGCGGTTTCAAACTATGAACTTCTCTAAGAGAGAAGTCTAAAAATGGTAATTTACCCTGAAAAAGTTTGCCATAGTCAACATGATCGAGAATGATGAAATATTTCTGACAACTTTGATATTGTACATTCCCACCATCACGGGACGGCCTCATGGGGAAGCATTTCAATGTTTTCATAATCTTCAATTCACGTGATAGTGATGTCTCTGTTGTCAATAGTCGGTTGATCGTTAAGATAGCATCTTTTACGTCCTGGGAATTAGGCGAAGTCTTCGACGTTAAGGATGTCAATTGGTCGACATATGTTGCCACCGTTGGTGATTTGATCTTTAGATGTTCAATAAAGAATTTTTCGAGATTAGGATATACAGATTGGATTCCATATTTTTTCCCGATATTTGGTGAGTCTGTCCAAAGACATGAGTCGAGAGAGCACCATTTTTTGGCGTGTCGAACATAGACCAGCATTTCACTTTGGAAAATCACCCTATTATACTCAGCAAAGCAAATAACAGTCGCTAACCTTAAAACTAACCTGATTTCTGCTATCTGATTTGTGTCGCGTATTTTCCATAGATATTCGTAAATGGCACAGGTATTTTCGAAATTCACTTCATTTTTGGATTTGATCACCTTTAGCTCATCCAGGTATGTTCTCCAGGTTGCATTGCCGATTTTTAAAATATCGCAAAAGAGAGTCTTGATTTTCAGACTCTCAGAATAACCTTTGTAAGTTGCAAGCGGATACTTAACAGAGAGGAAAGGGGGTCCTTCCCAAACACAACATTCTGAGCTCGTCCATCTTTCGTCGTGGTAGTCATTTCCTTCGATGTATATCTTGATACGTTCTCTAAATTTATTAATACAGTTTGCCAAGGAAAGTAGATGCTATGCTTACCTGATACTGCCGTAGTCATCCTTCGCAGCATGGGAAACTATTCCCTCATATATCTGAAAAATTGCGTTTCTTTCCTCTGAGCTAATTCCACCAGGGCATTTATCCTCAAAGAGTGAGAGGGCGTGGAGGTAAAAGTCTAAATCGACCTTAATACTCACCCCAAACTCAGTGAGAAAATTCCATTCGACCAAGATATTGTCATTTGACCAGTCATCTGGGAGAAGGAGGAAAGGAAATTTATCGTCGACAAATAAATTTCTTGCCGTCTTCTTCAAGTCCTCCAGGGGAAGGTATGTGCCACACAGCGGATAACTTGCAAGATTTTGGCAGGAAGCTTTGCAATGCATCATCTCCCGGCGCAAAGTCTTTTCTGAGTCAGGATATTGTGGCCAATAAACTCGGAGAGCACCTAGCAAAAGCGATGGACACACTTTTGAGATATAACTCCAGATCTTTTCTAGCTTTTCAGCTCCCCGCCGTCGGCAAAGTCTTGGAATGCGGCGCACTCTTGCTTTATCATGGAGCCAATCAGTCCAGGGGCTTCCATCCTGTTTATTGTTGGAGGAATCGGCGGCGAGGTATGAGGGATGAATGAAGTGAAAATTTAACTTTTCAGTGCCCTTAGCTCGGTTTACTTCTGTTTGGAGATTCCGTATGCCGTACCGCTCGCCAGTATCAAAATACACGTCGTCCACGGTTAACTCAGCACCAAAAGTCACGAATCTTCGGTACACACGAGTCTCATTGACATCCATGATAAACATCTTGGAGTCTAGTTCATCATCTTCTGGAAGATAGTGAAACATGTACCAGAGATGAGATACCGACTGTTCTAGATTCACTGCATCCTTGTAGTTATATCTCCTGGGTATCTCAGGAACTACCTCATCAGGAGTACAATACTCGACTCCGAGTTGGACATACAAACTCTTGAGCGAAGGATTCGAGATAGCGCTAGTGTCGACCAGGCGCAGAGCAAGATCCACAGGGATTTGAACCTCATTCTTGTCGTACGGGAAGTATATAGTTCTCTTATAAGCTGAAGCAAGTCCTCCGTCTTCTAACGGAATTAACGATAATTTTTTGATGCTTCTAGCATGGTCAGTGTTTAGACCATTTCTCAGCATCCGCCCTACTCTTGAGTGCCAGTCATCATGGAAGGGAATACTAAAGATCCTTGCTTCACCCTCACAGTCTTGTTTGAGATAGGGTCGAATTCGGCGTATTATTAGTGCATACTCCATCTGTCCTGATCCCAGAGCTAGCAGTGCTTTCCTGTCTGAATCCCACGAGTACTTAGGAGATAAGTAACACTCATCTTCCAAGTCATCAAATAATGGACAGCCATTTTTATCTAAGAACTCAGGCGTCAGGTGTCGCATAGATAGTGGCTTGCATAGCTTGCCACTCCAACTGCGCAACACAGGAGTTGTCTGCAATAATCCGAATAATTTAAGTTTGAATTGATTCCAAAATTTGTCGTAAATGCCGTCCGTAGGGAGATACTTCAACCACTGGTACTGGAAGGGATCAGAATCCTGATTGAAGCCCCCCACTGCTCCCACAAAGGCTTCAGCAACGCCATACATAATGGCCTTGTTCCACGGTGAATGGTCAATGTCTTGTCGGCTTGCGTCGGTGACAAAATCAGATTGTATCAGAAACTAAGTTCGAAATTAGCAGAAGAACACATTCTCTAGTCATCTTAGACACGATAAAACTGGAATGACTTACATTGAAACCAAACTTGCGGACAGGCAAGAACGCGAACAGGTACTGGGATTCAATAACTGGAATATGGTCTTGATCAATTGGGAAGGCCAGAGTCACTTCTGCTTTGTCCAGCCCCTCTCGATCCGGATGCTCCGGCAAGTTGACGATTTTCTTTTTATGCACTCGGTAGAAAAACTGAACAGATGTGGAATTTATGGTCTTCGTCAATATGACAGGAGATAGAGATCCGCGGTTCGTACAAGAGTATGTAGTAATTGAAGGAGAAGCATCGGGATAATAAACCGAGACCTTGATAGTTTTCAATTTTAAGAGGAAGAGTATGAAAGTGTCCGGGATTTCTTTGAGTTCCCTCTTGCAGGTATCAAACTTCGAGGGAAGCAACATCAGGGTCATCCGAGTTCGAACTCCTTTAGGAAGGTCTTCATGTGGATGGCTGATTGGTGTAACCATCCCCAAGCCCTTCTCTCCCTTTCGATGTTGGAAATAAAAAGAGAACGGTCCAGACTGGATGTATACCTTTTCGGCCACTCTGAAAACGGACTTGAATCCGATGCCTTTCTCGCCAATGAAGCCCTGGATGTTATGCTTGGTGCTCTGACCAATGTCGCAAATAGCGCGGACATTATCCGCCGAAAAACCATCTTCGTTTGAATCGATAACAACCCTATCCTGGTGTAGGCTGAAGTTGATATACGGTTTCGCTCCTCGTTTAATCGCTGCTGTATAGCTATTATCTTCTGCGTTTTGGATAAGCTCAAAGACAAAGCGGGTGTCATCGGAATAGAGCTGGGTAGCAAGGCTGTCTCTTTGGTCAATACAAAATCCCAGAAATGATATGGACTATGATAACTTGCGTTTTAACCGCATTACCCAATCTGTCTTTCATGTGTTCCAGCACTTCGAGGACATCTTGTGGAGTGTTTTGACGATCCGATTCCCTTATCCCACCATTGTGCCGTCGAATCTCCTCAATGATTTCTAGAGCGTCTTTCCGTGAAATAGAAGTCATTTTCAATTTCTGATCTAAATAGGTCTATCTGAAATATAAAGATATCACCCAAGTCTAAATGAATATAGAGGGAATGCAAAAAAAAAAAAAAGAAAAGAAAAGAAAACACCACCAGCCTGCGGTGGGTATAGTATGATAAAGCAGTGTTGAAATCCCAGCACATAGTATGAGTGCTAAGAGGGCTTTACATATCTCATTCATCGCAAGGCTGAAACAATTTGGAAACAAACATACGTCAATATGCTCTACAACGCTGTAACCATGCGGCGCAGTCACTCCTCTACACCCTTGAACTCTCAAGGAACGGCCAATTAAAGATCCTGTACAAGCGCTGTGTTGGTTTTGCCAGAAACCTAAAAATAAAACTAGTCGGAGTTCTTATGCAACCGGAAATCACGTCTTTTTAATACAGTAACTGATTTGTCGATGTTACAGTACGTTGTGAAAACGTAACAGGATTATGAGGAGAAGAACTCGGCGCACTTTTGCGAACAGCCGCTTGGCACAGAGATATCATCATAAACAGGTGTATGGTAGCCATTGGATCCCTCCACTCTTTAGATATGGCAAACTCAACTGAATTATACTACACCATTTTATATCATAGTCCAGAAAACGTCGCCTAGATATTAGGGTAGTCCTCTGCTATCTACGGTGACTATGTCGAGCCGGCGGTAGAAACTCAAGCACCACTCAGGCAGAACAGCCGAATCATCTGTCGTTACCACCCGATTAGGCTAAGCACAAACTTGTCCCGCAATAATGAAATCTTCCTGCAAACCAGCAACACCGAGACAGGCTTAGCACCTTATGGAAATGGCTTAAGCTCTGTCGGCAGGCTTCCATATACTTGCTGACGGCGCTACGAGTACCTATCTTCACTAAGCACCTTTTCTACGTCAACCATTTCCCAAAACATCTCTCTAAATATATTCAATATGAATCTCCACAACAGCAGGGTGCGTCGTTTTATAACGCAAGCCATCTTTCGGCATCGGTCAATATCCTCCTTTACTCAGAAGATCCCACCGGAGATAGTGAGAGTAATCTTCACATTTCTCTCGATACCAGACCAAATATGCCTATCGTTGAGTTGTAGATATTTATACGCTTGTTTCCTGTCATTTCTCGATGCTCAAAAAGTCCATTTTCATCAGCTTCTCCCACCTGAGACACGGCCAATGCTATACCGCAATGTTGATACCAAAAAAGGGCCTAGAATACAGCTACTCTGCCGACTTGAGGATGACCGTTGGAGATATTGCAGCGAATGCTGGAATCTCCACCGACACTCTGCATGGAATGTTCCATGGTTCATCTGGGGATTTAAAAAGCCGCGCTATCTTTACAGTCCACTACTCTATGGACGATACGGATGTATGCCATACGCTGGTAAAGTTGATATTTGTCCTTGCCTTACTATCACATTTCGTGACAAGCTTTCCTTAATGGAAACAATCAAGTCTGTCCAAGAAAAAATCCATGATGGGTATGAATATTATTATGATAATATTATATATCATCAAAGCTTTGGTGAACTCCGGAAGTTCATCGGACATAACTGCACTTTCACTAGTCATCCTTTAGCGAAGGTTCAAATAAACACTGAATTTTTCGTGGATAAGGAAGATCAGACTTTATGTGTGGTGAACCGTTATCAGTTCGAAATTTTGAGAGAAAATGTTTCGCAAATGTTGTCTTCCGGGATGAAGGCTCCTTCAATGTGTCCATTTAAGGACACTGGGGATTGGATTAGACAATTCTTTAATGAAGCTGGCTCAAGTTTTGCAGGCTGTCGCGAGAATCGTTACCTTGGCTCATTCATATGTTTTCGTGAAACGTCAAGAAGAGGCAACGAGCCGATATATAGTTTTCATATAATTGTAAAACGGAATCTAGGACATGACAAGTGGCCTGATAAAATCTGGGTTTGCAATCGTCGCAACTGACTCTTCACTTCCACATCAAACCTTGCTTTGAATATGTATATTGTCGGATCCCGAATCGAGATTTAATATTTTTGCTCGTCAAGGCGACCTCGCTTGTATGGTTATGATGACTTAAAAGGCAAGATGCAAAATGTTATTTGAAGTTCTAAGATTTCAGTCTTGGTTCTATTTCCATGAAGGACTTCTTGAAACCGGTCTGCCACACGTGAAACTGAGGAACCAAGTTCAAACAAGTCTTGTACGCTATTTGGAGGTTTCTGCCAGTGTCCTCAAAACTGCGCTGTTGATTGAGTAGCGGCTTGATCAACCATCACCTCATCTCTTCTGAGCTATTCTAACTCAAATAATTTTCGAGGCTTGTAGTGAAAGAATACAGTCAGTAAACAAAAGCATATGAACATTTTTATCCAATGACGGCTTAACATGCATTGGCCTGCATCGGCACCCGATACACCAGTATCAGCTACGGACAAAAAATATACCTGCTGCCGAAGTATGTGCTGTCTACTCGATCTTGGAAAACCTGCTTGAGCATTGCGACCATACTATGGATGTGTAATATAAGTAGATTAATTGCGCTAATTAAACACCTTTCCTTCAAGTCTAACATAACCTCGGTAAAGATTATAGTTCAACACATGGCATTTCGCCATTCCTCATGCTTGCCGCGGCGAGAAATTGGGCGCTTCTTAGGCAGGAATAACGGAGCCTTAAAGTAGCGACAACTAAAATAAACGCTAACACAGCCTCATCATACATGGAGCAGGGCTACAAGTAGGGGGAATAAAAAGGATATAGATAGTCTATCTTGAGCCTCCCTGAGCAGTTCCTCTCTGGACCAGACCATTACCGATGATTTTCTTTTTCTCCTAGCTTTGTGCTATTGCGAAAGTGATGAAATCATGTTGACCGATCCATCTAGTAGGACATGGCCTATCAGTTAGAATGCTATTGTCTATTGGGGCTTGAAGTTTGCTGAGCTTGAATTCTCTAGCAACTAGCTCAGCTGTTTATCTCTGTGGGTGGAGCTAGAAAGCGTGGGAGAAACCCGGCAGGCTCCGACATTATTTGAGCCACATCGAAGAACAAGTCCGGAAGAAGAATTTTAGACGTTACGGGGTCGCTCTTAATGCTTGGTTGACTATCTTATTTTGTGCTTACCGGATTTATTATGTTGGCTGCACGTATATAATTTCGGACTGAAAATTTAGTGCCTTACAAATGAAAATAAAGGATTAAGCTGTGGATTTTCGTTCAACTTCGAGCAGATGGACTCTAGATATTAACACGAGTCTGCATCACTTAAACGGTTATTCTGGAAATATGTGGATATTCAGAAAAAAACCGCCCCGATATTGTTCAGAACGAAAAATAGCCCATGGCTTCAAATTTTTACCCGTAAAGTTTTAGTTGTAAAGAGAAACGCGCCGTCGGAAAGTGTACAAGAGCTGCCGCTCCAACTCCCAACTCCCAACTTCCAAAGTTGATTGTTTTCGAGTTGTGCATCCACATCTTCTGAATAATGGCAAACACAATCGAGGAATTTGCTCAATTAGAGCCTCTCTGGGACAAAGCAATCGAGTCCTCGGCACAAATTTCGCTTGAGGAAAAACACAAATTACTGGAATGGCCGCCCCTCGCTGTAATGCAGGCCAGTGCTCAAAAATACCTCGGCAAATCAGTTGAAAACATCATCCACAAAGCTGCCACAGAACCACATTCTTTAACCTACTCAGAATGCCGGTTGATTAAGGATAACTTTCGCATTCTTAAGACCCTAGATCGACTTAAGTACCATAGCGATCAAAAGAAATGGGTACGTGCACGGCCTGATCTCCAAGCTAAAATGGAGCAAGCACATGCTGCAGTTCTCTTGCCGGAAGAGTCAAAGGCTCTCCAGAACTTGCAAGACGTGTTTTATAATATTCAGACAGCACATTATGATATGAATGAAGCGAAGCGGAGACAGCAGAAACCGGCACATTTGCCTCCAGAATGGGTGCAGAATATTATTGATCAGGGAGATAATAAAAGTTGGGGTTACATGTTCTATTATCATAAGGGTCAGGAAGGCTGGCAGGAATTCAGGAAGCAATTTGATAATATCCTTGCAATGCAGATGTTTACTATTGTCGGAGAAGATCAAATTATAGATTCTAAAGTGGCAGAATTTGTTGAATTTGAGGCCAAAGAGAAAGGAAAACTAGATTTTCTCCGAGAGTAAGATGTAAAATCACCTATTATTAACACGATGCTAACCCATATACTGGAGATTTTCGGAATCGCCGCGATAGAGGTGACCTCAAGCGTGGAATTCTCTCAAACGTCTTTTTTCTGGTGACAGATGAAGCTCGCTTATCCTATAGCCCAGAGAGACAACCCAGCTTCCTCTGGGCAGTTGACCCAGATTGGCTTCAGTCAGGTGCCGATGAGGACGGTTACAATGGGCGTCTCAAGATTAGTGCAACCAAAATTTTCTTTCGATTCCATGAGTTTATGTCGTCCAACAGATTTACACTGAAAGATATCTGGCGCGACTTTCACCAAGTCAATGAAACGCAGACATACGTGCCGGGACCGCTTCCTGTTTGGCATTTCACAAATATCGATGCGCCTGTTTGGCCTGACGTGTGAATTCTCTTTGGTGTTTTATCTCCTCCCCTTGTTAGCATTAGGGTCTGAATTGGTCTTTCCCACTGTATCCTACATAACTCAGTCTTGCCAGCATTCCCGTTGAATCTCTGTAGCTAATACGCTCTGGTTTGATAATTAAAAAACATGAGAATTGATGGATTTTGAAAGTAAAGTGGTGCTTAATTTTGATATTTCCTGGGCTTCGGAATACCTGATATTGCATTTTTATTGTAACTGATATGGATAGATTATTGCCTGCTTCTCCTTCGTTCTCTCGCCGACTCAAAATGAATTTGGTCTGTATACTACAAAAAATCGAATTATCGAAACAGATGAAATTAGTGACTCTCTATCGGAGTTCTTCTAGTTCACCACGGATCCTCTGTGCTAGCGCTATAGCTGCTCTTTTAACTAATAGAGTTGGTGATTGTTTTTTTTACAATAAGTACGTTTGCAATAATTTGATCAAGTTCAATGTGTAAAGCACTGACAACTTGACCGAAAAAAAAGATTGATTAGAACTTTAGCTGATTCATTATACATATATTTTCAATAGAATTGACTCAATTAGAGTTCTGTTCATATGTAGTGTCAGACCATCAGTTTAAAATTTTAATAAAATTTTGAAATCTAAGAATCTAAAACTCTAGAAGTCTAGAAATTATTTTTTTATATTTAAAAATGTTTTATTAGTTATAACAAAAACCAAGGATATATTATATTTTGAACTAAATGAAATTATATAAAGTAAAGTATCGACGCCCATGTAATTTCACAAAATATTATGTGATATCTTAATATCTAGAGCATTTTGAACCTACTTCACCTGCTAACCCTATAAATTATCCCTATCACATGACCTATTCCGCCACTTCACTCACTAACCGGTCGCTTTAACCCATCTCAGCAAGTTCCCCTTGCAGGTTGACCGTTGTTGGCCCTCTTGTTTCTCACTATATACACAATTAAGCAATGTCCTCTCATGATTATTCAAATTCTGCATTGATAAGCTTTTGCCGTTCTTGTTCTGAGACTCAGCTCATCGGAGGCTCAAAATATGGCAATCGTGTCATCAAAGTATCCGATGATTTAGTCGTCAAGTTCGGCCCTGGCATCTCCTCTCACGAGGCGTTCAACCAAATGAAAGCACGAGAGCTCGTTGATGCTCGTATAGTTCAGATCCCTAGAGTGCACCGTTTTTGTACTGACAACTCGGGTTGGGGATACATTTTAATGGACTTTGTCAAGGGAGAAATGATTGATTCCATTTCTGAACACCATGTTGAGAAAATTGCAAGTGTTCTACAGCATTTTAGCTCTATCACTGCGAATAGACCTGGTAGCCTGAGTGGTGGCCCCTCGACCGGCATCCTTTGGCCTGATACGAACGACTTGACCATCACAGATGTCTCACAAATAGAAGAGTGGTTTAACAGCCGACTCTTTGAAGGTCAAGGTCGGGTCACTTTTCAACCTTGCGACTTAGTGCTTTGTCACTTGGACATTGCACCGAGAAATATTATTTGGACAGGCAACGATAATATCTGCCTCTTAGATTGGGCATCAGCGGGATTCTACCCTAGAATATTTGAATACATCAGTCAGTGCGTTAAAGAGGAAGCCTTTAATAGCATGGTTATACGTACCATGGGCCCAACCTCAAAAATACAGATGGAACAAAAAGAGATGATTTGCCAGGCGATATATAACAACCAGAGGTTTTTGTTGTAAGTCTCCTGCATTTGTCGTGAGGGTGAGAATGTTGCTCAACGTGAAGTAGTCGTCGAATGGACCCTGACGAAGAAGCCCTGTATAAGAGAACGGGCAACCACGTATTTTCTCTACCTCCACCTCCGCCTCCGCCTGCCGGACTGCTTCAAATATAATGGCTGATCTGGTCGATCAGCCTCGAGCTCTTTAGGATATTGAGTCTGACCAGGGCCATTGAGCTATTGATTTCAACAATCTGTGATCCCCGAGTCAACGTTGACGGAGAATGCACTTACGCCATGTTGGCTCTTGATGATCTAAACTGCGTCTCTCACGAAGAGTTGATTCAATCCCCGAGAATGGGGGTAACTAGTGGTAGGACACACTCAGACACGCGGTTGAAATCACGTCGCAAATTCTAGGAGATCAAGGGAAACTTCCGCGTTAGAGTTGATGGTGAAGATCCTGCTTGACATCTAGAGCGCCATTTCGAAGCTTCTCAAGGGCAAGGACCCGGCCACGGAGGATGACGAGTCCGACGAGTCTGATGAGAGCCTCGAGCTTGAGGAGGTTGTGGTCTACACTCCTGGTCTGTGTACCAGGGACGAGACGTTGGCTTCAAACAGCCCACTTTCTCCCAGGATGGACAATAGAAGAAGTCATACATAGGATTATTACTGTACTTTGAAAGTGGGAGCTGCTTTGAGAAGTAGTTTAAAGGTACTGGACGATGTTAGAGGTTTCCATCAAGGACGGACTGGAGAATGTATTAAGCGGGATATTTTGCTGGCTCATGTCTGGCATCCGCTCCGAGTCTCCCATTCCGTCTATGGAGAAGTCGAGCGTATCAACCGTTTCTACGCTGAGGTATGTTAGCTGACCCGAAGACACTTCCTCTTACAGGTTCGGGTCGGTTTTTTCGGTTCATCAGTGCCAGTATAAGAGAGAGTATATAGTATAAATATTAATTTATTTTGCTGACGGCTTATTCTACTAACAGAATCTATAGATACTAATAATAAATTATACTTTCTTATTATCTTTATGTAAGCTTAGCTACCCGGTTATTAAGGGCTTGGCGATTTCGCCCTAGTAACTAGCGAAATTTCGCCGCAAATCTGACCCCCATATACATATTAACTATCCAAATTAATCTAATTCAAATTAGATTAGCGAGGAGCCTTGGCACAATTTTTGGTTTAAATTATTTAAAACTGAACCGCCTGTTTCTGAGCCGAAGGGGAACCGCACCGAACCACCCGTTTAACCCCAAAAGGCTCAGACAAGAGGGATAGACGGAATACACAAGGCAAAACATAACTCATTATAGACCGTCGACGCAGAGGTTATCTATGGTCAATTCTCCTTTGCCGTATGCTTCGCAGACTTGTCGAGTCAGATAATACAAATTATCTCATTTCATACATGCGGGGGCCCGAAAAGGATCATCATTAAGGTTCTTAAAAAGGGCGTTATCTTTCTACTGGAGGCTTTCTAGGCTCTCCATACATCCATCCTCGCCTGGTGCGAAGGACTGTTTCAACCATGTCCGAAATTTCCAGAGACGTCCTCACTTTCCCGGACTCTGACCGGCTATTCCTGGAACCTCATCTCCCGCCTGAGAATGACCCGTCAAAGATCTCGAATCTACCATTTACCACAGTGACATTTGCCATGTCGCTGGACGCGTCCCTCGCGATCTCACCTGGAGTCCGGACAGTGTTATCAGGACCTCAGTCCAAGGCAATGACACATTACCTACGCTCTCGTCACGATGCTATCTTGATTGGTGTCGGAACTGCTTTGGCAGACGATCCTGGTCTGAACTGTCGCATAAAAGGCGTGGGTGGTTATGGTGGTGAGGGTCTTCAAGGCCAACCGATACCTATCATAATTGATCCTACAGCCCGTTGGAAATTCACAGAAGAGGCAAAGATTTTGAAACTTGTTAAGGAAGGTCGTGGACGTGCTCCATATATTGTTACCGGAACCCAATCACCTCCCTCAAAGCAGAAGCAGATCCTCGAGGATCACGGCGGGAAATACATTACCGTCGGAATCACTACGACAGAGACGGGTGCCCATCGGTTCGATTGGACTGCTATGCTAGAGACCCTGAGCAGCGAGGGCCTCAAGAGTGTCATGATTGAAGGAGGCGGGATTGTTATCAATTCCTTATTGGAACCATCGTCCCAGACACTGGTTGACAGCGTGATCATTACTATCGCTCCTACATGGCTGGGACAAGGAGGTGTGGTCATTTCACCTGGACGACGATACGATAGCGGTGGCAATTCCATTCCAGTCTCGCGTTTATCGGATGTGAAATGGCATCCATTTGGTGAAGATGTTGTGCTCTGCGGAAAGCTCAAGCACTGAAATGTTAGATATAACGGATAAACGCCTATGATATGATGCAGAGCCCACAAAAATGCAAATAATCATCAATGTAACTTATCAGATGCTCACAGTACATAACAAATGGATCTCTATTTCTTATGCTTCTTTCTCAAGGCAAAAAGAAGCTCCCGAAGACTCAGAAACAATAAGAACACAATAAAAAACACGGCGATTCCCGAAGCAAGCAAAAGCGTGACGACAGAAAACCAAGCTGAAACTCGGAGAAAAGCATTCCATTCCGGTCGTGCTTGAGTTCCTACTTGCATCGCACTTAGGATGAGGCTCAGGACTCCAAAGAGGAAGAGAAGAGGTGCGTAGAATTGTGCAAAGATATCGGCATATTGCCACTGCACCTTATAGAATTGCCATTGACGAAGACTAATCTTGGCCCATAGATTAAGTCGAGTAAGTCTGAGCTGTCCGAAGTGGTATCTGAGCGATACTTCCTGGTCCCCCACACGACTAAACCCGGATATGAATGTCATAAACCGTGTATATTCGACCTCTGGAGGAATTAGATGTTCCCGTTTTGCTAATCGGAAATCCGACTCATGGCGGATGAGGAAATAGTAACTCCGGATATATCCCAATGCCGCCCTTCTGATTTCATCGGTGATGAGTGGATTTGAAGGTGCACCTGACTTTGGTTGTGACAAATATAGTTGCCAGAAGTCGTACGAAAGGAGAAAACTGGGAAGGGGCTTTATAAAGACTCTATTGCTGATCCAGACTAAGTGCAATTCCGGATTCTCAGTGATGATAATTTCTCGACCTCGAAGATTCTGCTCGTGAAGTGGCGAGATATGACTGCTCGATTGTGTCGCAATAAGCCAGAGGTAGGGATACATCTTATCGAGCCTAGGAGTTGGAAGCTCTTCCAACAGCCAAGCTAAAATGTCGCTAGGATTGAGGGATACCGCTGGATAGCCTGGAAGCCAGCTTTCATTGGGATTAACCGGGTATAGATGCCAAGCTCCATTTTCAGCTCGTATTGTGAGTTTGTCACATAATTGTGTCGCTTCTGTGAATGGTGTTCCTCCCCCAATGTGCGAGAGATTGGTGTTCGGTGTGTGCATTATTCATTTAATTAGGTCGGATTACCTTAATGTTCATTATTCAGAGTCTGCCTTCGAAGTCTAGCTGATATGCCTTGGAAGTTTCAGCCTTGCACTAAATATTTTGCGGGGGCTGTGGAATTGTTTATCTAGGGGCGTGTGACTCCTCAAACGTTGACTGGCCAATTGAAACTTGACGAACACGAGCCCATTGGCGCTTTAGTATCAGCCACCAGATCGGCGACCCCGATCCAAGGCTTGTCACAATTCCTGTCAGGGATATAAGGGCAAAGGGAGGGGTTATTTAATAGAACGAGATGTTACCATGTGAATTTTTGCTCCTGTAACTCACTTGATGTCGAAATGGACAAGAAAGCAGGAAACAACGACGATGGACAACTGCACCTAGAATACATCCCCTCTTCGAGCCAAAATAGTGCTTCAGAATTTAAATATCATGGAGAGGCTGCGGCAGAGTAAGTTTTTGTTAAATCTCTAATCTATAGTAACTAAAAGCCTCTCTATTAGTATTATTCTCGTACATGGTTTAGGCTCCAGATTTCAAACCACCTGGGCATATAAACGCCGAGATGGCTCTCGATATCATTGGATTCGCGAGATATTTCCCCAGGATATGCCGGACTCTCGCATCTTGGTTTTCGAGTATCCATCCCGATGGTACAAGGATCCAGTCCATACGGACCTAACAGAATGTGCCTCACAGCTGCTGAGGACAGTGATACGTGATCGATGCCATGAAAGAAGTCCAACAATGTGCCGCACAAGGGTATAATACTAGATTTCAGACTTCTCGATGGGAGCTAAGCTGACATATACCAGCGAACTAGACCGATCATTTTTGTCGGTCATAGCTTTGGTGGCTTAGTTATCAAGAAGGTAATTCGGAGGAGTAGTCCGACTTCTGGAATAATAGAGAACTAATATGATGCAGGCGATGGTGATTGCAAGCCAAGTTCTTAGTTCCAACTCTACTCGGACTGAATATGAGAACAATCGAGATTTCTTGTCAGCAGTAGCCGGTGTCATCTTCCTCGGCACCCCTCACAGAGGATCGAGCTTCACTTTGCTTGCTGGGTTAAAGATCGGCGTTGGCAAACGACTACTTCAAGTCAAATCGAATGAAGAAATTGTCTCCATCCTCAAGCCGGACTCCTACACACTTGATGAGTTACAGAGGGAATTTTCGCAACTGTGCGTAGACGAACGTATGTTAGATCTTAAGCTCGTCTGCTACTATGAGATGAGAGATGTTTTTCTCTTGAGAACCAAGGTAGTATCTAGAGATTCTGCCCTTCTGGACAACAGCGACGCGAGAGGAATGGATGCGAATCACATGGATATGAACACCTTTTATGAAGGAGACAATGGTCAGAGAGATAACAACTATCACCATTTTAAATCTGACGTCCATATGATTTTCCACAAGTCTCAAGTTTCGGTTCCGAAAAGATTCGGTAATTGGGTTTATGGATCGTCCACGCTGGATCCCGAGCGTGAGCAGCTGCAACGAAAGCTGGACGCGTCTCGTGAGCCCCAGGAAACTACATATTTTAGAAAACTCGAGATACAGCAATCGGCGGCATACACATGCCACTGGATCCATGACGTTTCAGCTTTCAAGGATTGGAAGGCTGGTACTCCGGGTCGTGATACTCTCTGGATCTACGGACCAGCCGGTTCCGGAAAGAGCGTTCTTGCAGCTTATATCATCAGTTCACTGAAACATGAATCGCATGCAATGCAGGATCGCCAGAGTATGTGTCACAATCCTATCTCCAGTGATCGTTGCGGTGCAGAAGAAAAGTCCTCACCGGTGTTGTATTTCTTTTGTGGTGTAGACCGTAAAAGCGAAACACCCGAAAGGATGCTGGCAACCCTGATTCATCAGCTTCTTCTAGCACGGTCTGAGAGCCAGGAACTGTTCAATATTGGTAAGGAGCTTTGCCAGAAGCTTGTCAGCGGCGGGGCATCATCTAAGGACTTTGCCGAGGCACTTAAGAAGATGGCCTCAAAGGTTGGGGAATTATAGTAAGTCGCACTGTAGACTAGCTTTATGAGGAATAACTGAGACTCATGTCCTTTTTTTAGCATTGTGATTGATAATTTGGAAGAGGTTACAAATCCTGAGAAATTCCTCGAAAAGCTTGCGGTTCTTACGAGTTGTGGAAATATTCGATTTCTCATCTCTAGCCAAGAGACGAAAGAGGTATCAGACGCACTATCTGAACAATTCCTTGTTGGTCAAACAATTTTCATTACAAAATATTCGGCAGATGATATTTCCAGGTTTATTGAGGCCAAAGGTAAAGCTCTATTCCAAAAGAAGCCGCTCCTCCAAGCGAAGGAAGAAATCATCATGGAATCACTACATACTGGAGCCCAAGGCATGTTCCAATGGGTAAATTCGGCTCTTGAGCATCTCAAATATATTGAAGATCCACAAGATGTAAAGCCACAACTAGACGATATCCGAGGAGATCTGTTGGACACATATGACAAGATCTTTGAGCGTCTTGCTCACGGAAGAGATGATCGCATAGAAAGGCGAATCATTGTGTGTCTCAAGTTTATTTCTGCCTCTGCGACCCCGGTTACCTCGGCGGATGTCAAAACGGCGTGGCTAATACAAGAGCTGCTTGATGATGAGCCCTCTCGGGATGGGGAGTTACCTGCCCTATTTGACCAGAGTGAAGGAGAAGATCGCATGGTCACTGCAGAAAGCGATATTCGCAACTATCTCAGCTCCATCGTCGATATATGCTCCGACGGGACATTGCAGCTCAAGCACCAGTCCTACCTTCGGGCTCTGACGCGAGTTAAAAGCGCGAGCACCACTACAGGTGCTGTCAAGTTCAAATTCACTTTAGAAGAGGCACATCAAACTATCTGCCGGATTTGCATGACGGCATGTCGAGCCACGACCTTCACTCACGCCAATTCTTTCTCCAGCTGGCTGGTGCCGCTTGTTCAGTACGCATGGAATTTCTGGGCTTATCATTTCCACAAATCGAAGCTCAACTTTACCACCGTGGAGGATGGCGCTCTGAATAGACTCCTTCTTGAATCAAATTACGTTGCGAAAACAGAATGGCAGAAGCTTGAAAGGTTCCAAGCGACATTTAATCGAATGATAGATGATGTGTCCAAAGACGCTCTTCTCTACGTAGAGGCACTCATGGACTTCCTCTCCAGACCTCTTCAAGCCGTACCAGGTCACTTCTCTGACCGTGAGTATGTTCTTTCTCTGCAACGAGCCCAGGAGTCCTTGCTCATTCCCGCGCAAGACCTCTGCAATTTGCGGAAGTCGCTTTTTAATCCTGTCTCTTCAAAGCTTCAGCACATTCGACGAAATATAAGAGCTATATCTGAGACGCCTGTCCAGACAAAATCATTCTCCACTGCTTTTCACCAAGCAAGCGACCGAGCCTCCGGAACGACAGCTAAAGCTCTAGGAAAGGACTCGACCGTTCGGAGACTTCATATCGATGATTATCTTGAGTCAAATCCCGCTCTCCCTCGACCGTCTGGCTCTCCTCAACTGCTCTTAGAAATCGCCAGAAATCTCCGAGTAATTGCGCTGCGATTTTCAGTCGACCCCATCTACAGCGCGCTCCTCGCGACCGCAAGCGGTTCATCGTTCTCGCCGCTCCATCCACTAGTTTACCTCGCTCATTTACTGGAAGAAGGCGGTCTTTACCCATACTGGGATAATCTACCGCCTGCTCGTGACCTTATGGAGCCTTTCATCTGCTCAAATGATGATCCGGAATACGCATCTGCTAAATTTGTCCTTCATTGTTTCGAGTGGCGTGACCCTCGACAGAGCGAGAGAGTTGCTAGTCCCACGACAACCGCCGGATTCTACATACGGACCATTCGAAACAAGGACGATGTACGACCGAGTCCGTCTAATAATGGCCTCATGCGTGTCTCAACAGAGAACTGGGAGCAAGTACGCCGCCTTCATCAGCTAAAAGCAGAGAACTATTATTCCGCAAACGTGATATACCGCATCTTTAACACGGATAATGAATACGTGAGAAAGTATATAAATATGGGGGCGAACCTGCATATGAAATACAGCCTGCTCGTTCATGAGCATGAGGGTCAGGGATTGATGTTCGATGACCCCGTTCATGTATTGGCACAATACGCGCCAGGAGAAGTCCGCGAGACACCACTGAAATCATATCTCCGATCCCTGCCATCCGTGATCCGGGCTTACTTTATACATTATGTCATTGCGATGCTCGAGATCTTCGGCCAGGTTGCACGTAGACTCACGGCGTACCATTTTGCCAAGGTCGAGGTAGCAATAATGGAGCTCAAGCAAGTTATAGGATTTTTCCGCAGCACATTCAATCCAACGGAGCTCTCTTCAACGAAAATAATCTATCTTGTTTCAGCGTTATTCTTGTTCTATCTACGTTGCCGGTACTTCCCATCCTGGGGCGCTTACTTCTGGTATCACTCATGGTCCAAATTCAGCTACGCTTACAAGCATCCAGCAATCTACATCGATATCCAGAAAGAATTTGGTTTCTGGACGCTTTGCTGGAATACCCTACGTTCTTTTGTTGTCAGCTTTGTTGGAAACGTAACCATGGTGGCTACAGCGCACCCGGTATTTGCGGGCACCATGATCGGTCACATGGCATGGACCTACTCGATATTCCATTGCCTGTGTGCGATTGATCGGAGTCTATTTGCCATATTTGCTGTTCTTGCGACTCTCGTCGCATGCAGCAAGATCATGTTTGCTGATAAAGAGAGTATAACAGGGATCTTCAAGTTCAGTATGTTCTGGTGGTTGACGATTTTCATCAATATGCTTCATTCGGCTATTCAGCTTGGCTACTTGAAAAAGGTTGGCTGGCGCGGGGTGCTTGGCGGTCTAGTGCTGTACTTGGGCATCGTCATGCTGATGTCCATATACGCTTCGAATATCATAGAGTTTCTGTTCAGAATGGCGAAACCGATGCGTGTGTTTGCCATGTGGGCATTCAGGAACGTTCTCCGTGCAAGCGTGTTTACGGTACAGATGGTGGGGCTTGCGATCCTTTTATTCGTTGTGTACAAGGCATTCTGGGCTACACACAAGTTCATCTGGGACCCATATGACATTGAGCAGAGCTTGAAGGAATTGATGCAGACATCATATATGGTGCATAAGACACTGGATATGAGTGGGCGACAACGGCAGTACAAGCGGGTTGGCTGGTACCCGCTTGGAGAAAGAATCGCAGACCAGGGGAAGGACCTGGTAGTAGTGTCAAGAGCTGAAATGGGGCCTTCACGTGCGAAAATCCCTATACAAAGATCTCTGAAAGAGGTGAACAGCACGCTAGCCAAGGCGACGGGCACGGCTGCTGTAAGAACGAAAGAGTACTTTGAGAGTGGTGAGTTCCAGAATCATACCAGACGAGTAGGCGAATTTGTAGACACGGTTGTATTGGAGACTGGAGACCAAGTAGCAAGGGCAACGGAGAACGCGGGCAGAGTACTCATGACAGGAGCAAGAAATGTACGGCTGCAGGTTCGTGATGCTTTAGATGGGTCTCTGAAGGAGGAATGATTTCATATGTTATCTATGACGAATTTTGTATACTAATGTATCTTGCTTTCATTACACATGGACCTATACATATAGATCCTACTCCCCATGCATAGTTAGGTCACTCCCAAATACTATTCATAAACACAACCTCTAATCTCCCCACCAGTCTCTCAGACCAAAACATACATAACCCAACATGAATACCGGACAAAATAACCCCAAACAGATATTCGGAACAAAAATCCACTTCCCACTACAAAATTGCGTCCAGCCCCTCTTGTCCATGTTGTACGACGTTACGTTCAGGATCTCCAGCCCCGATTATTCCGTGCCTGCATCCCAAATGTCTATAGGATCTGTACCCTTTCAAAGTTTATGTGGTGTAACGAGCAGAAATGAAGATTTAGTATTGTAGTCCGCGGGTCAAAGTTTCAAGATTTATTCGTCCCTGATCGTCACTGTAATTTCTTGGCATCACTACTCTACTCTGATGAGATTCTAGAATCCGTGGGTTTCTTTTTAAAAGTCGGGATATTTTCCCTCATTTTATTTCAATGCTATAATTGCTGTTATCTTTGCTTGGGAAGATGATACAGAATCATTGCTTCTGTTGTTATTGATGAGTAGGATTGATCTCATCTCTTAAGAATCCACTCGCATCGTACAGGCTCTCTTGGTAAATAAGACTCCGCATTGCAACGGAGGTTTCTTCGGTATTTTCCATGCTTTGAATGCTGCTCCTTAGGTTACAAATGTTGCCAAGTAAGCATGTATCCTGATCCCCGAATGGAATATAGATTCCATTCATCACGGTGATACAGTACTGCGCGGAGCACAGCCGCGTTCATACTATAGATAGAAACAAAAGCAACCCTGACCGCAGGATTGGGTTGAGATGGACACAGAGTGCTAAAGTCTGTACGGAGTACTTATCCGCGTAACCGCGCTGGAGGCGGATTGACATGACCCACTGCCGGAATGGATATTGGGGCGTTTTGGTAGGAGTCAGTTAGAATGCCAAGATGGCTGTACTATCTAGGCCAAGTATTTACATTTTCCTTTTTAGTGCGCCTGCTGGAGTTACGGACGACTGTGCCCCCGTTGGTGATTATGCCACTGTGTCTGCTGTTTTGGGGGAGGTGCAGGGCTTGGCGGGGATTGGCATGTTGCGTCCGGGGAGGGGTTGGATATCTCCAATAACATGACTAAAATAATAAATGTAAGTATGATTGTTGATTGGAGAGATAGACCGATCAAGGTTTATTTGGCCAGTATCGGCATCAGACGCTTAGAGAAGGCAGGTACTGTGTTTGCGCTGTAGCATTACCCGTAGACAAAGTGATGGAAGTGGGCTGGATCTGTTATCTTTGTCACGATAGAAGAATTACTTCGTATACGGAACATACCCAGCCACACTGTCTGATGACACCGTACTCTAACAGGCAAGTCTGCGCCGACGGTTGTTTTGTTGCTCAGGTTGGATATAGCCGGCAAGATTCTGGGGAATTAGCGCCGTCCATCCACCGGAGGAATCAGGGATCGAAGCCAGCGGATGTCATACAGATTCACCAAGGGCCGACCCGGCTTTTCCCTAGAAACGGCGAGGCCTGATTGGCTGCAACCCCCACTTACCGCGTCGATCCAGGGTTCGCCAAGAAAGCGGCCACCTGATGAAGGAGAAAGAGGGGAAAGAAAAGACCATGACGACATCGCGCAGCAGTCAAAGGACGAAGAGATTGATCGTCTGCTGTCAGATGCCTGGTAGCCATTGGCACGGAGGAAACGAGGGATGGAGAGAGGGTGAGAAGGAAAGATAGATCGGAGCGACACCGTGCGCCGCTGGGTCCTCGTGGCCGTGACGCTTCTTGTGCCAAAGTCAATGGTGCGGCCAGCGGTGAGTGGGACATCTGGCGGTGACGATGGGGTTTTCCGGACCCTCATGGGGAGGAAGAAGATGAGGAGAAAGGAAAACCATCATTGTTTGTGCCCGGCAACGGAGGGAAAGGTGGGCGATAGCATCGTGGGCGAGTCAGAGCCCAGCGGGACAGACGTGGACACCTGGCAGCTCGGCCGTGGCGTGGAGCAGCAAAAGGAAGTTTCTGTGCGGTCGATGCATCGCAGTCAACTGCCAATGATGCAGTCAGCAGGCACTTTAGTGGCATGCAGAGAACATAACAGAATTCTTTCTAGAAGCCTGCTGCACGACAGCCCTGTCAGACGCTCTTCGAGCTTCCCCTCCCGGGCAACGAAGAACAAAAGCGACACCAATAATGACTGCGCGGCTGCGCGCACACTAGTCTCTTGCCCTTCCCTCGCACACTGGAAGAGCGCGGCCAGGATGTCTGGTTAGCCTCATGGACGTGGCCCCAGAAAAAAAGGAGCCGTGGGGTTCAAATGAAATGAAGCTCGCTTCTGACCCCGCGGTGTAACCAGGCCAGCTGCGTCAGCGCCTAGGTGATTATCCGGAGAAGAAGTTAGGATGACAGAAAGTAAGCCTGTGCCCTGCTCAGGCGGCGGAATTGAGTAAGAGACCATCCCGGCATTGAGACTTCGATGGTAGAAAAGAGACACAATGGCATATACTTGAGGGATCATCCGGTATGAAGGACTGGTGAGGACAACGGAGCCATGGATCGTCCATACCACTGAACGGCAAGTAGGACCATGCCAAAGGGGGAAGGATGCCAACGACCGGGCCTGGCTGCGCCTACGCCAATGGCGGTCGTTGTTTATCTGCAGCGTCGGAAGCGCGTCGATGCAGTCTTCAGCAGGCGGCTACTGGTTCGTCTGGAGATGGTACTCCAAGCCAACGGCTAGCCAAGATCGATCTCAGCGTAGGATCTGGCTCGTTGCGGACGGACACCGATACCATCCCAGACGATGGATCGCGATGTTCTCCATCTTTGGATCCTTTCCGCCGGGTCGAGAACAAACAGACGGACACGAAACAGACGTTATGAGGTACGCTGTGTGAACCATGGACTCGACACTCGCTTGTTGTTTCCAGAACCACGGCAAGCATATAGCGGCCGAGCCCCATCCGCTGTGCTGAATGCCGCGCTCTGGCAGCGCACTGTAGAAATTCTTCCCAGGACTATTTCCTATCGCCTATCACCCATTACCCGGGTTTTTGTCAAGACCAATTGGGTCGACCAATTATTTCCTGTGCAGTGACAACCGCAGAGGACGAGACGATCATCTGCAGGCGCGTATCATCGCGACTGCAACGACAGCAGCCCAGGATCATCCCGGGAGGGGTACCCGGTAGCGAAAGAGGCCATCTCACACACAAGCCGCTTGGCGAACCGCTCGTGCCTGGGGCCAACGGTCTTTTCGAGGGTTCAGACTTCAGCCGAAGAGTGGCCGGTGTGCTTGGAGTTGAACGGCGCCATCCACGGGTCAGAAGCTTCAGACGCTCGGCCGATCACCGTCGCTTCGCCTCGTCCACTCCGGCCGCCCACAGACGCCATCTGCGCAGCTTTCCGCTGCCCTCGCCCTCCCCCGATACTTTCTTCCCTCGCTCCCTCTCCTCCCAGCGCCTCTTCCCATCTTTTCTCTTTCTCCTGCTGTCTGCAAAGGACATCCCCCTATCGACAACCCGTCAACGCGTTTTGGCCGCCACTACCGATATTTGGTGTCCTGTCTCACGGCCGGCGCCAAACGGTGCGTAGGCTCTTGGCCCCCCCTCCTTTCTCCAAAGCTCTCGTCGCTGCGCTGCTCAATATACGGGCTCCGTCCCTCCGGCTGGCAAACCCCATTGCGCAGCTTCGTGCTCGCTTATCGCTCTTGGAACGGCGTTTAGCTTCTTGCGCATCGAACCGATACTCGAGATACCCATTGCTTTGATTGGAATTTCCCTGGTTTTGCTTCTCTGTTTTGTTTGCCCCGGTCAATTCATACGGGACGCCGGTCATACGTCCCTGAACGGGCTGCGGTGCCAGCCCAAAGAACGAGCCGAGCTTACTCGAAACGCCTTGACGGCCAATTCGTTTTCTAAACTTTCTATATATTTTCTACATTTCCCGTCGCGAATCATCGCATGTCATCTCTGTAGAGACCGCGGCGATGCTTATCGATGGCGAGAAGTGGGCTTGTGAAGCTTGCGTCCGGGGTCACCGGGTCAGCAGCTGTCACCACAGCGGTAGGTGAACGGTAGATCAAATGAATTGGATGCGTTCTGATAACTAATGTGTCGCAGATCGACCCCTGACCCATATCAACAAGAAAGGCCGACCAGTCTCTCAATGTACCCACTGTCGCGGCCTACGCAAGTCGAGGACAACCCACGTGAAGTGTGAGTGCGGTGACAAGAAGAAGAACAACAGTAACAACAACAATAACACCACCCATCTTGGTGAATCTGACTCTACGGGAGACAATCACCCGCGCTGTGGCTGCTCTCATGGACAGCGTTGCTCCTGTGCGCTCAAGAAGGAGCATCATCTCGACGTGGTCCCGGAAACTGGCTTGCCTCCAGCGCCACCAGTGGCTGTGGCAGACCTCAAGAAACCTCGTCTGACAACGACCAAGTCCGAAAGTACGCTCACCATCTTCCGCGATGGCCACCACAAGCCGGCGTACAAGCACAACGACATGGCTCACAAGTGTGGAGTGCCGTACACCATCCCCAGGTCTCATACGATCCATTCCACCACGGACCTTGCCCAGCGATCTGCGGATCTTCTTCCTGGTGTCGGCCAGACCGCCACTGCCGGCCAAGATGCTTCTCATCGTGCGGATCAAACGCCCAGTGGCCAGCGCCTGGTCAAATCGGAGCACGGCTCTCCCGAAAGCGCACCGGTCCTCAACCTGGAGCAGATCAACACCCAAATACCGCCTCTCGACATCTCGTCTTTTTCCCCCTTTGGCACAACTGAATCTCCTTTGACGTCTATGACGTTTCCAGACCCTTTTCAGGACTCTTTCCAGGACCAGTTCTTTGCTTCTGAGGCAGATTTCCCACTTGGGTCCGCCGGTCTCAGCGCACCACCAGTGGACTGGTCGAGTTTCCCACTCTACAGGTCCAGCGTATCTGCCACCGCGAATAGTCAGCCTCCCTCCTACGCTAGTTTTGATTACAATGGGTTCAGCCACCCGGGCATCGCAGCCTCATCCTCCGGTGATATATCGGAGATTGATGAATTTGGACCGCTTCCTGGTTTGACGACGTCCTCCAACGATATCCATGACCTCAACAGTGTGAGCGACGGTTCTGATAGTGATCATTACCGTTTCAGCTCCTCTTCCTCATTCATTGGGCTACCTCAGGCCCAGCTTCTGTCGTCGAATAACCTGGAGTCGATCGACATTGATGATTTCCTAAAATCTGCCAATGAGTCGACAGCCGCATTGGAACATCAGCTGCAAGCCAACCTTGGCCTGGAGTCAAAATCCGTGCCGTCCCAGACTGGCTACACGATTCCGCAGGCGCAGCTATTCACCTCTGGTAGTGAGCCGCTGCCGGGCTCGATGACGACTGTTCCGATGACGACGTCCCCTACTGATGCAATCTGGGCCTCGAGCTTGTATGACTCGGCATCTGCACCTCTGGCGACGGAGGATTCTTTCCCTCCAAGCCAATGGTCCAGTTAGTGCAGTCGTGCCGTGGGGCCCCTCTTTCCAGTAGTGATCGTCATTTGAAGACCCCTCTTGAGCCACCCGTTGTAACAGCACCTCCATACTGTCTGAGGGACATCCAGTCTTCATGACCTTGATGAGAGATGATGATAAATATGTGTTTACCCTGTCCAATTAGCCAGTCTAAATCTATTTGATATCTAGCCTGTCTGTCTCCAGTCCGTTTCCTTTAGTGAGAGAACAAGCTTCTTCCAGCCCCGTGTATTTATCTCGCTCTGCTCGCCATCTGCAGTTGGCTCACGTTCTGCAAGGCCAGACGTCGATTGGTTGTCCATGCCTTTGCAATTCTCCTGAAGCAGATATGTCTAGATCCTGCCCTGAAGAACACTTGGATTCTTGCCGTGACTGTAGACTTATACCGCAATTCCTCCATCCATGTTATCTGTTTTTATTTTTGCGCGAGAACCGCTGTCATTGTCCCCTGGCAGGACACCCAGGGTACGATTTTCGTTTGGATTGCCCGGTTGACTCTTTACTCCATTTTGCTTTGAAAGAGCCAGTTACCCCATTCCTCGCAGCAGCAGATTTCCCGCTGGTTATGGTTAGCAAGCATGATATACCATACCATACATCTTGTACATATGCATCCTTGTTAGATACCACCTGCAGATTTGAATTATACTGAAGTTATCCCACCGAGTTCTGTTCAAATTCTCGATCTTTCTTACATTATAGGTCATTCTTCCTTGAATACTTAACCAATAGTACGCATCCACTAATAATATCGAGCAAGTACACAATGGGCGGTGTAGAGAATGCCAGAATTTCTACCATTCAATTTCCTTGAAACCACACATCTTCACGGCAGACGCAGACAGCGTATCCAGGGCAGGGCAGTCCCCTCTGCACGGAGCCGAGAATGAACCACGCTTCCGAACAACAGCCGCGGCTAGTTGATCCCAGGCAACCCCCAAAAAAACTCTTCACACAATAAAACCAAACCACAAATCACCCAAGAGGGTGAAAAGAAAAAAAAATTTCTATTCGACAGCCAGCAAGCCGCACGTAATAATACCAGGGTCCTATATCGCATAGACCTATTCTCAGTATGTCGTTCCGACAACCCACGCCCCGACTCCTCTTCACTAATACTAGCACGTAATAGTACCTGCGACTATTACCCCATGGAGAATAATACCCCTTGAGCTTAAAAAGTAGCGGTGTGCAATGCAATCCTGCACCACATGCAGACTAGCCTGTCTTCTCTCTTAGGAATGTATGGCGGAATTTCCGACAGGATGGCCATATTGCGATCAAATCCCCATGGGTGTGGTCCATGGTAATTGGATGCAGGATTATTTCCGATGATTTCCATACGATGTGCAAAGACTAGCTAGAATCTGGGACTGAGTCGCGTGGTTTGTAGAACAACAGCAGCTCTCGTCGCCGAGGATGTGGGATGGTGCCAATCAATCAATCGTGTTCGTATCCTCCGCGCGTACTAGGGAGGATTCTATAGGTGCATCGCACCGAGCCCTCCTGCATCCGTCGCCCCATCGTCCTACCTCGGAGGATAACGATAAGGTCAAGGAGAAAAAAAAAATTGAGATCCCAACCGACGCGGACCCCGCCGTCCCCCTGCTTTCGGCCAAGTACGTAACTTTCGTACGTGGAGTGCGCCTGGTCCGTGGAGTCCGTGGGCCCCGTTAACTGGGGTACGCAATGCTGCTACGTCCGCATCATCCGCGTTAGCGCCGAAGCCAAGCGCAGACAAGCACTGCGGATGATGGGTCCCGGAAAGCTTGGCTGAGGTTATGTATGGATTTTGGAGGAAGTTTGGGATTAGTCTCGGATGATTCCTGGGATTAGGGGGATAGGGGGATGGGGAAAGGTGATAGGTATGAGAGCTGGATGCGGTGCTTCATCTTTTTTTCCTTTCGGGCATGGTGATGCGATGTGTCGGTCGGGTGTTTCGGATGGCTGTCGGTGGCGTGTTGGATTAGGTATCGTGTTTCTGATTGATGGTGGTAGATCGGATTCGGCGGGTGGTGATTGTGGTCGGACATCATGATCATATAGAACACAGAGTTTTTTCGTACTTCTTTACATTTTTCTTCCTCTTCCGGTGACACGACTAAAATATAAATGACGTGACTAGTTTAGTTCGTCGTTGTCGATCGATTCCGGTCTATACTTTAAACGATTGACATCACCTCGTACTTTTCTACTCCATTCTCACTCATCAAATCAAATCGGATGAGACGTAGTACGATTTAGCTTCCGACGTACTTCACCTAATCCGACCCGGTGGTAAACACTACGTATACATATCAGAAAAACACCACGAGCATGCAGTGCATATACGGGAAGAAATCTACACTCCTCTCCACTCCAAGCCAGATACACCACATCTTCACACTTGCAGAAACCATATCGCCACGAGCTGTACCTAGCTCCTTCGTCCCCCACATCCCCAAAAGTATCGCGTATCATATCTCCTCTTATTCTCAAAACCACATTGGCAGCTCACATTTCAATCCAGACCGCAGGACACCTACTGCGCTGTAGTCCATGCTTGTCCTGCGGATCGGAGTGGAATAGTGGAGGTCCCGCCCCCTTGCGTCGTACAGGCGGAGGTAGCCCCTCTTTCAAAGCTTGATTTGATTTCAAACGATAGATACACGAGATATGATAGCTAGATAGTGGATCGGAATACTCGGATCGTGGGGCAACTGAGTGCATGGCATGGCGTGGGGGAATCAAGCTTGCATATGTACAGGTATGACTCGTGGTTAGATGTAGGAATCAGGATATCGATACATATGGATGTGTAGGTATGTATGAGACCTCGTGAGGTAGAAGGGGTTTCAAATGTTTGTTAGTCCGAGCTGGAGGAGCTGAGCAATCGGGAAAAGCCCACGCGCGATATTCCGCTGAGTTGTCTCGATTTGGACTTCAGTTCATACTACTAACTACAGAATTTATTCTCTATGGTGCTTTACTCTCATACGACATGCTTTCTTCAGTCTATTTGATGACACTAAATCTTACTGCCTGGTTCCCATATATTCAATTGGAATAGGAAGTTGGATGTTTGATAAAAAGCAGCACGCAGCACCAACACTATACTTCTAGACATCTTTTCATGAGAACTCTAAAAGCAATATATATCTTATCAATTAAACAATAATATCTGCAGGCTGAAGTTGCCTAATGCCTGAACTCTCCTAAAAGCTCTAGCTATTTATCTGTGTGGGTGGATCTCGCTTAGGCAAGTATGGGAAAATCCCGCCAGGGAATCTCCGAGAAATAACAATAGCATCACTACAACTACGATAAATCCGAACTCTGCGTTCTCTAGAATTTATTTCCTTGTAAATATAAGTTTGTGTGGTAAGTTGAAGCTAATTGAGTATCTTGCTACCTATTGTGCTTCAGGAGAAGACAATGGTAATAGTACTTTATACTAGCTCCACGCGTATTGTTTTTTTTTTGTCAGCAATTAGCTTGATTAAATAAATCATCAAAGGAGACATCCTGCAGACGGCTCACCGATAATTTAGGTGGCTTAAATGGTAATATCGTTCTTTATTTGTCGTTCAGCATAAAAGTAGGATAGATTCCGTTTAATTAGGATAGTAGGCAATCCAGAGGATTTACTCCCTAATGCTAATATCGCTCCTAATATTGTCTTCGTGCCCTGGAATTCGACATGTTTATTGTTTCTTTCTTTCTTACGCCTGGCATTCTTTTTTTTTATTCCCTTGTTGTTTGTGTGATTTGCGCGAGATCAGTATTGAAGCCTCTATAATATCAGAAGAGCATGATTCAGCAAGAATAGTCTCGGGGAAATACTACAAAAAATGAACTACACATAATATGTCCTTCGCGGAACGAGCACACCATCCAGATATAAACGGAAGGGCCGCCATAAATGCATTTTGATGACTGCTATATGTCCTCAATGATGCTATGTACTAGTCTATGAGGTATCAAACTTTTTTCAGTGTTTGCAGATAGCTCCATTGTAGGAGACTACTGCATTGTTAACCAGATCGTGAAACATGGAATTCAGATAACCGTGGCTCATAAATGAAGAGAGAGCTGTTCAATTTACTTGAATTCCGTCATAAATTCGGAGTGGAATTTGACAATGCGGTCAACCCAGTCTGTACCCGGAGCCAGGAAGGTCGTCCGGAAGTGGAATGTACCCTCTTTCTGTCCGAAGCCAGAACCAGGGACGACACAAACACCTGTCGCGTCCAGAAGACGTAGACAATAGAATTCGTCAGGGAAGCGGTCTGCGGCCTTCGCAGCCTCAACTGCCTTAGCTGGAAGAGTAATCGTAGGGAACAGATACATAGCTCCCTAGTCCCTGTTAGCTCGAAGCTATTGTAGTCAAAGGAGATTCTGTACTTACCTGCGGCTCCTGGCACTCGACGCCCTCCATCTTCTTGAAGGCATCATGCAAAGCCAAAGCACGTTTGTGCAGACCGTCCCGAATACCATTGTATTCTTTCTCGTAGAGCTCGTAGCTTGGGTCACCCTTCTTCGGGGGGTTAACCATCAGTTCAACCAAGCACTGGCCAATAACGGGAGGGCAAAGCATGATGCTGATAAACTTGTAGATCTCGGCAGCAACATCAGGGTGGAAGCCAACAAGTTCAAAGTAGCCACCGCGGTGGCCGCACTCTCCAATCATACCCTTCGAGACACTGTGCAGCGAAGCCAACTCGACATGATCATATTTTCCAGGCACCTCCTGCTGCAGCTCTCGCAGTCGCTTCTTGAACGAGGTAAACTCTCCAACGAAGACATTCGTCTGGTAAACTTCGTCGGCGATCACCACAAGGTGCTCCTCAACGGCAAGATCGATAACGTTCTTGATATCATGTGGACTCAGACACGCTCCAGTCGGGTTTCCAGGGTTGATGACCACAATCGCACGGACATCAACACCGTCTGCCTTAGCCTTTTCCACAGACTGCTTGATCGTCTCAATCTCTGTTCCCCATGCCTTCTCCTCCTCCAGATGGTATGGTACACATTTTGCGTCCAGCACAGACAATGTGGCCGTGTAGAGGGGATACTGAGGGATCGGAACCATGACACCCGTATTAGGACCCTCGCACATAACGTTCAGCAGAGTGTTTACACCAGCAGACGCTCCACCACAAAGGTAGATGTCGTCAGGGTTCGACGGGAAACCATCACGATGCTCAATGAATTTCGCTACGCTGTTTCGGACCGTGGGGGAGCCATGGCTCTGGCTGTATGCGCCCACGCTCTGGATGCCCTTCAGCAGCGTCTTCGCCCGGTCAATCACATCCTGCTTGTATCCGAGTCCGTTCCTCAGCACCTCCTCATTGTCCAACAGCGGCGGGTATTCGAGCAAGCTCAAGACCTGGCGGAAGAATGTGATGGGCTTCTGGTCCAATTGCTGAGGGTTTCCAATGTTGGCAAAGATTACACTGTCGAACGGCAGAGACTTGTCGCCCTTCTCTAGTCGTGCACGGTACTGCTCGGCCTTCGTAGCCAGCTCTCCACGCACAGCATACTTGGCGGCTTTGATATTAGGGTTGATATTGTCAACCGTGAGACGGCCGAAGCGGGGCAGGGTCATCTTGGGAATCAAGTCTGACATGTCTATGTACCAACGAAGTCTCGGTTAGCAAACAGGATGTCTTCCTCGGTAAGGCCGATGCTGGGAACAATATAGACCTGGCTTCTCAGGACAATGATGACTCGGAAACTGATGGCTGACGACGGAGTTTTTCGGGTGACTATTTGGCCTCCACGCGACAACACATAGAAGTGGGGTAGGAAACAGGCTACGGATCCAAGATGAAACCAAATCTTCCGGGTAAATTGGAAGCTTTGTAGATCGCGGGGGGGCTAACATTATTACTACTCAAGGACTGCACTCAAACTCGTACCTGGAGATCCTTTATTCAGATTCCGACCCAAACCCTGTCCCCGCGTCAAGCTCACGAAACGCTGAGCGACAACAAACGGACGCCCAGAGAACTGACCGGACCAGCGGAAGGTAGGGCACAACCGCGGAGTGAACCGCAAGTGGCAGAGGGATGTAGTTTGGAGACTCATTTTGCCTTAAGCCAATACT
This sequence comes from Paecilomyces dactylethromorphus, assembly GCA_029606265.1. NCBI lineage: Eukaryota > Fungi > Ascomycota > Eurotiomycetes > Eurotiales > Thermoascaceae > Paecilomyces > Paecilomyces dactylethromorphus. The sequence continues at coordinate 1,616,630 of JAPVCE010000033.1, read as the reverse complement.
CCACCAAGGAGGGGGGGAAAGACTGGCACCAGCCCAGCGGACATTTCGCGTGGATAATTTTCTGTGGGCGGTGAAAGCGCAACGGTCCCTGAGAGGCCGACCGAACGCCGTCGCTTGCCGAAGCCGCTCCTGGCCGTGGGGGTCAATGTTGATCTCCGCCATGACTGTCTTTCCCCGCATATGTGTCGGGAAAAAAGAATGGGATGTTCGAGGTACCGGGGATGTGATGAGGAAGAAGAGAATAGAGAGTGGTTACTGACTACAAGATTGGGTTGAGGCATGGCGTGACCAAGATCAGACCATGGCACTCGATAGGGATTGGCGCAACGCGGGGCATCTGGAGTCAGGTACAACAGGGATTGGTTGTTGCTACGAGTTTGATATAGTAGTATAGCAGTAACTTATGATTCCACGTCGAGTATCACATCGAGAGTAAAAATGCAAAATCATAACAGCAGGTGATTATTGCTCTTGTGACTCTCTACGATATCTCCGATGACCGCCTTAAAGATTCGGGGACTTCCGCGTACACGGAATCGCCCGATTATGAACAGGGATTATCTACGGGGAGGGACAATAGATGGTCTTATTATTGAGTCATGTCACGGAGAAATCGAGGTATACCGGTCGTTCTTTTATGTCGATACACGAGGAAGCTCTGCAGCCATGTATCCGATCAACCAATCGCCTGACAACCATCCGGCCGAGAAAACACGCAAAAAAACATCAAATCTAGCTTCGTTCGCTTCCGCGCAGTCTGACAGCCTGCCCGTATTTCTGAAGTTTCGTGATGAGAGCATCCCCCTGCTTAACTACATCCGCATACTGCTTGTTCTTATCGTCAGGCCGGTTGGTCTCGATGATCCCGTTGACGCGATCGATCGTGCAGGGTATCCGGTCGGCCGCGATGAACTTAGCAAGGTCCCTAACATATGTCAGCTCAATCTGTTGTGGTCAAAAAAGACGCCTGCACATACCGGTCGAGGAAGTCCACCGTCACGCCAAAGTCGTTGGCCATGCTGGCCAGTCCCACCACTCTGTAGCTCTGCAGGAGCTGCTGGTACCCTCGCAGTCTCATCTCTCGGACGAACCAGGCGCGGTGCTCGTGGAGATACCGATCTTGGGTCAGGAAGTTGTCCTCCACGGCAGCAAGGGCAAGGAAGAATGAGCGGTAGTTGCCATTGTACAGACTGCTGACCAGATTGGCCAGCGGCGAGAAGTCCATGGGGGCCTCTGCCTCAGCTTGCACGCCGGAGCCAGTTCCCAACGTCGTCAAGTTGACGATAGTAGATGCATGGCCTGGGGTGGCACTCGTGGTAGAAACATCCTTCATCTCCTCGTCTGCTGCTCCCGGTCCTGACGAGATGGCGCCCGTTAGGGCGGCGATTCTGTTATCTTCACCTTCTCCGAGGATAGCCTTGATCTCAGGTGCATCCACCACCTTGGCCTTGAAGTCGACTCTCTTCAGGGAAAGCGAACCGGCAAGGACGGCGTAGATTACGAGGGCAGAGTAACTGCACAGCTCGTAGCTGGTAAATGTGGACAAGCTGTCCAGCAGAAGAGGAGCTGCAAGGTTGTAAGAGCGGATTGTCAAAAGGTGAAGGCCTTTGTATGCCTTCAATCGGTTTCTCCGGTCCCAATCACCACCACTCTCCACCAGTGCATTTGCCCGCTCGACCTGCTTCTTCACAAATACTCGGTCGCCAAAGAACAATCCTACCCGGATCATCGCCAGGACCAGATCGATCTTGGTGCCAAGTATACCTGTCTTCTCGAGCACGTCCTCGTATGACGTGATAGCCTTGTCCTGTAGACACATGAACCGTTAGTATTCTATACCAAAGGCTCGCTGTCTCCAGTATTCTCACCTTATCTCCTACTCGCGCCCAGAACTCTGCGCGCTTCCCACGGGCAGCTTGCACTTCCGTGTCGCCAGCAGCTTCGGCTGCTTCTTCCTCTTCCTTCTGATATGCTTCCAGCTCCTTCTTATTCTCTTCCACCAACGACTCGTAAAGTTTTTCGTCCCAAGGTAAATCAACTTTCTTCGATAGCTTCTTTGTCGCAAGCATATTGGAAGTGATGACCGGCTTCGTGTTGCCGTGCTGAGCATGTTGTGGTAGACCTTCACCGGTGCTGTTCAGGATTCCTTCGACGGGGTGTGCAAGGTATCGGTATAGAGGAGCCATCTTATGCTCCCCGATGGCAGTCTGGAGCTTCTTCAACGAAGTTTGTTGCACCGCGAGTGAACATGGTGGGTTAGAGAGATTGAAGATGTCCTGCGCGAGGGTGAGGTTGGGGTATTTGGCGTACTGCGGATCGGACCCCATGGTGGCGGGGGATAAGGGATATGACGGCGCAAGAGAATAATTAGGAGGGTGAAGTAAGATGAAGTTCAGGTAGTGGTATAAGCAGGGTTGTTGTGGGCTGAAGAGCGGGTTACGTCTGATTGTTTGGACGTTGGTGATATCCAGGCTGCGGTGATCACGTAGCTGTCCCGAGCTCAGCTGGGACCACGTTTTTCCACTCCGAGCTTCGCCCAGCTTCTAAGCATTCAACTATCAGATTGCTCATGCAAGGAATCTCACACAGATGCTGCATAGGTTATCTTCGAAATTAGCTTTCCTTTCTCGGAGTAATAATATTATCACTAGGTTATGTAATTTTCATATTGGACTTCCCTTATCTAACGCACATAAGTTGGGACATTCTCTCGGGTTAAACTTATATATTTTTGCTTCCCTCTGTTATGGGATGAGGTACGAATCTATGTTAATCTTGATCATGCCTCACATACTCTCAATATCGGAAATTGATTGTACATTGATCCATTGATTTCTGATCAATTTTACATGAGTAAGCAGCATTTCCAACAAATTGCATTTTGAGAAGTGCCATCGTATTTTCTGACTCCGGCGACTTCGAAATATTGATTTCATTTGGCATCTTCAGCCAACGTTATGCATATATTACTTTTTCTTGGATTTAGTACATCACATGCAGTCTCATTGTATATCTATTATTATTCAAAAGGCATATCTCCCATAAAATAAAGTTATTACTTGTTGTCTAAGGTAGCAAAATAAAATCATGATCATGTCTCCCTTTCAAATAATCATAATCATCATCAACCCACTCCACACAAACATCTACATCTCCCCAGTTGATTCTTCCTTTTAGGGACCTTGGTAAGAAAATCTTCTGTGCACTTCTATACCATCGCGGAAACAGGATTGTCACGAGCATGATCCTCGGATCGTCTGTCCGGTTTGGCATCCCCGCGTGCCATAGTCGCATATCACGAATGATGAGTGCGCCCTTGGGTAAGCTCGCTTGGACTCCTGGTGAGATCTTGCGACGGGTTTCTAGAAGATCAGCGCGGACCAGGCCGTCCTCGTCCAGATCGGCTTGACTGGTGTCTCGGTGACTGCCGAGCCAGACTTCTGTGGAGCCGTTCTCTGGAGAGGTAGCGATTAAGTTGATATTGATGGCATAACCGAATGGGACACGTGGGAAGTCAAATTCAACGTCAATATGGACAGGTTGGCGATCCGGGGCTTTGAATAAAGTATTAGCACTGTAGAAGCGCAGCTGAGGCCGTGGGCCGATCATGCATTCAACGATCTGTACAGCGAATCGGTTCGCAACCACATCTTCGAATATGTACTCCTTATCGAGGATTGGCTCCTGCTGGATATTTCCTGTCCCAGCCCCAAAGTTGCGGTGCGTCGAGGCCTGAGCATATAGCGTGTGCGCTTCAGGTACCATCCGCTCGTTCAGCTTGTCCAGATGTGCAAGATCGACGGCGTTTGTGAGGACAACGAGTCCATCGCGATGCAAGGCTTCGATGGCATGTTGAAGAGTGTGTGATTCGAGTTGTCCAGTGCTGAGTTCGTCAGATGAGAGGGTTATCTGCGGGACTTGAGGGGCAGCCACGGCGGCGGTCATGATAACGGCATGCCTTCGGTATGTATTTTAATCCTGATCTCTTAGGGTGTCATTCCGTACAAAATCAATGAGTATCACTCTAGTATCTCTTCATCACTGGACCTTTCTTCGCAGTAATCCTAACCGGTCCGTGAGAACTGGGAGAGTGAACGCTGAAGGACTAGCCAAGTCGGCTATTTCCGATGGTTATCTTAGTATCCGGAGCGGAGGGGAGCAGGGATGATCATCCCATGGAAAAAAAAAAACTTTATTAGTGAACCTACCCGTTGACCCCTATGAGGATAGATGGAAAGTGAACGTGCTGGATTCAATGCTCTTACATCAAAAATTTTGAAAGGTCACTAGCCCTTTCCCGACAAACTAAATACGATCTGTTGTGAAGTTGGTGGCTCGAAGGACGTAGTACGAGCAATGCTTCAGCAATTTGAGCATTGGATGTCCGCCCCCTTTTTTAGAGTATTATGGACCTGATCTGCTGGAAAACTCCAGAACGTATCGCAATCGTGCATAATAATCACGGATAAGGCTCAGCGAGCCGAGACAAGCAGGCATATATGTTGTAGATGCTAGGATTCTTTCTCTACGGTTGTGCTTCACCTGGGCACGTGCCTCTTTTAGGGAGATGTATTAGGGCTACGGAGTGTCCCCAGCCCTCGTACAGTGTCGTGCTACTGCTGCGAATGTCTAACCGATGCGACATACGAACTGTTGTTCGCCACTGGTGCATCTCACGAACAAGGGATGCATGGCCTGGATGATCTGTCTGCTGCACGAATACAGCTTGCGGTGTTTTGTCGTTCTGGAAGAGAGTGGACCCGCATGGCGATTGGACGCCACGAATTTCGAAGTATGTTTTCCAGAGAGTTCAAGTCTTGGTATACAAACCAAGAGCAGGACTATTGTTATCTTGCAGGCACCGCACGTGTCTTACATAGTGGCGCTTTAACCTGATCGGTTGCAACTGTGAGGTGGATCAGATAAAAAAATTTTTTCCCGTCATTGTCATTTTCCCCTTGCGTTCTACCAAGTCTCGACTGTCAGCATTGTCTGACCATTATACAGCTTGTTCATTGTACGCGTCGACCGCATCTCGCATCGCGCCAGTCGCATTGATATGGTCAAGCACGTGGAGGGTGATGGACAAGCTGACTGTCGTACAACGAACTAACCCAGCGACCGCTTGAGGTACGCGGATGACGGCTTCGTCCCCCGATGAGCTGGTTGGTTGATAGAAGCTGTGGAAACCACAGGGTTGCACCCGCTAGAGGAGGTCCGATCGGTCGTCCCGAACGTATAACCGCTTTGGCGCAAAAAGCTTGATGTGAGTTCCCAAGCACTAAACAAGGGCCGCGAAGTCTATCACTCGTTGCGGCGCCAAAAAAAGATGGGGGCGAAAGAGCCTATCCTGAACTTGGCTGATGGCGATCCATGCAGGCGAATCGGTTACATCCCGCCGTGGAGCATATGCTGATAACGTCTCGTGCCTTTCTTGGTCTCCCACGCCCTTTTTGGTGCTCTAGAAGACGCTTCATGAGTCGGGCTACCTTGCTTCCAGGATTGTGTTCCCGCAGTACAAATGGCTGTCTGTCCGCCGTCTGACCTATCTTCTGGATGTTACTCCGATCCTCTCTGTTCTCACAGATCATCCCATTTCTCACGTCGGTCGGAGGGCTACTATTAATAACGGACTACCTCCGTCTTTGACGTCGAGTGCTTCAGCCATGGCCGCCAAATGGAACGAGAGCGCCTATTCAGACCCCACGGCTGAGAAGTCGCAGGTCCCGGTCAACAGCGTGACCAACGCTGATGAATCACTCGAGGTTGTGCCATTGGAGAACATTCATAAGAGCCGTTGGGAGCGCAGTTGGCCGACCATTGCCTGTGGTGCTGGTCTTTTCTCCGACGGTTATCTCAATGGGGTATGTGGTTCTTCTTGTCGTCTATTCTGATGATAGCACCTGTAGTATAAATTATTATTCTCGCAGGCTCAGCGCTAATATGGACAAATCTAGGTGATTGGCTCCGTGAACACGATTCTTGGAATTCTCTATCCAAAAGAATATGACAATTCTCCCGCTAGTCAGAACGTCTCCTCCATCGCATTTGCGGGAACGGTGCTGGGACAGCTTATATTTGGAGTCGTCAGTGATCACTGGTCACGAAAGTGGGCGCTGATGATCTCTACTGTCATTCTCATCATTTTCGCTGCTCTCGGCGCCGGATCTTATGGGGCAGGCGGGAATATCTATGGGACGTTCGCCGCGCTGACTGCATATCGTTTCTTCCTTGGAATAGGTATCGGTGGAGAATATCCCGCAGGATCAGTTGCAGCGGCAGAGAGCACGGGTGAACTAAAAAAGGGCCATCGTAACCGTTGGTTCATCATGTTTACCAACTTTCAGATCGATGCCGCATTTGTCGTCTCTGCCCTTGTTCCCATGATCCTGGTACTCATCTTCACAGAGCATCACTTGCGCGTTGTCTGGCGTTTGGCCCTGGGACTGGGTGTCATCCCACCTCTCAGTCTGTTATATCTCCGACTGAAGCTGAATGAGCCAGAGGAGTTCAACCGGGAGCGGATGCACAAGTATCCGGTTTGGCTGATTATTAAGTACTATTGGTGGCGTTTGGTAAGACTTGCTGGCTATCTTTTTCTCTCAGATGTGACCTGTGCTGATAAAACTCAGACTATCGTCTCCCTGATCTGGTTCATTTATGACTTCTCATCGTATTCCTTCTCAATTTACTCCTCCAAGTGGATCAACATCATCATCGGGGAGAGCGCTCCCTTGTGGCAGCAGTTTGGCTGGAACACCTTAGTTAATGTCTTCTATATCCCTGGTTCAGCGCTGGGAGCTTTTGCCAGTGACTGGTTGGGACCCCGCAACGCACTCGCTCTCGGAGTTCTCTTGCAGGGAATCGTTGGGTTTATCATGTCCGGCTGTTATCAGTGGCTGGCGACGAAGGAGTATGTTGCTGCGTTCGTCGTGGTCTATGGGTAAGGGAGCGTCGATTCTCACGATTACGAGGAGTATGATGGACTAATATGAAAGTAGAATCTTCTTGTCTCTTGGTGAATTTGGCCCAGGGGACAATATCGGATTGGCCGCCTCCAAGACCAGTGCTACAGCCATCCGGGGCCAGTACTACGGAATCGCCGCCGCGATGGGCAAGGTTGGTGCCTTCGTGGGCACTTACGTCCTCCCAATTGTCCAAAAGAATGCTCCCAACGCAGTCCGTTCTGGTCAGGATCCTTTCTTCGTGTCCAGTTCGCTGTGTATCTTCAGTGCAGCTCTCGCTTTCTTCCTGCTACCGCACATTGGACAGGTGAGTCCTCTCCGCGATCACGTTATATGCAGATTCGGGACTGATTAGTTTGCCTGTAGGACACGATTACCGATGAAGATATCAAGTTCCGCGCATATCTCGAGGCAAATGGCTACGACACTTCTGACATGGGCAACAAAAATGCAAAAGCGCAAACTGCTCAGAACGTCTCACCCATTGTCAACGCAGAAGTCTAAGCATCCACGAATCTCAACCCAGAATCACACGTGAAGCTACACTCTTTCGGCTGCTTCAGTCTCACCGCTTGCGAATGTCCGATGATGGTGCTTTTACTCCATGGGATAGTCGACTTATCGTGTCTATTGCTACATAGGGATCGTAACTCTTGCTGGTTATCACCCCCTGCTAAGCATGGAAAGAGCTCAGAAGAGAGCTAGATGCGTGATCATACTACCTGTTGATTATAGATAGATAGCCGGACACAGCATTCGGATCAGGAAAAGAGACGAGTTGGAGATGCACTGCCCAATGCATCGAATGACGCGAGGGTTTATCCTCTTCGTATTCTGCGATTTATACCCACTCTCTGTATCTTAACGTTGTATCTCACGTAGGAGAGAGACAATTGTACAAAATACCAATTGCTTCGTAGCCTGTTGTCCCTTCTTTCCCAGCTGTTCCTAATCCAAACTGCCGATATTCGTACAGATGTTTAGTCATAGACAGGCCGTAAATGCCCTCACGAGGAACTTCATATGAAACTGCCAGCTCATAAGCGGTTAATTGTGCAAAAAAAAAGGGCACTACCCCAATCAAAAGATCGAGACAGATCGATCAAATCCCTGCACAGCTACATGCGGGGAAGATTAATAGACGGCATACGGGGACAATTCAACTCCGTGGTTCTCCATCTTTCATGGCGGTCGCAGATTGTGGGGAGCGATGGCGTCTGGTCGGGGTATTCCCCGCGTCTCCTGGAAGGGATAAAACAAAAGGTAAACATTGTGTCTCTGCTTACGATCTCTAAATACTCTATTCGAGATCATTGTGAGCGACAATCTTTCTCGAACAGCTGCACGGCTCTTTCATCTGCCGACCATCGCACGAAAGCTTCAATCACGGACGTCCGCAACAGCATCGCTCCCACGGGGATCGGCTTCCCCACAAGACCAACCGAGGTTGGAGGCTCCGCCCAGAATCACGACTTCATTCCCCGAGCTTTCATTTACCGACATTGACATCCATCATCCATCCCCGGTCTCTCCCTTTATCCCTTCTTGGCTCGAGGTCGAGGTCAAGCTTCCGTTCTTAGACTGAATTTCTTTTCTTCCTTTCTTTCTTCTCTCATCCTCATCTCCAGACTCCACGACCTACTCCGATCTCGGCGGATAGGACACGGGACCACCGTACGTCACGAAAATCATCTCGAGAATCGCGCGATCTGACGAGTTATCACTGCAATCATGGTTGCTGATGCGCTGATCTACCACCCTGCGGTGGCACATTACTTGCGATTTGTTGCTACGACGCGTAAGAAGCCAAGTTCATTCTTATTACCTATCCCTGAATAGATGGGAGTGATGCCATGAGAGCAATGGTCGAATATCATTTCTCCCGCTATATGCCATCATTGAATACTGATTATAAGGGAAGTGTATAATTCTAACATCCCATAGTTGGTCGCGATAAGGTCCTGCGAACCCTGCAGTACTTCTCCCGCTTCTACGCCTGGTACCTGTACCGCACCAACCGGCCGCAGTCAGCCATCGCACCATTCGCCGCCATCAAGAAGCAGTTCGCTCTGGCGCGAAAGATCCTCCGTATTGGAAAGTTTGTTGAAAATCTGAAGGCTGCCGCCGTCGCCTACGACAACAAGGGACCGATTGACCCGATTCTACGCTATCTCACTGTCGGCCGCCAGCTCGGCTACGCTGGTTATCTGTCGATCGATACCGTTACGGTCGTCGATGCTGTCGGCATCAAGAAGCTTGCAAATGCAAAGAGTCTTCAGCAAAGCGCATACCGTGCTTGGTTGACGGGAATATCGTTTAGTCTTGTTGCGGGAGTTTACTCATTGTGGAGATTGCAGCAACGCGAGAAGACGATTGACCGGAAGGAAGGCGAGGGTGTTGTGGAGTTGAAGAAGATTGAGAAGTATGTCTTTCCTCTTGGATATCTTCAGGGACACGTGCTAATGTCTATCTAGGGAGCGTGCTGCCGCTCGCATCCAGCTCATCTCAGACCTGTGCGACATCACGGTCCCTCTGTCAGGTCTGGGCTATGCCGCCCTTGATGACGGCATCGTTGGTATTCTGGGTACTGTCAGCTCTCTGCTCGGTGTCTGGGGCGCCTGGAAGAAGACAGCTTAAGCGGGCTGTCCTGGTGATATCGACTGGGCCTAGACCTGTAGATCAGTGTGCGAGACAGCGGAGGACTGCTACTAGGACCTAATTGGGATGATATATACACCCTCACCAATACAAAAGACGAAGAGGGTAAGAGGGTACTGAACCTGCGTTGATCGCCTTATTTTATTGTTACAATAGACCCGACAGGACCAAAACAAAACAAAATAAAAAAAAATGACGAAACGGATACGTTTACTATTACTATTTCTTGGTTGTGATGCGTACAGCCATTCTTTTTCTCGGTGTTTATATACTTGATTGATATCCGTGTTTCTATTCTCTATTATTGAGAATGTGTATGTGTATGCTATTTATTGATCCTCGAATCTACTCTGCCTATCTATTCACCCTTATGCTTATGTAGGAATCTGTATATTTCTTCTCTAGAAATCTGCCTATCTCTTCAAAACCAGAATTAAAAAATAAAAAAAAGGGAATCTAATAACAATATGTGATGTGATGTGATGATTTAAGATGATGTTGCAATTCTCTAAACTCAAAAGCAATTTCCGACCACTGCAGGTCAGCAGCTTCCTATCGGCCAGGCCAACCTCGACATATCGCAAACCAACCTGGGAATCTTGCCTGTCTTTCAACGCTCTCACAATTACTTAAAATTGAGCGATAGTTACCTTCTGCAGGCTAGAACTGCATCGTGAACCCGTATTATAAGATCGACTATGGACTGGCGAGTGCAACAATCTTCCAATTTCCACCATGTCAAGGTACGCGAACTCACTAGACGTAACATACAAGTAGCCTTCATAGTAAATTCTCTAGATCAGCTGAATGAGTCTTCTGCTTCTTTTTTTTCTTATCACATAATAATCGCTGTATTAAACGCCAGGAAGCTTGACACGAAGTTAAGCAAGTAAGGAAGCAACGACATTTAATTTTTATGTACGAAACAGCTAGGGCGATTTGATTTACTTTATTACTTAACTTATTGCCAATACTATCAGCAGCAGCAGCGTCTCCTGCGGAGTCAGAGACTCTGAGAAGGTCTGAAAAGGGGCGTTATCAGGCACGCGCTATAAAGAACACAGGGATACAGAACGCCCTAATCCTTGTAGCCTGATAATCTGTTGGTTGAGTCAGTCAGCGCCTTTGTAATTATGATCTCCCATTCCCCCATCAAAAGATCAAATGTCATATACAATGTCCCCTTGTACTAGTAGAGAGCTAAGATTATGTCTACGCTGCAGAGTGTAATAACTAAGTCCATAAGCGAAATCACGGAAGCTCTGACTGGATCTTCGAACCGTCTTTGCTGTCCCAATTTCAAGTCCTGGGAGCGCTGCGTGCCCGTCATATTCTTGAAATGGCGTTCCTACATACAATGTTGTTGATATTTGTTACCCCGCTGTGCGGCGGACTTCTCAGACCTTCAAACTCCAACATGCAGGTTAATCGTATAATTTCCAGTTAGCGCTTTTATCATCAGCCAGTAATGCTATCTAGGTCTCAAATCCTACTTGCCCTTCCCGCTGCCTAAGCTTGAATGAAGGTACTAATGTTTTGGGATGTAACATGAGTCACAACCCCACGATCACCGTTACTCATACGACCACGATCACTCTCTGCAGATCTAAACACTAGATTAAATCAGACTCACAATAAGCAGTTTGAAAATTTCTCGCAACCAAACCAAACTACCCTCATAGCTAATCTAATTAGCGTATACCAATTGACTACACGCAAACTACTGCTCTCACAATGAAGCCAATACAAACCACCCTCCGAACCTCAAGCACTAAATTCGACATACCCAGCAGCTTAACCATCCCTGCTAACAAACAACGCTTCGTCCCTGGCTCAGGCTCATACCCCAAGGGTTTTCGCGTAGGCAGCATCAAGGCTGGAATTAAACCAGCCAGTAATTTGCAGCCTGACTTGGTTCTCGTCACGTCGGAGATTCCAGCCAGTGGAGCCGCGGTTTTTACTAAGAATGAATTCCCCGCTGCATCTGTGACGGTCAGTAGAGAGCTTCTGCGGAGGACGAAAGGAGAGGGGTTTCGAGGAGCCATTGCGAATTCCGGATGTGCGAATACACTTACGGGATTGGATGGATTGAACGATGCGAGAGCGATGAGTAGGGAGGTAGAGAGATGTATATTTGGTGGTGGAGGAAGAGGAGAAGATGATGATGACGATGCTTCAAGCTCTTCTATTATGGTCATGCATACTGGTATTGGATCCCAGCGGTACGTCTACCTTACTTTCTTCTTATTGTTATCACATTACAAAAACTGGAAATGCTAACATAACCCAAGTCTCCCTATATCAAACATCTTGCAAAACATTCCATCCCTCTACAAAGACACCGGAAACACCCACACGCACTGGCTGAATGCAGCATGGGGTCTCTGCACAACAGACACTTTCCCCAAACTCGCCTCTCGCACATTCACCCTCCCTTCCTTTCCAGACACGCTATTTTCCATCGCCGGTCTTACCAAAGGCTCTGGAATGGTCCATCCCAACATGGCCACGACGCTAGGTATAATCTGCACCGATGCCCCCATTACACCTGTGGCTCTTCGATCCCTCCTTTCCACCGCAGTGGATAAATCGTACAATTGCATATCAATTGACGGCGACACATCCACAAATGATATGGTAGTGATGTTCGCGAATGGTGCCGCAGTTTCTGTCCCTTCAGCAACTTCTTCCAACCTATCCAATTCCAGCTCGAACCAAAAAATCATCGACATTTCCCAACCTCAATCCACAGACTTCCTCGTCCTCCAAGAAATCCTAACATCCCTAACGACATCCATGTCCCACCTCGTGGTCCGCGACGCCGAAGGCGCAAGTAAATTCATCACAGTCCGCATTCGTAACTCTCCCTCTCGCACCGCAGGGAAATACATCGCGTCATCTATCGCGCGGTCATCGCTGATCAAAACAGCTTTTTACGGAGAAGACCCAACGACTTGGGCTGGTGTTCTTGCTACGTTGGGACATTCGCTTCTGGATACGGAGTTTGAGGGACGGGGGATTATCGTACCGGAGATGACGAGTATTTGGTTCGTTGATAGTGATGGAGATACGGAAAGGAAGGTGTTGAAGGTTCTAGATAAGAGTGTTCCGGGGCGTGTTGATGAGGAGAGGATTAAGGATATTATGGCGAGGGAGGATTTGGAGGTTGTGGTGGATCTGAGGGATGGTGAGAATGTAGAAGGAGATAGAGAGGGAGACGAGGCGGTATACTGGACATCTGATCTGACGCATGAGTTCGTCTCGATAAATTCGGGTGTTGCGAGGTAAATTTGTCCAGGGAGTCAAAGGTTACGAGAGGAATAAGGAAGTTAGGACTTTGGATTAAAAAGAAAAAGAAAAAGGAGGTAAAAAGGTAATAGAACCTAACTGGATTTCAACTGTTCAACTACACGAAGGCTGCCAACTAGGACATATTGTTTGAGTCAAGGGCCACTACAGGATTGAGGATTGAGGAGAATACATAAGTAATTGTTCAATGTATTGATTATACTATAGATCGGCTTTTATTTCTCCATCTAGGATCGTCCGGAGATAGCACTCACAGACATCCACACCGACGGACTGACATCACTTTCGACTTCTCCCGGGGGATCTTCAGACCTCACACACGGGAAAGCAAGCACATATCAACTGGAACATTGAAAGGGACCCTCGCCATCATATCGCGAGAGTCGCCGACATCAGGGGTAGTAATGCTAGGAAAAAAAGGAAAACACACGCGCGATGCAATGCCAAATCACAGTCTAGACCAAGAAAGAAAACACCCATATTCCTGACATCCCCAGTAGCCGCTGGAGGGACGTCACCGCAAAAACCCAAAAGTGTCTGACATTTAATGCGTAGGGACAGGAGCAGCAGCAAGCACCTCCTTGGTGGCCTCGTCCGAGTACTTGGTGAAGTTCTCGTTGAAGAGCTTGGCCAGCTTGTTGACCTCGTCCTCGAAGCTGGTAGTGGCAATCCAGCTCTTCTTGGGGTTGAGCAGTTCGCTGGGGACACCAGGGCAGGTCTTGGGCACGAACAGGTTGAAGACGTCGTAGGTCTCGTACTCAACCTTGGCGAGCTCACCGCTGTGGATGGCATCGAGGATGGCACGAGTGTACTTCAATGGGCAACGCTTACCACCGGTGGTGGCGCCAGCGCCAACCCAACCGGTGTTGAGCAGCCAAGCATTGGCGTGGTTCTCGGAGATCTTGTCTGCCAGCATGCGGGCGTAGCGCATGGGGTGCAGAGCAAGGAAGGGCTGAGCGAAGCAGGACGAGAAAGTGGCCTGGGGCTCGGTGACACCGTCCTCAGTACCAGCCATCTTGGAGGTGTATCCGGAGATGAAGTGGAACATGGTCTGCGCGGTATCGAGCTTGGAGATGGGCGGCAGGACACCACGGGCATCGCAGGTGAGGAGGATGATGTTGTTGGGGTGGTTGTCGCTAACACAGGGGATCTTGGCGTTCTGGATGTACTCGATGGGGTAGGCGCAGCGGGTGTTCTCCGTGAGAGTGGCATCGTCGTAGTCAACAACACGGGAGGTAGGGTCGAAGACGACGTTCTCCAGGACGGATCCGAAGCGGATGGCGCCGAAAATATCGGGCTCCTTCTCAGCGGACAGACCAATGCACTTGGCGTAGCATCCACCCTCGATGTTGAAGACGCCCTTGTCAGTCCAGCAGTGCTCGTCGTCACCGATCAGAGCACGCTTAGGGTCGGCAGACAGGGTAGTCTTACCGGTTCCGGACAGACCGAAGAAGACAGTGACAGAGCCGTCGGGGCCCTGGTTGGCGGAGGAGTGCAGGGTCAGGACGTTGTGCTTGACGGGCATCTCGTAGAAGAGGACAGTGAAGACACCCTTCTTCATCTCACCGGCGTACTCGGTACCCAGGATAACCATCTCCTTCTCCGCGAAGTTGATGGCGACGGAGGTAGCGGAAGTCATACCCTCAGTGAAGCGGTTGGCCGGGAAGGAACCAGCGTTGTAGATGACATAGTCAGGGTGGAAGCGCTCCAGCTCCGCCTTGGAGGGACGGATGAGCATGTTGCGCATGAACAGAGCATGGTAGGCACGGGCGCAAACAACACGGACGCTGATACGGTAGCGCTCATCCCAGCCAGCGAAACCGTCAATCACGTAGATGCGGTTGCGAGTGTTGAGGTAGTCGACGGCGCGCTCGCGGTTGATTCGCCAGACCTGGACGAGGCATTAGCAACCCATGACATCATGGCACGTGATCTGTGGAGGCAAAAATGCGGGGAACCGGAGAGATGGCCGAGGCAAGCGGGCGAAGGGGGAACACAGCCGGAAACAGAAATAGAATGAAATCAAAAATGTCTCCAGGAGCTGTAGACAATGTAGATAATAGTGATGAGGGAATTCCTGTCTTTCCCCAGCAGAAGCGTTGCCTGCCAAAAAGCTTGACAATGCTTGTTATCTGCAAGGGGGCCTGCAGTGGAGCCGCTGCAAGGCAAACCTCCAATGCCGATAGTAGAATCGATCGTCCCGTCACGAGGGCAAGAAAAGCAAAAAAAACAGGGCAAGCAGAATTCCAGATGTAAAAAAAAGCCGCAATTGAGATACATACCTCAGGGCTCATGGGCTTGTTGACAGGACCCCACCAGATCTCCTTCTCAGAGGAAGCCTCCTGGACGATACGCTTGTCGGAGGGCGAACGACCAGTCTTAGCACCAGAGTAGGCAGTCAGAGCACCGCTCGATGTGATGGCAGAGCCGGTCTCGTAGACCAGGGCATCTTCGTAAAGGGCAGCAACAGCGGGGTTGGCAATCTATTGAGCATAAACATTAGCCAGCAGTCCACAGGCATGGAGTCGGAAGGGAGACTGATGGAAGAAAACACTCGCGTGCCTCCTCTCAAGTCACTTCAACGGGCTGACAGGAGTCTTACAATGGCAACACGGTCGTAGTCGATGTGCGCAGTCTCGTGGAGTTCCTCCTCGAGCTCAGTGTGGCCCTTGCCCGGCCTAGAGAAAGATGAATTAGCATCCTATATGGTTTCCGGACCGACAGCATTGTTCCAAGATAGGAACGACAGCAATGTCTCTCCGTCACGATAGTAAAGAGGGAAACCTACTGGACACCACCGGGGTGGAGGGCAGTACGATTCACAGTTGAGGCAACCATTTTGAGTGAAGATGAATGATAATTGTTGTTTCTCTGTCTCGCAACTTGCTGGCGGACGAAATCTGAGTGTTGAGGCCCTGGAGAAACTGGGCGAAGGGGGGGTATATGAATGCCAGCAACAGGGGCACCAGCGGCGGGATTCATAGTTGATGATACACACTTTGGGCTCACAATCGCATGTGTTTCTCCACAGTGCTCCGGGAGATATCGGGCGAGACGGCCGGCTCTGCGAGTAACGGAGTATGGGCCGTGGATAAGTGCGTGTCGTGGGGTCCGAGATGTCCCGAACAGCAACGGTCCCACGAATTTGTCTCGGAACCGCAGCGCGATAGCCAGAGATGAAGCTGTGCGTAGAAAGGGGCGCAGATGGCGACTAGTGAGGTGATAGGGCCGTTCGAATTAGAACGAGCGGGATCGTGGATCGAGAAGAGCTGATCCTGAGACGCGGAGTGGGTTCGAGAAGCCCGGTTGAGGGACTTACGGTCTGACGGCGTTGAAGATACAGGAAGTGTAGAGAAAACTGGTGATGCTCAGCAGCAGCGGGAATTGCCTATGCGAATGAATGCGCAGACGCAAAGGATCATGAGAGAGTCGAGTTGCTTTTATGCCAGAGAATACTACCGCTTGCGCTGTGCTCAGAGCGGACAGAGAGGGGGAAAGAGAATGCGCACTCCTGCTGGCCACCAAGAAGGACATCCTGACGAACGTGGAAGCGAAGACTGCGCGATGATCTCACCCACTACCAATGAACGCATCATGTCCCTCCTTTGACTTTCAACAGAACCCAAAATCGCCGCGATGTTTTACGAGAGAACGACTCGGTGATTCGACCAGTTTCGTGTCTGATCTCATGATTTTTATTTGCTATAGATCGTTTTACAGCGACCTGACATGATCTCCAGAGGGGTCTCTTTTTCTGTTCTTTCTTTTTTCCCTACAGATTCTGCCCCTCTACAGACACCATCATGAGGGCGTGGTCTAGATGTCGCCTTCAAACATCGAAAATGACTGCCAACCAGGACGAGGAGCTATCTGCGTAGCCGCCGCGCCAGGACGAAAACCGCATGGGCTGGGTTGGAGAAAACTCGGGGAGCAGGCTGGAAAACTCAACTCCCTTGATCCGCCACTGCATCCGTCGACTGCGGAGAACTGGCGTTAGTCATAGCGCCCGTCCAGACCGGCTGCGGATCTTTTCCCCAGAACCCAAGAAATCAGAAACTTCACGACCCTCTTGGCCCCGTCGGCCAGTCGTCGTGAGGCCTTTTGTCCGCCTGACCCCGTCGCCACCGGTCTTGTCTGCTTGTCCCTGGCAACCCCAGAAAATCCACCACAAACGGGGGGTCAATGACGCGGGACATGAGAATGACTTCGGTTGCCCAGCCAAAATATCTTTAGTATACACCTCTTTATTGGGTACGGCACAGCCAGAATAACCGACGAGGAAGTCATCCAAGCTGAGAGTGTCTTGACCCACTGTGGACGGTTTTGATCTGTCTATTTCCTTCGACAAGAGATTATCAAACCCGACTAAGAGAACCACAATGCGTTCCGACACGTCATGGGACCTCAGAAACTAAGCATCTGGGCGGCAGAGCCCTGCAGAGACTATTGCTATCGACGATTCACGATCTGAACGCTGGAAATAGATGTCTCAAGTACGAGAAAACAGATAATGGATGCGACCGAAGCATGACAGAGCTCCACTGGTCTCCGCTAGGAGACGAATTGTCGAAGTTTTGCCCATTATTACGCGTGGCCAGAACGGGCCGATAGCACATCTCCCGCAGGCTGGTCTCTTCAAGGAAAAAGCGGAGGTACCTCGTGATGTCTCAAGAATTTTTCAAGGAGATTAAAGCAGTCACTAGCAGTTTGAAGGCATGGAATGGATTGCAAATTCGACCCTAAAAGGTATACTATGTGTAGCAGGTAACAGAATCGACGGACTAGTCCTTACGGCTAGGCCAGAAAAACCAATGGGTTAGTTACCCGCGGCACCGCCTCGGGGGCTCCTTTTGTCCCTGATGGCCCCGGTGGCTGGCTCTATGTCCCGTTGGGCAATCATCTAGAAAGCAACTAGACCAATGAGCGAGATATCCACATGCTCGTTTTCGGAAGAAATGCTCTGCAGCCGACGGACTCGTTTCCTATCGCATTATTCTATCGTGCCTATCATGACATCTGCAGGGCAGTTTGGGGGACGAGCGTTCTGTCAGCCGGAGCTTCGGGTCATCTTCGGTTTCCCTAGCTCTCTTTCGTTGCCGATGCATTCAGTCTGCCCGACCGGCTGCGGTATTTTCCCCTGGCTATTCAAAATGGACCCGATATTACCCATTTGGTTATCATCCTGAGTCAAAACGGCGCAATAATAGCCTCACCACCAGTAAGATCTCATCACGTACACAGCCCTTTGCCCCTTTCCTATTTGTTCCGGCCTCGGTTTTCATTGCGAGGAAGCATCCTAGAAGCCTTTTTGGTACCCACATTATTGTTTCACGAAGCTCTGCCTTCTTCCTACATCCTCCGAAGCCGTGGGGGCACTATGGAGATCTAAATCACTCTTTTTTTCAACACGCAGCAGGGAGGTATATTGCGACCACTCAGACCCTCGGATTCTCTGGGTTAATTTCTTCTCCCTTGTTGATAAGTCAGGGTTCTTTTCGCTTGTTTGACTCTGCACCCGACTCGGCCCGACGGAGACTACCCGGCTATCGAACCGACAGGGGGAATTTCCCTAACACGCACAACCGAATAGCAATGGCATTTTATCACTGAACCCCCTGCTTTTTCCATGGGGTCTCTCTAATTATTGTGTTCTACACATCGTCTTAACAAGTATTATTGTTATTCCCGTTAACGACTCTAGATTTCTGTGGATAATTCTTTTTTTATTTTTTTTTCCGGGAAAACCCCCATCGCCCATAGGCTTGCCAAGCTAATCCCCCACCTTTCTGCGCCCGCGGGGTAGAGATCGATCGTGCCGGCACGGGGATAATTAGGCCAAAGAAGGTGAAGCCCGTATCTTACCGGCAACCCGGGAAATAATACTTCCGCACCTTATGGCCACGCCGATGAACATGGAGACCTTGACGCTTTTTAAATCACTCGTTTCCCAAAACTACATCTTAGCTGCCACCCAAACAAGGAAAATGATGGGATCCATGTGCTGCATGTCACATTCGTTATCTTGGCTTCTTGCGCACTGACGTGGTTTACGGCCTGACAGATCCCACCACGGGACAACGTCTCGGTACTTGGATCGAAAAAAGCTACCGAAACAATATTGTATAATGGGCGACGGATGCTCAATTTTCCAGAAAACCTACAGCATCATCGTGACATGTCATAGGTTAGAGGCTTCCGCATGTCCCACTAACTTCGGCTCCTCTCCTTCAAGAAATTATCAAGTTGCCGTAGCCAACGATCAGGTCCCATGATTCTGTTTACGAACAGAATACGGAGACCAACCTGCTCTCAATAGTCCATGAGTGAATCTGAGAGACATCATGAATTTTCTACTAACTCTTTGACCGGAAAAGGGAGAAAAAAGTCAGACACGAAATATTCATCTGAGTATGTGTCATTGGCTCAGAAACAAAACCTGACTACTTATCCCAGAAATAGTACCACTCTACTCTAACAGTCTACTCTAGTGGCAGTTGGGTCTAGTTCTCCCCGCGTCCGGAGCACACTTCACCGGGAGCGAGGATTTCATGTCCCCACATGTCTCGTTAGTATACCTAGACAGTTAGCATTACCCCAGACTGTTCCCCAGGGAATAGACTCGATGACCCCACGCCCCACAAGATGATCCGTTGAGTAGGGGGCTTACCCTAGACAGTCCTGCAGATGCAGAAAGATGCAGAAAAAGTGCCAAGAAAGGTTAGTCCTAAGTACATAGTTAGTAGATACACGGCTCTAGAGGAGGGGTTAGAAATCTTCATCATTATCATCACGGATCATCATCCATATGTACACGGCCAACCTCGGTCACTGTAGTACTCGAATTTTGATGGAGTTCTGCAAGTGCAGAATTGAGTCCATTCGAGGTGAACTTAGTAATGTTCATAAGCAGCACTAAATATATATAATTGACCAATCATGCCAAACGAGATACGATGGATTCCACAACTGCCGAGAAAGCGAGATCGTCCACAGTGCAGAATTCTTAGTCTTCTGGAAAAGCAATAGCCTCTGCTTTTCTGGATGGAGGATTGGTAAATCCGGTCCGGTCAGGTCAGGAACCGTGCCATGCGGACCGCCTTGAGAGGGAGGTACATCGTATTCTCCGCCATTTTGCTCCCATATGTCTCATCAGATGAGCTAAATTCCACTATAAACCCCTAATGACACCTCCCCTTCAAATCGGCCATATCCTTCGCGGCCACAAGGGAATATACACCATCGTCAAACAACTCCAAGAAACAGTCTGGTTAGCAACAAAGTACGAAATGTCCAAGGACTCAACCAAAAATCCCCAGCTTATTCGTCTCACATTTGAAACCCTAGCAGAACCGAAAATAATACATCCGTAATCATCAAAAGCGTCAGGCATTTCCGTCTCCAGAATGAGCGCGATGTGCTGAAACGTTTTCAATCTCAAACATCCTTCATAAGACCTCTTCTCGATGAGATTGTAGATCCGTCCGATCCACCAGCTATAGTGTTGAAGTATCTGGATGATAATTTACTAGATGCCTCTAACTCGAAGAGGCTCACAAGGCGAGAGATTAAATATGTTTCACGGAGGGTTTTGGATGGGTTGAAGATTATGCATGAGGCGGGGTTCGTACATACGGGTCAGTGTAATCATTCCCCTGTATCAAGTTAAATATATCTACACCATCTT
Organism: Paecilomyces dactylethromorphus; assembly: GCA_029606265.1. NCBI lineage: Eukaryota > Fungi > Ascomycota > Eurotiomycetes > Eurotiales > Thermoascaceae > Paecilomyces > Paecilomyces dactylethromorphus. The sequence goes on along the minus strand of JAPVCE010000033.1, from coordinate 1,596,014 downwards.
ATGGATCTAAAGATATCAAGCCCGATAATATCCTTGTGAATTATGTACAGGAAAAAGGAGATGGAGATGGAGATGGGGATGTACGCTTTACAGATATCCAGATAGCAGATTGCGGAAATACCGTCCCTGCCGATCCAGCATACGCCAAGGACAGTGATGTGATTGGTGCGCCGATTTGGAGAAGCCCCGAAGCTCAGTTGCGGATTGGTTGGGGGACACCGACGGATATATGGTCGTTTGGTGCGGTAGTATGTATCTCAACTCACAGCATTTATTCTTTGTCAGATGTGACTGACTTTATTCTAGCTTATAGCATTAATATACGGAGACAACTTCTTCATCTTCAAACCAAATGTCCCCGCCGACCATGAGGAATATGAACTGAAGATTCTCAAGAGGCAATGCGAGTTCTTTGGCCCGTTTCCGTTGACGTATCGAGAGATCTGTCCTCCGGATTTATTGAATGTGTTGGCGTATGTTATGCAGAGTATACCACCTGAGAGAAAGAAGCCATTCTCGCGGATCACGGAGAAGGAGGTGTGTAAGGAGGATAAAGACTTTATTCTGAAGATTATGAGGCTTGATCCGAGGGGTAGGCCGACAGCAACGGCGTTACTGCAGGATGAGTGGTTCTGTGGTGGGTGAAGCGTGGGTGTTAAACAGGATCGTGTTTAACACGTGTTCGTCTGCCGTATCGGGTATTAGAGATAGGTGTTTGTTATTTGGATGTTATATTAATATAACGATCATCTAGAATAGATCTACTTAATGTCCCTCCACCTCATTCAAGTGCAGATGCTGACAAAGCCTACATTATCTCTTTAATAAAAACATATATATTCATCAGGAAGGGATAACAATGACGAATCCCATGGGAATGAATGTCATTCCTCTAAGGACACCATGAACTCGAACAGAAATTCAGCATTAAGATAACGTACAGGCTCGGATGTAACATGCAACTATCAATTCGATACACAAATAACCTTTAGAGGCACCTCACGCCACATTAGGCTCATGTCTACAATTCTGGTATAGTAAGATAAAGACGTACTTCACTGAGCTTGTTGTATAAGATAAGCTCCTTGTAGACGCAATTTCAAAGACATCAGGCGTAGAACGAACAAACAATGGTTGCCTATCAATGATAAGATCACACCATCTCTAAGAGCTAAAGAGCGACCGAGACATTCCATAGTTTACGGTCTCCTTTGCCAAGAGTGGAAGATTACGAGTATCGTTGCGATCATATGGTGTATCACATTGCTCTGATATTTCTAATAGAAACTAATATGATATCATATCGCTTATCTATATACTTGGAGGATGTATTATTATTTGATTCGTTCACGACTCTTGTATATATTGCCGTAAAAACGGCGTGATGGCTCATCCATTGATTCAGCTGTCTCTTCTTTTGGAAAATCATCTCATGTGGATGCTGGACTCCGTTCTTGGGAAATGGTAAACGCGAGAGAAATAGTTCACAGATAGGCTGACGTCTCCTATAAGCTCATGTCTTGCAATAGGAGATCTCTGCGTGTGTATTCAATATACAGGCTCTTGGCTAGGTGTGCTCCTTGCATACTGACAGCAGCATGGGACTGGACCATTTAAGCCTCGGCCGGAATTCACATGGATGTGAGTTCCTTTGAGCTCCTCGTTCGTCCTGATCGACACTATCTCACTCAAGCCACATCTCTCTGTCGACATATATTGAGATTTTGTTACACCAAAATCGGTGCCAGACAATAACAAGGAATTTCAGGGCTGGTTAAACTGGGTGTCCAGTGCTGCTCCACCATTTACGTGGGGCAAAGACGAAGAGACAGCGCACGAGGTCCCCAGTACAGAACAAACGAGAACGAACCCAAGATACCGGCGAGACACCCGCTTGGAGGAGATAAATAGCGTAGGCGCTATGGATTAGAGTACATAGTCTCCACTGTGGTAGGCCTGTCGCGACAGATTAGCGAAAGGGATCTTCATCGTGGCGTCGACCCCTGCAGATCCTCCGCTGCGGGTAAGACAACCTGACTCGCTACAGCTTTGTCATTGTGTGGAGTGTTGCTTTTTCTACTTTCAGATTGATGAGATATCGGGTGGATGGAAAACTGTGTCTGTTTCACCGAAGGCACGCCCGCGACGGCCCGCCAGGTTCCGCTGTTGGCAGTCGGCGAGAAAGTCTGACTTCGGCGAGGAATGCTCCTCTTTCCCAGCCAGTCAGTCAAGGATAGGGCTGATTTCTAAGACTAGTCGAAACTAATTTAAGATAGCATAGCTTCCATGATCGGCCGGCCCGCAGCTCCTATGGATGCAGTGTTATCAGTGAGTCAGGAGGAATTCCTGAACAATCGAATTACCAACAATGGCTGAAGCCACACGTTGATAGAGACTGACGTTAACCCAAACATTTATCATTCCAAACTTCGGTCTAATCTCTTTCTTGGCCAGGTGCAGATGTGGAATCAAGCTTCCCCAAGCTTTCTCTTGGCAGATCCGCGGAGGCTGACAGTGATACGATCCACCGTTCACGAAGATCATACAAGTGGGACCCCAAAGGTTTGGTCCCCTGTTACAGAACTATTGCATGGTGGCTTCCGATAGGTAAACTCCTTTTTTCGTAAGCACTTTTAAGGGTCCTGGCCCGAGAAACGGACCATGCTGGTTGTGTTTTGGGTGCTTATTAACCAGTATCTGTTGTTATTATTGCCACATTTTATTGCTCCATACTCCATCGTGCTTGCTGATGTGTCTTAGAATATAGGGATGATAGCCGTCTGCAAGGCACGGGCGGACCCACTGAGCGGTCTTGTCTATTTGCGAATTTGGATGGGTAGATTTGCCTATCATGTTAGCTTTCTCTTTGTCTGGCATTCCATTCATATCATCCGCATGCCCCTATGGAGCAGCGCAATTGGCTTGAACTTTACGTTCTCTCGTGCTGTGCATCATCTTGGGTCCGACATGGCATAATCGAAGTGAAAATCATTGTTCAGTGTCTGCCTGAAAACGAGGTTCAATCTCTGGCTTTTTGTGATATTGTGGAAGCTGCCTCTAATGAGATACCTGGAGTCATTTTCTAGGCATTGTGTCGCTTCTGGCGCAGCGTCACTTGCTTTGCTTCCTTCGACTAGCGATGCACAATGCTTAAGCCAATTTTAGATGTCAGCAATTTGAATATTGTCCTCTCGGTCGCAGGTTGGTAGAATCCAAACACTCGAGTATCTATTTCTGGAGCTAATCTTCGACAGGTGCCTTTTCACTGTTATTCGGGTTCTTGTCGCTAAAAGTAAAACAGCAATGGTATATTGGAGAAGCACGTTCGTAGCCCTTGAACCATCTGCGTATATTTGGCAGTCGACTGATAACTCGCAGTACCCGCCTTCGTGTTGGGAATCCTTCTTGGACCAGTGGGCGCAAGGTTCATTGTTGCGGATGAATGGGGTAAGGGTGGTCCAGGTCAGAGCAGCGCAATAGTATTGGCAAGTAGATCTCTCCAGAGGTTGTAGAGATGAGCTAGGAGCTAATTAATGCAGGGTCTCACGCGTGTCGTTATCGGCATCCAGCTTGTCAAAGCTGGTTATGAGCTGCCCAAGCAGTATCTGAGAGAGCGGTTTGTGGAGATGACCATATATTTGCTGCCAGTGATGACTCTCATGTGGCTCTTTACGTCCGCCTGCATTCTACTTTTTGTCCCTCAAATCACATTCGTATGTTGCATGTCCAGTCTCTCACCAATGTCATCTTATTGACGTTCAACAGCTCTCCTCCTTAATTATTGCTTCTTGCGTGTCTCCAACAGATCCCGTTCTGTCTCAGGCGATCGCGAAAGGCCCGTTTGCCGACAATTACGTTCATCGCAATGTTCGAGAATTCATCTCTTCCGAGGCTGGGGGTAACGACGGCTTTGGCTTTCCCTTTTTGCTTCTCGCAGTCTCTCTCCTACGTTACGCTGAGACACCGGCCAACACTATCTCCATGGAGGATTTCGATCTAGCGAGGGGTATCCCAAATGTGCTAGGTAGTTCAAACGTTGGAAGATTTGGTGGTGGTACTGGAGAGGCTTTGAAGCACTGGGCCGTGGAAGGCGTTCTTTACATGGTCATAATGGGCCTTGGCTACGGTGCGATTGTCGGATATGCGTCCAGGAAGTTTCTTAACTTCTCCGTCAAGAGGTAAACTCATCATTTGAAACATACCTCGCTATTACTAACTCTCGCAGGAAATGGATCTGCAATGAGTCCTACTTGATCTTCCCCGTTGGTTTAGCCGTAAGTAGGCCGAATCCATGGCATATACCTGTTCTAAGCATAACATACAGTTATTCATCATTGGCACATGTGGTTGTGTGGGCTCAGATGAGACCCTTGCCTGTTTCATCGCAGGAAATGCACTCAATTGGGATGGTCAGTATCTCCATGAGACCGAGGCACGGCATGATTCGTTCAACCCGGGGATTGAGACTCTCCTAAATTTCGGCGCTTTCATGTTCTTGGGCACCGTTATGCCATGGCATACGTTCCAGATGCCTCAAGTCACAGGCATTACTGTGGGCCGGCTTATCGGGCTTGGTTTTTTCGTCCTAGCTTTCCGTCGGATTCCTGCAATCCTTATGGCGTACAGATTTATACCCAAAGTTTGCGGCAACTGGAAAGAAGCGCTGTTTCTGGGATATTTTGGACCTATAGGTAAGTCTTCGCGGGTCTTGACCTGCGAGTGCTAACGATGCTTAGGGCTCGGTGCCATCTCTTACGTGGAGTATGCACGCAAACTCTTCCCTAAACCAGGTCAGAGTGACGCAGAAATCAATCACTTAACTGCAGCTATGGTTCCAGGTCAGGCGTCCTCGGTCCTAATCCCACGAGCGGGTTGGTTTTCTAACATACATTCTGCATTTTAGTTGTCTATTGGCTCGTTTTCTTTTCTATTATAGCGCACGGCCTGTCTGTGCCAGTCCTCAGCGTCATTTACAAGCTGCTTCGCGTCAAGCCTATCAGCGACGATCCAGTGGAGATTGTCATCCTATCCGAGAACGAACCACTCCCCATCAACAGCGAGCCCAAGCCAGAGCAGCACTCTGCAATTGTCCATAACCGCTTCTCACGGATGGATGGCGTGGGTGTAGCCATGGAGCACGCACACTCGTTGCACTCAGAAGATGCGGAGGCCATCCTGCGATGCAGCGAAGAAGGCTGGCCATTACCAGAATCGAGGGATTCCGACTCGATGCGGAAGCGCGATGTTTTTGAAGTTCATATAAAGAATGTTGTTTAATGAAGACATAGGAGCCACGAGGCTAAGTATTCTCTTGCTCCTTTCCTCCTTTTTTTCAGGGATTTGTCACTCTGGCGTTATCATGGCTTGATAGATGGTGGGCTTAATATCAGAGAAGGACTCCACGGAGTTACTTTATCGGTACGGGACAAAGTACGCGGGATTACAATGGCGTTATACTAGCAGTGGATGATTACGATGAACTAGACATAGACTGATATGAGATGAATCAAATCCTAATTTCTAATCCTATGATTGAGGTGACTAGCCTGGCGTTGATCACGTAAAAGACCATCCATTGTGGTGGTGTGTCCATTACCAACACGGATCCGAACGCCTAGTTTCAGCATTTGCGCCTTTGCTCCCCTTTGCTCCCCTTATTCGAATATGACCACCCAACTCCTCATATCATGGTATTCATTCTCGACAGCATCCATTTAGACGGGGCAGGTCTACAGAAAAAGAGTGTATCAGCTCATCTCGATCTCACCTTCATAGCATAGTATTCGAGTTCCACCAAAACACCACTCACCTTGCCGCAAGAGTTGCAGGTCTTGGTCTCGCCCTGGATGCTAGCACCGCAAGAAGGACAAGCGTTGTGGCCGGCCATTTTTAATGATAGGCTTGGTTTGATTTGGTTTGTTGGGGGAACTAGTGCCGTGCAATAGAAAATTAGTTTGGAGGTTCTCCCGACGGGAGTCAGGGTATCATCCCAACCAACCTGTTTGTGTTTCAAAGCGACTGAGATTCTTGGATACAATGGGGAAAAAAAGAAGAAGAGAAGGGACGAGTCAGAGAATTAAAAATAAAAAGAAAGCGGAATGATAAGCACGCCAGCGTCGATTATTTCCCCACGCGCAATAGGCTACGAGCGAAAGAATTACCCCGCTCTGAGTGGTATCACCTGCCCCGCCAACGCATTGACACGGCTCTGGCGGTGACAGGATCCACGCGTTCAGGTGATGGACCTGGTTATTGTTGTTGTTGTTTCGCGTTTTTTACTTTAATTTTGCTACTGTTGGTAGGTGGGTATCTATTGGTTTTGGTGCAGAGTCACTCTACGTGCGGCTCTTGGGCACGTTGTTTGGATAAGGATTTCTATCGATCGTGTTTGGGTCGGGTTGGTCTGTGGCTGCTGGGAAGACAAGGATCATGGAGATTAAAATAATAAGGTTTGGCGTATCATAGTAGAAGTTACATCCGTGATCACCCGACTTTGACTGCACGCTGCGGTGTAGCGTCTGAGAGGCAGATGTTCTGCATCTATGGCGAGAGAACTTCCTCGCGATAATAAATTTGAGATGCCATTCACGCAAGGCATTCGAGGAAGCAAATGACTCAGATTGGAGAGATTCTTTCGCTTTCTGGGGGTTTCGACTGCCATTACCAATGCTCTTTTGTACCATTCATCAGATGAGGCTAGATGAATTGCTCTCCATGGCGGGGTTTGTAGTCAAGAATCAGGCCAGGTGAATTGATCAGGCGGGTTATATGAAGGAGATGAGGGGTCACCTTCGAACAGAATCTCTCCTACCATCAACCATCATTACTGCTGCTTTCCCCTGGGCCATGTTTGCGAGACCCGACCAGGTAGTCATACAAACCAGTTATTTATTTGTTCTTCCCTTCCAGTTGCGATAGTTTACATATCCATGTGTTATCTATAAAAGGAAATATGAAGATAAATACTCATTAGATATATTCTTTCGAGAGGCCAGGTCGATAAAAGCTTTCCTCCACTTCCAGGATATTCTAAATTAAATTTATTAATCTAATTTTCTCAGTTCCATTAGCCCAATCAAAATTGGCATGACGGAATTTTCTTTGGAATGTCCTCAAGTCTATTTTAGAGAAGGAATATACTCGCTATATAATGTCTAATCGAGAAACAGCTGATCTAAACAACTGGTATATTAACTATTTTGCCTTAATTGCTTATAAGATATGGGCTATATTTAAACATATGAAAGGGAAGGATCCTCCTAGGAACGTTGTTATATCTTCACATTTATTGATTTTCTCGGAATCATGCGGATTCGTTATACAGTGCATATCTACTGCATTGGAACACAATCACCCTTCATAATTTCTTCATACGTTCCCATTTCGCCAAGCCTAAAGCTGAATATTCGAATTTGTCGAAATATGGCTATCATCATGGTACGGCATCCCTTTTTTGATTGTACTTGCATTTGCTAATTCTATATAGGGCCAATCCCAAATCTAAATCTCCCTTCTATCTGCAAATATACAACAACAGGTTATTGGCTGTGCAAACACTGTGTGATAAGATAGCACGCTTGTTAAGGATAGCGTCATGGATAAGATTATCTGTATGGAGTAATAGATACAGTGAATTTCAACTGGTTTGACAATGCTGATTGTTCTAACTCTAGATTTCCTCAATTGGTAAAATTATGAGAACATCGTACCGAAGATGGTAGATCAATTGATCGAAATCTTCTTCCTATCATCAGAACTACTACGCATTTCATTCACAACGTGTCTTAAAGCAGTCTCGACAGGAAGCGGGATGTATACCTTACCGGTTATTTGAACACTCTTCCAGCTAGATACAGAAAACTTCTCTGTTCAGTTAGCATTATGACTAACATAATAATCGGCAAGACCGCTGAAATGATTGGTCTTGTCGCTCACCCTAAATCGCGAAATAGCCATGGAAAGATATGAAATTCTTCGGGGCTCTAATTTCTTGTTCAAGTATCGCTATTGAAGGACTTCATATGACCGGATGTCCCTGGGTACTACCCAAAAGCCTTTCCCTTGTGTGCTATTGTCTTCTAGACAGTTTAACACATAATTTTAATTTGAATCTTGATTCTGTCACCGACATACACAAAGCTCGAGGTCCAAATGTACGTGCAGTCCATTCGGTCATTCGATTCGATAATTCTATCTTTAAATTCAAGTCCATATGAACACGACGCTGACCTAAGAGCATGTTGGATAGACTAACAAAGACGCCAGAAGCACGCCCGCAACTGCTGCGCTTGTCGAAAGGTTCGGAGCCTGCCAGAAAATGCTGATTGACAACAAGAGCTCACCCTATTTTATTTCTTAAATGTCTTTACGTTCTTTTTACTCGCCCCTGGTGGCAGTTTATGGGAAGTAATGTTCACAAATCCGATTTTATCTCGCAAGAAATATCGGCGAAGTATATATTATTTTCCCCCTGGAAACCTTAGCCAGGTGATTATGAAAACGTTCACTGATCACCAAGTATCAGGTCGTGTACCCTTCAACAGGCATGTTTCTGTCTTGTTGATGGAGAGCTTTTAAGGCTTCGCGTATTGGAATTCAGAAGTAATCTGTTATTCGAGCTTCAAGCTTAATATAGACATACAAAAGGTGTGTATTACTAACCTATCACCATATTGCAGCAACTTTAACCACATCTCGAATAATTCTAATCCTACGTTGCTAGAAATCAAGACGGTCGGCAAATAGAGTGAATCAATATATCACGGAATATTCGTCATGTATCAAGATATGCTTAGAGAGCTTATTAACCGTTTAAAGTTCATTGCATCTCCCGCTTCTCCTACTGCTATGTGATGATAATATAGCTATTAATCTCCATGGCACAGATCAATCTGAAAGTATACGCTCCCTAAACATTACACAGAAGCAAATGGCTTCGGGTATAATTGACGTCCACGCCAGGGCCGTCCTGCAGAATGTTCTGGACTTTTTAGCTCTGGTGTACGACATTTTCGATGTCATCTACAACATCATGACTCTGGTGAGGGGATCAGAGGCGGCCCTCTTCAATGAATCCAAAAAGTAAGTTGCTGCTGCAAGGCTGATAAGATTCGAAAGATCAATAGCTGGACTTGAGCCCTAATTTTAGATTTTCCTTTATCGAAGGCCTAGATATCAAGAATGCTGTGGGTTAGAGAACAAGCTAAGTACTAGGCATAGAAACTGACAAAGGTCAGTTGGCTATACGTACAAGTATGGAAATGTCCCCTGATTCCGAATCGGCAAGGTGATTCAGATTGCGGAGATAACAGCTGAGTTGCTTCACAGACACAGAATGTCGACTTCGTGGGACTTCAACACGCGAATCAATAAGTCCACAAGAATAGGGTCTCCTGCATGTATTGCGGTGAGACTTGGCTACAAAGACCGTAGCAATCTTATGAACAGTCGGCAATCTGTCCCCAGAATCCAGCATATATCCCCCAACGCCTAGGCCAAAAGAGGCATGTCATAGTGGGGAGAGAAGAAATGGCGGTCGATAAAGAACGGGGAAACCTGGGGTCTGACAATGCCTTCCACAAACTCACAAGATGAATGCCAAGTCCCCAACATTCCCATGTATTGATGTTGCGAACATCGTGATCTACTGGGGCGAGGTGTTCTGCAGGTATCCAGGATGGACACATCCGTCTTGTAGTCTTTTCATATCCTATTCTCCATGTCAAAATGCTTGCATAATTTTGTTTTTGAGAACTTCTATACTATTGCTTCCAAATAACAAATAACAATTATGGAGATTTCAGTCGAGAGTCTCTCTCACCGTATCTCTGCATCCAAACGGAAATGGATTTCGCTCTATGCCTCGTCCCGGGAACGGATCAAGGCCCAGGCCACCTTCATCAAACGGATTCGTCCCCTGGCAGTAGAGAAACTTGTTGACAGCATCATCTAGGCAGGTGTATTGTCTCGGCCCCCCGATCATTGCTTGGATGTGTACAGTAAGCACCGGCCTCTCGCCTATGAGACGCTTGTGCCAGTCTAGCGTGTCGCGCATATCCACGAGTAGATTATACCAATTTCCCCGTTCTCCAGTGAACTGCAGGAAACTCAGCTCGACGGATCGTAGTGTTATCGGCAATGCGGCAAGAACAAGGACCAGATCATCTAGTCGAACAAGAAAGCCTGAGAGACCGAAATGTCGCAATTTCTGCCACGTACCAATGGGCAAGATCGTTGGTAGTGAAATAAAATGCTCAGTCAACTGGTCGCTCAGGGAAAGGCGAGGATCATAGACCTGGTCGTAGTCGATGCGGGTCTGAAGGCTGAAATGTGTCAGATCCGACGCCTCATTGAGAGCCCGTCTAAGGTAACCACTGCGGAAGGATGACCAGGCTTGAACGTCGTAATACTGGCCGTCACCAATAAGGGCCAGGTCAATACGACTAAAGCCCGGCTTTTGGAGTAGTGTGACAAGGTTGCTATACTCTTTGCACGGCTGATCAAAGATGCGGCAACTTAGTCCTGTTTGGAGTGAGTGGACGTCAATGACAAGCTCCGAAACATGGTGGTTATGCCTCTGAGCGAGCTCGCGCGTGATGATGCAGAAGCCTCTCCATTTCATCTTCTCCCCCTCCTGGTCCCATGGGGGCACTTCATAAGGTGCATCTTCGTAGCCCGGAAGCGGCCAGACGTGGAGGCCGGAGTAGTCGAAGTCCGGCGGGGCCGGCCAAGTGTTAAGGATAGGGTAATTGAATCCGCGTGGGAATGCGCGGATCATAGGCGTCTCGTAGAGCGGAGCGTCTAGAAGTCCATGAGCTGCGGGGGTGATGGTGATCCTCCGCAGTGCCGGAAAGCGCTCCAGGCCGTATCTGAGCGCCTCGACATCTGCCTCGGAAGCGATCACATCATGTTGTTGCTCTAGAAGTTTTTGGTAGTAACTCCACGACGCCTCAATGGGCAGGTCGGGGTCTCTGTGCTGGTCCTCGACCAAGAAACCCCTGACGTTACAACTGGCCCCGATGTTCCAACTGCAGAGTCGCGCAAACCAAGGTGGAACGCCATCAGGCGGAGGTCTTAAGAGTTCCTGCATCCACATGCCAGTGAAATTGTAAGGAACATCATCAACTAATTGCACATCGTCCCAGATGATCTCGACAATGCCGCGGCGGAACTTGTCGTGGTCAGCAATTGCGCGGAAAACCTCGATATTGCGCGGATTAGCAGACAAAAACACTCTCTTGATGCGAAGTTGAGCTCTCTCGTTCATATTTTTGCATGTTAAGCGGAGGTTCTTGATATCGCGGTTGGCTAGGTACAATAGCACTGCTGCGAAGAGTTCAGCAGGAAGACCCACGAGTCGTGACCAGACAGTAGATTCTACATTGCGTAGAGAGGTCATTGCCCAAAGGTCTATTCCTGAACCTCAATGAGGATGTTGAGAATATAGAAATGAGCAACACAGGTTTCGAAATCGCGCTCCATCCGGCACTCTTCGATCTTTCTGGCTGGACTGGTTGGAACCTTTATTATACCTATTCAGGTTTAGCGCACAGATCGACCTAACCTACCTAGGTATCTACAGGTTTTTCTTTTTTTCTTTTTTTTTTTTTTTGAAACGTATGTGTTAATGGAGATTCTGTTTCAAAAGTTCTTGTCATAAGAGCTGCTTTGTTTCAAAGTTGTCTACCCCAATTCTGATTTCACTTTCCCGGTTCCGTGGGTGCCACGACCTGATATCAGGATGGCTTCCGAATTTGTCAGAGTAGCGTATCTACTATTTCCAGAACAATCGTCTGTGTGGACTAAAGAGCAAGGTAAGAGATAAAGACACTATGGTCTCCAAAATGTCAGTATATTTTTGGTTAATATAGAAAATACAACTCTGGAGGACAAGAATAACCGGAACGATGACTCCAAAACTCGCGTAACTACGCAGGGGGGAATATATAACCAAATATCAAATCAGATCCAAAATATATGGGAAGGCTTCTGGGCAACAATGCCTTCCTTCCCATAGGTTTGCACTCTATCGTCTCAATCAGAGACTGTCATGCGAATTTACCGATGCATTGAGAGGCCACTCTAATCTTTATTCAAGGGCATCATATGATACGTGAGATCCGCATCATATATCATAGATCTATGAAGGCCCGCAAAAACTTCCCGAAGAGAAAGTTGCGTGTCAATCATGATCGCATCCGAATGCACCCGGGCATTGAAATCACTTTATGAAAAGCGGCAACAGAAGACTCGAAGATAGACATGAATAGACGGTCTATCTCACCGTCTTACTGTCGCTGAGTTGTAAAAGTAGACGTCTATTTGGTGAGGAAGTTGAGGTAATCGGCGACGATGAGAGTAACCATCCTAGATAAACGTCGAGTTAGCGCGGTATCAAAAGAGGGGCAGTGGGGGCACTAACGCGTGGGGCGCGATCCGCACATAGTATGTGCCGAAGCCGCGGTAGAACCTCAACCAACCCTCGTCACGCACAACCTTGCGAGCACAGTCAAGCACTCCGCGGTATGGCAGCTGTCCCGTCTTTGGATCCTTCTGCTGCTTCTGGAGACGAGTCTTGATGAAGTCGAACGGGAGGGAGAAGAAACTGGCGAAGAATCCGGCAATGGCAGATGCGGCAAAGGTCTGGGTTTGCGGCGACAGGTTCGTGTGAGCCTTGAGCTGAGACTTGGACTCAGCGAAGAAGCTCAGTTGACCGAAGTTGAGGGCCATCGCGCGAACGACTGTTGGTAGTGCTCCTGCCCAGAGAGTAGCGATTCCTTCGTTCCTAGAAATCCGGAGTAGGGCGTCGATCACGGAGCGGTAGTTAGCACGAGCCTCTGGCGGCTTCAAGCCGTCGGACTGCATTCGAATGAGCGCCAGATCAGCAGGGTTTCCAACCATGGCTGCCAATCCACCAGCCGACAAACCGGCCGCTGCACGCTCTCCAAATGTCACTTTCCGACCGTTTGACTCCGCGTTCTTGTTTAGAGTAGTGATGAATGTGTCGAAGATACCCAGTCGGGCAGTGGTGTAGACGGCCTGACGAAGCAGACCTGCTGACAATCCAGTATAGAGGTCAAGGACTCTTCCGGATCTGACAATGTCCCTCGTAATGCTGAAAGCCGTTGGACGAGGACCTTCTCGTATTCCTTCACCTGCCAGCTGCAGACGGACCTTGATCATATCGATGGGCTGGACAACGACTGTAGCTGTCATACCGGCTAGTCCGCCATTGACGAAAGGGCGTGCTGCTCGAGCGTATGGGTGCTGTAAGAAGGAAGAAGTTGCCTTGGAGGAGTTCTCCAGCTTCTCCTGCGCTGAGTTGGCCGCACCAGCTGCGGCCTCCTTTACTGTGCTGGAAGCCATGATCAAGTGTAGAATTGGTGCCCGCGAGGGGTGTCAAGCTCAATCAACTTCTAACTGAATAAAACAAGGTCAGTCATGGTTCATATTCATCCGAGACAATTGCGGCGAGATGCTGTGCTTATAGCAGTTGGTGTTCTCCCGAGTTCCGTGGACAGACGGGGGGTTCAATCTCATTTAGCCGGGAAGCAGAACTCACCGGGAGATACACTAGGAGGGGCACCTCAAATGCAGACAAGATGACCGTTCCAATTCTTCTCTTCCTGGGGTGGTCTGTTACAGCCAATGGCAGCGACGGACTCTATATGCGACTGCGTATCAGGGAGAGCTCTCTCCAAAAAGCTATAACGTAACCTCCGAGACTCGTGAGAAGGGAATATTGGTTGAAAATGAATAGAACACAGCCGATGAGGGGATGCTGAAACCCTAATCGAGGGTGTTCGTCAACGTTGGGGAGTGAGGAGATCCGGAGAGGGGAAGCTTCCGATTGAAACTTTCCGCGAAAGGGTATGAGATGCAGCAAGAATCAGGCCACACAAGGTAGGCTACAAGTCGATCCTCTTATCTGCTCGCAGAATAAATGTATGAACCAACTAGGAAGCACGAGACGAGACGTGCGGGGAAAAAAAATAGTGTGTCTGGCGTAGAGATGGTCTTGTGCAGCGACTGGGGGGGAGATATGCTGGGTTGATGTACTCGAGGCGTCCGAAGAAACCAGTCTATATACTCTGGAGAGGGGAATCATCGGCGGATCCGGACGAAAGATCAGGATCCGGGGAATTGGACTTCTACTGGATGTGTCCCTGCGCCCAGACGCGGAAGAAGGGGAACTATGACGATTCAGATGAGAATGACGCTGGAGGAAGTATTGGTCAGGCACATCGCGTCCAGGAGCTCTCTTACCCACGGGAATACGGACCGAACGGTAGCACATTGTATCTCCGGTCAAGGTCAGACTATAATGTTCTGCCGCACAAGTGTGGCGGATGGGCTGTCCCGGATATGGGTGCTATGGGGATTTCTGAACGAGCTTGGGAGGGCGGTGTTGCGATGAGCCGATATGCTTTCTCCAGGGACCGAGCGTCCAGGCCGTGGCCCACGGCAGCAGTGACGGGGCATCCGCTAGGAGGTGGAGCATCCAAATCAGCAGCAGGGGGAAGAATGGACATTAGTCGAGAGATCGCAAACGGTATGGCTACCATGTCCCGTCTGAGAATCATCACCGATGTAACTGGTTGGAACAGTAGCGAGCAAGGACGAGTGGAACCAAACCCTGCCTGCTTCAGTGGAGATGGAACGAATGAACGTTGTCCCACGCTAGAAGAAACAGTCAGTCGCACGAGACACACGAATTCTACCATTGTTCATGGGACCATCAACCCAGCTGGCCAACATCGGCTGGATGATCCGTGAGGAGATTTCTTTCCCCTCGTCCGTCTGCTTGCTCAGTGGTGAAGGCAATTCGCAGTTCCTTCAGCTTTACTACGTCCGCCCGGTGGCGTGTTTCTCCAGGTTAGGACGATTGCTACTTGAAATGCGGGGTATGCGATCCCAGCGCTGGCCACCGGAGACCTCCACGGCCAATTGTAGAATACATATTTCGTTAAGATGTGCAGATATATCCTCCTGTTACCCATCCTGAGGCATAATGGATGGACATAAAAAGGCCACCTCGTCTCCGTCCCACGTCATGGCTGCGACATCAACATCCACGATGGTCGATCAAGTGATAGCGCCAGCCTTTCCCAAAACGGAAAGTAGACTCCACTATACCCATCTGGGGTTGATGACTAAGTTACCTTCCATGCCCGCGGTTGTTCCTTACTGGCTCCCCGAAAAGAGTAACTTATTATTCATCTTTGACTGAGATTGCCTGCAGAAAGACCTATAATCCTGGCTCGTGAAAAACCGATGGAATCTATGGCATCTTTTTGCCGCAGAACCCACGGCAAAATGGCCTCATATCCGAGGGCTCCCTGCCTGGTGAACTCGGTAAATTCGTCACCCAGATCAATTATCCATCCTTCCATCCGAGTTGGGATCCGAGGTAGACGCCTCATACCTTTTCAGCATGGTGGTGTGTATGGGAATGGTGCCACAGACCTCTCATCACCTGTGACAAAGGGGCGTGCAACAGCAGCAGTTCAGATTCCAGGAGCTGGGGCGGTGTTCGATAGAGCAATAGAACCGTCCTTATTCGTCAGAAGCTAAGATCTAAGTTAAGGGCCGTGCTGTCAGCATCAGGATCCACCTTTTCAGGCGAGGAAGAGCGAACATCCGCTCATCTATCGTTCTTCCGCCATGCACTCGCGGATTAGTGCTCTGGCGCAAGCCATCTCAACATCAAAATACGAAAGGATCAACATGAGGCAAAAGAATAGAATATACATTTTCCCGGGAACGCTACATGCAGTGCGTCGTACGCATGAGCAGATATTCGACATCTTGCAGCTTACGTTTCAGCAGAAAAAGAGAGGCCAGAAATCTCCGCTTGCTTGCTTTCCTTGCGCACTGCAACTATGGTAGCGGATCTTCCTATACAAGCCAAGTCGGTCCGTCTGTCTATACAGAATCCTCCAGCTCAGTCCACTTATGCAGTCGGGACCCCGAATCCCTCACCGATTAGAATACCGATCACCTGCATCAAAACAACAAGTCTAATAATTATCCACGGCATATCTGTCTTATTCTGGCTCGATGGCGCGCGGAGTTTAGCCCTCTTCCCCCGGGGCCTGAACTAAATATGCAGCAAGTCCACTGCATATGGAGTAGTTACATCGTCACAATATCCACAATCACCGCAGGATCCACTCACTAACGTCTGTCCCAGATAAACTACTCCCACCTCCCCACCTAATGGTCCCCACTAATTCATCTAGATTAGTAATAGAGTACTAATCCTCCGGAGATCTGTCCTCCGTCAGTATTGTAGAATATCACCACCGCGGAAGAAAGGAGCTCCGCCAGATGGAAATGACGACCGAGGGTAACCGCTGGAAGAACGGAGCTTTTCACAATGGAAAAGGAAACAAAATGTTGGGAATTCAGTGTTCCGCGAACAATTGTTCTACGTGTATGATGGTTATTGAATGCGCTGTCTGAGTCTGGGGCATCTATATCGTTGGGGTTTGGGCGGTGGATGATGAAACGCTATACTAACTCCAGGCATATTCCTCCCCGTACTACATTACGACCAATTGCTTCACTTATTATCATTTACTGGTACATCTCACATGTGCTTGTCTTGCTCTCCTTCTCTCTATGCTTTTCTTTACCCTTTGCTTCATCTTAGCCCATAGAGATATGTTGCTGACATCTTACACTTTCCCGCTCCTATTTCATTCTTAACCAACTGGGATCAAAAATATCCATGGTAACAGTATATATGAATGTTCAACGGTGCATGAATAGATGGGATTTATTCCTAGCCTTCCCTTCAGGATGGTATCCTATCTATACCAGACCATGATCTCTCTACTCACTAGTCATCTTGAGTATCTGAGATCAAAATACTCTCCCTCTGAGCTCGCTCTTGTTTAACCCGAACAGTTTCTTCCGCTTTTATGCGAGTGCTGGCTCTACCAGAATCCACATCCATCTCGTCATCATCATCATCATCGTCAACATCAGAAGTGACAGTGAATCCGCTTCTGCGTCCGCCCTTGCTTCGTCTTCGTCTTATGCCATCTTCATCTGACTCGTCGTCCTCGATGGCTTCGCGCTCTGCGCGGCGGACACGACGGAGCAGAACCGGATCTGGTCGTAGATCTTGTAGTGTTAGAGTCACGGAGCAGACGGGACATTTGACGCAGCGGGCACGACGCGGTCGTCCGCCATCTCGCGATGGGATAGGCTCTGTGGTCGAGCTGCGCGCGATCATGTCTTCGATGGCTAGGCGCTCGAAGCTGTGAGGACACTTGGTGCTCGTAACCGGATCTGTGAATGTGAGGAGTGTCAAGGGGCATCTTAGCGAGATACGCTCGCGCTCGATGGCGATGTCTTCGGAATCGGCAGGTGAGGCGGAGCGGTTGCGTCCACGAGCTTGGTTGCGCGTGCGCCGGACAGGCGAGGCGGCTCCATGAGCGGCTGTGCTGGGATCTTCAAGATGGGAAAACCAAGTTGAAGCGTGTGGGGGCGGAGGGATGTCGTCTCCGGGATATTTGGCCTCATGGACGATGCGGTAGAAACCGATATAGTCATTGTTAGTAGTGTATCTGATCTCGTTAGCGGGGTTTTCAATGGCCACAACGAGAGGGACCATCGAATCTAAGATATAGATGATATAGAAAACCAAATAAAATACTCATCACGTACCTCTGTGTCAACGACAAACCCTCCCACTTTTCCGTATTCTCCACCAGTTTTTCCTGTAGCTGCTGACTGGGCGGCTTGTCATTACCTTGCTGCTCACGCTCCTGAGACGCCTCATAGTCCTCATCCTCCTGATCTTCATCCTCATCCATTTCATCTGGACCTCGTCTCCTCCCTCCTCGTCTCGTCCTTGTCCGAATCGCATTCGCAGCCTCAGCCGCCGCCGCCTCCTTTGCCAAGTCCTCCAACGCATTCGTCAATCCCTCCAGTTTCACCTCCGCATCCACAACCTCTCGCATCTTCTCTTCCAACTGCGCCGTGATCTCTTTCACTTCCTCTTCTGTTTGCGCAAGCTTCTGCGCCTCCTCATCTTCTTCTTGATTCGCATCTTCCTGTCCTTCTTGCGTTCCTTGTGCTTCTCTTCTGCGTTGCTGTCGTCGTTGGAATCGCTGCTGTGATTCCGTTAATCGCTCGTTGGCCTCGCCAGCGGTCTCGGTTAGTTTCTCTGATGCGTGTTGCAAATGTGCTTTTAGATGGCGGAAGCTCTGTGACTGGAGGAGGGCTGAGAGGGCGCGCTGTCCCGTTGGGTTGAGAGGAGCAGAGAGAGGTTGGTATTCTGGTATTGCAGGAATTCGTGAGGATTGTCCTCGCTCGCGGTCTCTGCCATGTCGCTCACGACGTCGTGAGGACGATTCGGGTGTGGCGGAGAGCATGACAGCAATCGTTGGAGGTGGTGAGGCTATTAAATAAGTAGCATTTGTTTTACACTGTATTGAAACTCTGGAATCAATATAGTGCCGTGGAGATACAATAAAATCAATACCTGCTTGATGAGCTAGTTTCTTCTTGATTTATCGTAGCACTGATGAATTTCTCTCGTTTGTCGATAACGTTGATAGCAACGGTAGCAGACGCGACGCGATGGCACTAGTCCAAGTTCGGTAAATAGATTTGTTGGCCCCGGCTCCAGCTCCGATCCCGAGTCTACGCACCATTGAACTCAAGGAGAATCGATTGTCTCGTATCCAGTGATGGACTCAGCGCTATTAGGATATTAATGCTACGCCATTCCCTTTCCTTTTTTCAGGAAGAAATCATATCAACACCCAGGGTTTGTTTTCAGCCCCGTAGACATCTAAAAGTGAAGAAGTGCACGGCCTGTTAAAGCTCGACCAAATTACGTATTTTAGCTAACCATGACTATAATACAACCATTGTCAAAAAGGGAAGCATCAACACCTGCTACCATGTACAGTACAGTTCCTCCAGAGATGCGTGGCATAATTTTGATATCAACTAGGATCCAGCGGTATAATACAAACATAGCATAGGCACCATGGACCGTGATTAGGTTCCAATAGAGCCAATCGCAGATACATATGTTGTCATTAAAAGAGTCTAGACCTTGTAGAAACAGAACGCGTGGTAGAAACCTAGAGAATGTTAGTCTAAATGGCAATAATTGTCCTGAGATCACTTACTAGCTGCCTCTAGCTCCTCATCAGAAACTAATAATGGCCCGCCTCCTCGGCCGCGAACTCCCATCCGCTCACTTAGCGGTCCGAGTTCAGGGTCATCCTTCTCTTCGTTCCAAATGTCTAAGAATGGCCTGCGATATTGCAGCTCCAAGTTATATTCTTCCGTGAGCCTGAAATGCTTCTGTTAGTGCGTTGTTCTGCACAGATGAGGAACGGAGCGGTATACTCACGCTCGGAATGCTTCCCACGGCACTACATATTCTGGGATTTCCTCCACAGCCTCTTCCATGAAGTAACTGTACTTCCACCCAAAGGGAGGCCGGAAAATACCATCTTCTGGAGTTGGGCCCGGGAATCTGACGCGGTATATGCTGTTTCCCCACTCGGGATTCTGTGGAAAGTCTTCAACCTCACCATCCTCAGGAGCTTCGGCATTCTCCTTCTTAGTGGCTTCGTGTTCCTTGCGTTTCTTGTGGAATTCGACTACCTTGGCGCTGATGACGTCAGAGTTTGGACCAACCCCCAAGAACCGTCCACCTTTCTTGAGACAGCCAGCCACATTTCGAAGCATTTGCCGCGCCTTCTCTTCGCTCTCGAAGGCGTAATGCATCGTAAACATGGAAGCGACAACATCAAAACCACCACCGCCCCAACGTGAGCTCATGATTGATCCCCCGGGTCCAACATTAGGGTCGATGCCGACCTGTTGGATGATCCGCAGGTCACCCAGCCACTCCCCGAAACAGTCCTTGGGATGGAATTCGGCGTGAAACATACGGGCGTTTCTCCGCCCACGTTGTCCTCGACCACTTCTCATACCCTCGAAACGATCGCGAGCTTGCTGGATGGAAATCTCCGCTGGGTCCAGACCAACATAAAGGTCGACAGGCTGAGGAGCTAGCTGCCATTTGCCCAAGTCACCTCCTTTACCACAGCCCAAGTCGACGATCAAGAGTTTTTTCTCCTCGGCAGGAGGGTGAGCAGTTGGGTCGGCCCATTCCTTGGTTTCAGTCGCCTTGGACAAAAACTCCTCATCGGGAGAAAACTTTTGAATGATGGTACTCTTGATCCAGTTGTTGAAACTCCGTAGACCTTTGATCTTGCTGTCTGTCTTTCTCCATTCTCTTCCTCGTTCGGGGACGGCATTATAGTGTTGACGAACCACATCCGATACACCGCGGTCCCGTAGTGCCCTTTGGACCTCCTCTTCTTGAGCACGCTCTCTTTCCTCTTGTCTGCGTCTCAGAACTTCACGATTCGCGATTCCAAGGCGGGCACCACCACCTGGCCTTTTCCTTTGACGTGCTTGCGCTTCCGGAGTAGGAGACCGACGCGGCACTGGAGAAGGGGATCTTCGGGGAGCGTCTTGACGTCGGTGCTTGGGAGACTGTCTTGCATGGGGGGATCTGGGGGCCTCAGCAAGGTTCTGTTCTGCAGGAGTGCCTCGTGCTGGGCTGCGATCGCGTCTGGAGAAGACTGAAGGTGGAGGAGTCCGGCCACGTCGTCTCAACTTCTGGTGTCTTTCTTCTTGACGCTTACGCTTCGATACTGGTCGATCCGGAGCTGGTGATGGTTTTTCAGCGGCCGCATCATCCTCCGTCAACTTCCTTTTCTTCTCATTGGGAGATCCGTCCTGCCTTGGGCCATTCTCCGACTCCGCACGGCCATTTTTCCCGGGGGTACGTTCAGTTGGTGACTGCGCGATATCTCGGTTTGCCGCTGGGCTAGAGCTAGAATTTTCCATTATTGATTTCGAGGCCTTAACTAGGCGACCTCGTGTTTCAGAAGACTGGACAGCAGCTAGGTCAGTTGTTGACGGTGAGGGTGAGCGTTGGTGACCTCTGTTTAGGTCCGCGACGGGCTCCGTCGGCGACGCGATGGTAGGTGGAGGAGGAATGGTCGAGCTATCGGCCTTTGTGACACCTTCCACAGTTTCCTGAGGTGCTGAGTGGGGAGCAATGGTATTAGTCTGTGAAAATGAGTTAAACTAGATCAGTAAGGGTCTATGGACCTCTGGGTGCAAAAAAAAAAAAGACCAGTGGCCCTGGTCAACTCCCCGCTCCCCACGAGGAGCGAATCACGACAGGGGCGCTAAGCTACTCACCGGGGAATCGAGAGCAGTAATATGATCGTCTCTATGATTGGCAATAGTGACACGTTCCTCGTTTTGTGGTTTTTCTGGAGCAGTGACCTGAGCTTCGTCTGGGGCGTTACGTTGGCCTGGCCGGTGCTGGGCGTGCTCCGCCGAGTGGTCCCGATCCTCCTGTTCGTCCGACACGGTGTAAGTATCCCGAGCTGGGTCGTACATGGCGCCTGACGACCGACGACGCTTCTCCGACGACATGATGTGCGATTACAGTGCTCTCTGTAGCTCTTGGTTCTTTCCAGAGAGAACTCAAGGGAGCTCCCGCGATCTGCATGCGGCCTTGAACCATGCTTTGAGCTTCTCACGGCGAGCAATTCGTCAATTCCCTGTTTGGGTATAGCGTGTCCGGTGTTTGGCCATGCCTGATCTGGTTGCCAGTAGATATAACCTCGAGCTGCTCTCACCAGTTACACTTAGACTGGGGAGGCTACAAAAGAAATTTAGTTTCAGCTTGATCGAATTATAGGTGGTAATACTACTGCTTGCACTAATTGGGGTAGATTTAATGCCGACATCCTTGTGCTAAGACTATAGCCAAGAAACATTCCCGACCAACGATATACTGTAAACCGGGAGTGTTCCAGGTGGTTCTACACATGAAGATAACCCCTCAGAGCTCTCTACCTGTAGGCGGGCTCTAACATGAAACATTAATCTAGAAAACATTAATCTAGAATGATAACTTTTTGTCTAGCCGTATCGAATCTTCACTATCAGTTTTAAACAATTTCTCCAGTCACAATGGAGTTCTTATCAATATGGGTCGACGATAGTAGTATGTTTCACACACTGGATATCAAGCAAGACATTGTTAGCTATGATCTTACGTAGATAACCTTCTCATAATGAGAATATTACATCCCGTCGGAAATGGCCGCTATGAAAGGATAGCAGTGTTTGTCTTAGCATGAGTCACTATAAATAAATTAGAAAGAAAAAAAAGGGCGTCCGTTAAGTCCAGAACCTGCATAAACTTGGTCTCGTGCTACATCACGCAAGATAAATTCGAAGGTTCCGAATATGGGGTAATGCGTGGCTCCCGCGTTTATGTATGCGGTTCTTGCGGGGATCCCTGAAATACCCGACGATCTATGTCATAGGTGGCAATCGGCCGCCACTAGGTGCTCCTTGCGTGACTTTCCACTTTTGACGGCGAATATATATTACCCCTGTAGGTAGACTAATGCTCGTGCGCATTCTAATTGATACCTTTCATTCTTCATAATAACGATTATTAAGCTTACGAACATCTGTGAAGCAAAGTAAACTCGAAGCTTAAACTCTAGCTAATATCCACATACCACTGTCTCGGAGCCGACTGAAAGACCACAGCTTCAGAAGGTGTCAAGAGACCAAGAGATATTTATGAAGTCGCCATTAGCTAGGCACAGAGATGGCAGAATCACTTCGACTCCGAGACAGACAACCAATTCCCTCTGCACAAGACATCCCAACACTCCATACCACCGCTCATAGCATCAAACGCAACGCTTCTTACACATCACTAGCTACACTATCCTCTGAGAAATTGGGATCACAAAGGTCATTCTGTGAACCTATCGACGAAATTCGACACTATGATCAAGAATTGAAAGCTGGCTTGACTGAGCTTCTCAATGAGGGAAGGGATAAATCAAACATGCAAGGTCGGCGGTTCGTGCAGAATAAGTTAATGGAAATTGAACACGAATTGAGGAGGCAACATAAGGAGTCTCTTAAGAGTCGTAGACTCAGCTAGGTGTTGACGTCCTCCTGGTGATATGATGTGGGAAGGTTATGCTTGCCCAATTTTGTGATTGGTTGTTCGGACAGGACTTGAGCGAAGGGCTGATAATCATTGCTGGGTGTTGTGTGTGATTTTTTTAATTAAGTTAATGATTGATACCTTGAACTTTAATCATCTAAATTGAAGTTCATTATACATTGAAGAATTGTTTGTTATGAAAAAGTGCATAGCCTCGTCTGTAATATAAAACATAGGAAAGGGGAAAAAAGAAAAAGAAAAGAAAAGAAAATATGGAGGCTAGCAAAGAGATGAAAAAAAGGAGAAGAATATCTAAAATCCTACCAAACCCTCTGCTATTTCAGCCAAAACGATGACAGCGCTTCTTGTGTTCTTTTAAATTATCCTTCCGATTAAAGACCTCGCTACAATTTCTCACAGAACAGTGATGTGCGCGAGGAGAAACGTGAAGTGTTTTGATGTGTCGCATGAGCTCAGCTTCACGGTGGAAATAACCGGAATAGCGGCAGCCTTCCCACTTGCATTGAAAGCGGGGAGGAGAGGCGTCATACGAACTGAAGAAAGATAAAATTAGATAAGATACGATCGTATCATGGGTGAAAAAAAGCGACATACTGTGAGATCCGACTATTTTGCCTAGTTTCTTGTTCCTGACCGATCACATCGCTGTGGAACGAGGCCCTACGTTCCTCTAAGACCGGATTGAAGGGCGAGGACGCATGCACAGCGGGTTGGGAACAAACGGATGGAGCTTCGACGGAAATCTGGTCGGAAGCTGCCCGTGAATCGTCGGAAAAAGGTACCGGGACGGTCGAGAACGTGGCCGTCGGATCAAGATGGCTCGGGCCGTCAACTGCCACCGGACTAGCATCCCTTCTAGAAGGCCGTGCGACGCTAGTTGACATAGCACTAGCCCCGGCTCCAAGGGTTGTATTGTGATTTGAACTCAGGCAGTACGCACCGCCAACAGGCCCAAGAGCGGAAGAGTATAGGGCAAAGCTATCTGAAGGAAAGGATAGCATGGTATCTGGTTCAGGAGTTACCCTCAATCCAAGAGCTGGAAGGGTCTGGGGGAAAGGGGAAGGATCTGTTGAATGTCCGGGGATATAGTCTTCTGCCCAATCAGAGCGGTTAACTGACCACTCCATCATGAATCAAGATAGTCTAGGTACTGGAAGGTGGTAATTGATAAAATATGAGTGAATGGATGTAAAAAACGTAAGTGTGAGGAGATCCGTTGCCGATGATGACTCCGCAGGAAGCAAGCTCCGTTTGACCAGGAGGAAGGAGCCAAATAAATATTTCTGAGAGAAGCCTGTCAACTTCATTCTTGCTCAGTAGGAGCCCTGATGTTCACCGTGTGGTCTTGAGTCGTGTCACACACTCCCCGCCTAGATGGCTTACTGCAGATCGTCTTTAACAGGCAAAAAAAGTAAAGATCGAGATTTAAGAAAGCACCAATAAGATCCGTAAATAAGGGGAAAGGCGCTATTAAAGACCATTTCCTAACTTTTCTTGGACCCACTAATCGCATGGCGCCACAGTTTCGAGGCAGGGGACTCAACGAATAGCCGTCGTCATGGAGAGTGTATGCGGGCACTGATCAGGCTGATATTTTAGCGGTAAAGGACGTATCAAGATTTTAGGATTCAGCCAATAAGGATCGAGTTTTATTTCACATTACTGTAAGAATTCCAGACATGAGCCTCACGTTCGATCATATAGGCGGTATACGTGGTGCGCCTTGCGGTTGGTCTTTTTAAAGTGAATCACCCAGCCTCGTAGAATTTTCCTCTTCACGGCAGTTTTTCAACCTACAGTCATGGCAGACACAGACTGGGAAGCAGTGAAGCCTGAAATTGAGCGTCTTTATATTCAAGAAAACAAAACCTTGTCCCAAGTTATGGATTATATGGCATCCATGTATGCCTTCAATAAAACGTAAGTGTTATTATGTTGCTGGATCTGTCTACACGGCTCACAAAGAAACAGAAAGTCACAGTACGAAAGGCAGTTCAAGAAATGGGGGTTGAAAAAATACCAAACGCGACTACAAGACTGGAAATTCATCGGCAAGCGAATCGACAAAAGAAAACGTGAACACAAGAAAAGTGAAGTTTACTTTGACGGTGTTCAGTATCCACCCCAAAAGGTCAGGAAAGCAATATACGGAAAAGCTTTCGTCTCCACAGTAGATAAGTTCCCTGGTGGTGAGTCTCACCCTCAATCATGCCACAGCAAGTAAGTATCTAATGAAGCTCTAGCACCTTCCCCGAATACCCCAGAAGGGGTTGTTGTTTGTACACCAGCATCACCGGGGATGCGCCTAGTGTGGAACTCATCGCTTCCGTGGCTGCAGTTTTCTAAACTGTTACAACAGGGACAGGGCGCAGGTATGGACCTTAGGAGTCCCCTTTCACATTAGAGTCTACATTAACTGCTCTGTAGATCAGTTGTCTCTGTCGTCTACACTTACCGTGACTTCACCTCGGGGCGTCGATGCATTATCTCATAGTGTTAACCAAGAAGTGATGCGACGTTTGGTCTCAATCATACCATGGAAGAAGCTTACTCAGCCTCCAAATATTCACAGTAGCTCTAGGACAGCTACAGCTCTTAGCATTCTGATGCCAGAGGAGTATGAGGGCCAACACTTTAGTCTTTCAACGAGGCTATGCGAGGCCAAGCAAACAACCATGGATCGTCTGAATCTGGAACTGTTTTTACTGTCCAACAATCTTTCATCACATGACCCAGATGGGAAATCCGAAAGGGGCATGGAATTAGATGATGAGCACGTTATGAAAATGTTCCTGGCGTCTGGTTGGAACAGCGTGAAGCATCTTAAAATCTTGCTGTCAGCACCAGAACCAACTGCTGGGGCCATAGCGGAGAAATTGTTTGCAAGTTCATTGAGGTTATTGGATATGGGCACTGTGGAGATGATGCTCAAGGCTGGTATGAATCCGAATGGACTAATTCAAACCGTCTACTACGGAGTACTTACTCCTCTACAATTTTCTGCATGGATTGGAGGTGAAAGGGGCAAAAAGCTCAGTGAACTACTTTTATCGCATGGAGTAGATGTGAACTCAGCGTACGATAAGAATTCAACTCTCTACTATGCGATCGATGGAGAAAATGAACAACTACTGCGAACTCTCCTGTCTCGTGGTGCAGTTGTTACGCCGTGGTTTCTGGTTGCCGCTGCAGAGAATGACATCAGTATTGACCTCTTCAGTGCCCTTATAAATGCCTGCCCTGATGTGAATGCACGAAACGGGTGGCAAGACGATAGTGTCCTTGCTTGTGCTGTACGGAATCGGGATGTTCGGATTTTAAAGCTCCTGCTCACTAAAGGTGCCGATGTAAATGCACTAAATGCTATTTATTTCGATGGGGAATGGGGAACGACGACAGTACTAGGGCTTGGAATTCAGTCAGGAAGACTTGAAATCATAGAGCCTCTATTGCGGGCTTGTATGAACGTCAACCCTGAGGTGAATGAATTACCTTATGTTTCACCCCTTGCGCTAGCTGTCAAGACTGGGAGTACCGAGATTACTGAGCTTTTGCTCGAAGCAGGTATGGATATTCAGGTTGCCGATGATGATTGGAAAATGACTCTGGTCGAACGTGCGGCCGAGAATAAGAATGTGGAATTGTGCAGAGTCTTGATAAGATATGGTGCTAAGGTAGATAGACCCTTGTCCAACGGGGAGGAGACCTTTTCCGCGCTCCTTGTTGCTGTGGAGCAGAACAGCTCTGAAATTGTTGACCTTCTTATCAAGATGGGTGCGCGGCTGAATGATGTATATAGCAGATCCCCTGGGACTGTGCTTGGGGCAGCTATTGAAAAAGGAAGTCCAGTATTGATTCAAATACTCGGAG
The DNA here is from genome assembly GCA_029606265.1 of Paecilomyces dactylethromorphus. Taxonomy (NCBI): domain Eukaryota; kingdom Fungi; phylum Ascomycota; class Eurotiomycetes; order Eurotiales; family Thermoascaceae; genus Paecilomyces; species Paecilomyces dactylethromorphus. The sequence goes on along the minus strand of JAPVCE010000033.1, from coordinate 1,569,082 downwards.
ATGCTGGAGCTACAGTAATCGGGCGAAAACTACAGCGCATTGGAAATGTGGACACTGCAATATATTTGCAGCAAAGAAGAGTTTTGCAAAATGTTTTGCGGACCTGCGGACACAATATCCTGACAACCGCACTGTTGACCAAGGATAATGCTTTGGTGCAGTACCTGTTTGATCATGATGTCAATATCGAAAACCAGTCCACAAATATTGAAAATTCAAACTCTAAACAAACACCACTGGGAGCAGCAATTGAGACACGCAGCCTCTTCTTTGCAGAGATCATCCTTAATCAAGGTGCTAGGGTTACTGATCATGACCTCGCTAAGGCGGTTAGTTATACTTTAACGATCCACGATAACGCTGACTTTCTGCGGCACTTACTGAAAGGCTTCCTTGGGAGTGCTCCTTCTGCGGTGGGAATTGCAGTTGATAATCAGAGAAACGACCTCCTTCGGCTTATTCTAGAGGCAGGTGTGGATCCCACCGGGGTACCACAACTATTTGGTGATGATTGGGCTCAGCCTAACTTCCGTGGCCTCGACCTAAGTCCACCTGAGTCGGTACTTGAAATAGCGGCACGGGGAGGTGACAGGTCTATTCTGCAAATTCTTCTCCACTCGGCTTCCTGGGACCAAAGAGTAACCGGCCGCGCTTTGACAATTGCAGTTCTTCTACATCATCATGAGCTTGTGGAGGACCTGCTGAGTTCTAAGGCTGATGTAAACCAAGAAATCACAATCCTCCACTGGGAAGATGAAGATGAAGATGAAGATGAAGATGAAGATGAAGATGAGTATGAAGATGTGGAAGTAAGAAAGGAGGTCATCACTCCTCTTCAAGCTGCAGTGAAAGACCAACAGGTTTCCGTGGCGCAGAGACTGGCTGAATGTGCCGATATCAATTACTTAGGCGAAGGCTCTCGTCGCCGTACGGCTTTACAACATGCAGTTGAGAACGGAAATATGGAACTAGTCAACATGCTTCTTGGCCTTGGGGCTGATATAAACGGTGCAGCTGCTATTGATGGTGGCGCCACAGCTTTACAAATTGCAGCCATTCGAGGATACCTTGGTATTGCCCGAAAACTAATCGACATGGGTGCGGACATCAATGCCGCTCCTTTGAGATTCAATGGAAGGACAGCTTTGGAAGGAGCCGCAGAACACGGCCGGATCGATATGCTTCAGATGCTTCTTAATGACGGTGCGCTAATTACCGGCAACGGCGAACGACAGTATCAAAGAGCCGTGGAGTTTGCAAAGAAGAACGGGCATAATGCTGCTGCAAGACTTCTAAAGTCCTTCAAGCTCCAAACACAATCTAGCTCTCCCTAGGCGGGTTGATAACGACTGGGGGAGCACGGCGGGACAGCAATAAGACGAAATTGGCAAAAATATATTCAGAACGTGAAAACAGGCAGAGGTTAACCAGTCAACTATGCAGGTAAGGGGATACTCTCTTGAATTGGATCCATACCATCACCCTCTTTTTACGATGTGACGGCCTAATTACTATATATTTCGGGTTCAAATTTACGTTCTTAGCTATCTATATTCAGAATGAAATACAAAGTTCCAACTTATTAATTCTAAGTAGTAAGCACAAAGTTGTATAATACTACGTAATATAGCAAGCTGTGATATAGAGTCTGAATGGTGTCTAGAAGGACGTCAATCGTAGGTTATTTCACCTTGAAACAGAGTATTGGGCATAAACTGCTTTGAAGTGCTTGATGAAGTATCTTCTCGGATTATCGCTGCATCGATCTCTGCGTCTTGTGGGGGGGAGTCATATCATTAAAGAAAACACTCAGAAAATGGTTGTATGAGAAGGGTGTCCTTTTAGTATGAAAAGCGCTACTTTACACAGTTCGCAGTTCATATTCTTAAGACTTTGATTCACCCTTTTCTCAACAACTGTGAGACACAACTCCACTTCCTTGATGAAGTGGGCCGGCTGAGTTGGTATGAGATGAACCCGCAATACTATTTGGGTATATACGCGTTCATCCAGTCTCCAAAATATTGGACCTCCATGACAACACTGCCTCGCCCTGCGCTGCAATATACTCTAACTCAGACGTTATCAAGTGTACCGTTGGCGCTCGTAGTTTTATAGCTTTCACAATGGCATCTTGGGCCGAGTCATCCGTCGCAGAAAGGGCAACAAAGCTGACTTATCATCGATGCGAGCCTTATTGAAACCAACCGGTGAGCCAATCATGTTGACGATTCTGTCATCACATCCAGAAGTTCCAGTTCAGATAGTTCTAGAAATACTGTACATTAGTAAGAAGATAAAATAATGAAGGCCAACTGTCACCAACAATAATTCTCCCAGATAAGAATTAGTGCCATTTTTTAGCATCTATATCCAATCTTATCCCACTAATTCTTCAGCTACTTGCGGTAACGAGGTAACTGACTACTTATACCGCTTGCTCTCATAACTGTTGGTGTAGAATTTTCTTTGGCATCAAAATCTCACTGTCTAATATTCTCCTGGAGATGCAGAAGAGACCTATTGACCCAGCTGCTTGTAGAACCGCAGGTTAAAACTCGACTAGTTCTGTTATATCATCCGCAAAGAATGTATAGATAATAAAGACAACACTGTACATACAAATCGTCTTTCAGGCGATATATGTAGACTTTGAAAGCTAGCAAACATTGATGGATTTCAATGAGGGGTCATAATACAGCTTTATGAACCCTTCCACACGCGGGTTTTGTCATAGGTACATCGTGTTTGCTCGACATTCTGGGTTCTTTGAGCTTCATCTCTGTTGTCGCCATAGTCCAGAAGTAAACGTGGCACTGTTATTATCTAAGAATGTGGTGTGATTGCCTCAACTCTAGGACTACTTAATCCGTTTCCTCTCCCCAGCAATATTCCATTCCGATAAGCCCTCCGGTCTCCCCAAGGAGTTCAGCGTCTTCTGTTCCACTAGGCTGAATTTTCTATCATTTCTTCTGTAGTTAAACGGCTCTTTCAACGCAACTGGAGGATTCGTTATTATCCTAAGATTCCGTAACAGGTTCTTGGAAATGGAATGGACCATAAGTGGATGTAACAGGTAAACATCACCAACATTGCCGGTTGCTTCATGGAAGGAACTATCCCGTGTGAGATTTCGGTCTCGAATCCATGAGTCATAAATAGAGTGGAATCTTTGTCTTTCTTCATCGGATATGTCCTGCGGAATGAGGAAGGGGTTCGTTCCTGCTGGGTGGTCATACTATAGGCACTTCAGCATCCATATTCTAGTTTTTTGTGTATAAAATGGAACATAAAATGAAAGAACTTACAAGGTGTTTCGCTACCAATCCAATACTATCGGTGCATATGGCCGTGCCACCACCTTTTGCAGGTACATCAGTAAACAGCGGAACCACCAGGAGAGCTTGCTCGGGGGAATCCAAAAAGTGGATGAAAAAGTCTCCATCAACGTGCCACATCTCCAACTGCCGAAGATCTAATTTGTCTGTTGGGTTGTAATCTGGCCTCCCCAAATTCACGATGAACGCATCCGACCAGCTCTTGCACCAGTCGACCAGGCGATCTTCACCACCAACCAAATCGCATATGGCGTAAAACGCTTTCGGAGCAAACTCCTTGATGCTAACATATTTCTGGCCTGGCATGTGAGTTATCTCAGAATGCCAGGTGGATTTATTATTTGGGTCAATGCCCAGACGTGCCCAGGCTGAAGAGGTGAGTTGTTCAGCGGCTTCGCGGGAAAAGCAGTCTGGAATCTTGACAAAGCCGTGTTCAAGCCAGTGGGCCTTTTGGGCATCAGATAGGCCATATGCGGTATCTTTGTTAGATCCCGATCTTGACTTGGAACCTTTTCCATTGGCCCCTTTCAAAATACGGAAGAGCGCGGTCATTCTGTTGCTTAACTGCCGCGAACTTCAATTTGAGGATGATATCGGGTAAAGGCCCACAGAGTCAGGTCGTATAACTGCTGCCAGTCTTGAAGAATAGGAATTTAGAAATACATCTATAACAGCGTTATTCTAATTATAACACATGGAGTCACAGGACGGATAATGCTGCCTTTAGAATGATGGTGTCATGGCAATTATGTGGGGCTCGGATTACACGAGCGGAAAGGATGGAAGAGCAGGAAACTGCCGCCATGGAAACAATGCTACTACTAGACTTCCGAGATTCTTCCAGCACAAATACGGTCTAACTAGTCCTAAATAATTTAATAAATATTGAGAACCCGGATAATGAAAAGGGGGGAAGGTCCAACTAGATGATCTGAGCGAAAAAGCTGCTTCTCTAAGTAGGTAATCTAGGGTAGTTCATATAGACCCAATGTGCAATAGCAATAGACCTAGCTTTCTCTAACATCTATTCTAATCTTAAAAATGACAGCATCAGCGCTATTATATTTTACCGTACCCCCTTATCACTCGACCAGAAGGAGAAATCTCCTCTTGGTCTCCCTGGATCTGCAGGGCATAAGGGTGCATACTATTTAAGGCCTGGCCCTGGAATGTTTCTTTATCCGCTTAGATCTGAGACTCAGAGGTCGGGCCAGACAACGGTCAGCGGGATAGACGATATTAAAGAGTGCAGGTGTTTTAAATTAATGAGACTGGTTGCTGTCTATGTAAGCACTACTGACCCTGCCTGATATCCAATCTTGTAATGCTCTGTTCATGGAATATGTTATGTGAACAGACTTTACGCAATATGAACCCTAGAGTAAGTAAGTCTTCCGAATAACTAAACGTAGCCTTGTGCCTGTGGTATCCAGTTGTGGGATTTCGATGTCACATCATGCAAGAAGAATCCTACACCAACACTTGTAAGAGCAAGCGATATAAGTGGTCAAGTAGCTCGTCGTCGCAAGTTGTTGGAGAACTAGAGGGGTAAGATTGGATACAGACCGTAGAAAATGGCACTGACACCGAGATGAACTACATTCCGATGTTGTGATTCAACCTGTCTTACCCAGCCTTGTTGCTCCTGAGGGGCTTTTTGGAATTTCTGCAAGTAGCGTATCTATCCGGCTTATACTACATGGAGTAGGCTATGAGTCCACGTAGACAGGGCAAATGCCATACTTCGTCTTTGTGCCTAACTATATGTTATCACTCTGTTTTGGAATTTATTGTAAAAAAAAAAAAGGAGGGGGGTGTTGGCGTAATGCCGGAGCCCAGGTCATCATTCGGAAACAAGACACAGATCTAAAAGAAACCCAGTAAGCATTTTTATTACACCCTAATAGACCGTGCACGCTAGCTGCATTAATATTCAGGATCTAGTCATGCGGGTCTCACCTGGTAGAATTGTTGGTGGTAACTGTTGGCCTTCATTTATTTTCTTACTCCAACTAATTTCTTAGCGCTGGCTAAATCGGAACCTCTAGATGTGATGACAGAATCGTCAACGTGATTAGTTCACCGATTCACCTCAACAAGGATTGCGCCGATAAATCAGCCTTGTCGTCCTGTCTGGGTCTCTGTTTGCTTCCAGCAAGTAGTATTCCTCAGACAGTCGATTCAGCCTCCGAAGCCAAGACGTGAGGGGGCGGAGTAGATTCCCCATCAGCAGTCTTAAGCGCCCACCCGAGCCAGCTAAGTAGTAGAACGCAGCAGCATTCTGAGTTTTCATTAATCATGGCAACAACAGCGAAATACCTCCTATTCATTCCAATTGTCATGGTACTTCACCGAATTTGGCTTTCGGGCTCTAATCAGACAGCTGGAGTGGTCAATGAGCTTGCGATATGGCCAGCAATAGGGATCTCCTTGATGGTCTCATACGGGTAAGATACTTATTAAAAGAGCTTAAAGAGAAATATACTTATATCCTTAGGACTGTGTCTATGCGGCACCCAGATGGCCGGTTTGAAGATATTGGCCTAGTTAAGGGTAGTGACAACTATGTGAAGATGATGAAGCATCTCTCAATGTCAACCGCAGAGCATCCTAGGTATGTTGTCTCGCCTCTCACCCACATATTTCTTTGTTATTAATAGTAAATAGTCCCCCCTATCATTCGATGGAGGATATGTGGGACGATATCCCCCGGCAAGCATGGCGGTCTGTGAGAAAGAAGCTTGGCCTACCTGCTTCATCAGACGTGAAGATCCTCAGCATAATGATACAGGAACTTTTAGCTTTAACGCCATCTCCACATCTCCCTATAGTTTTAATAGGATTTCCTGGGCTAATAGCGCTCTACAATGAAGACCTATTAGATGCGGCGGAATACCTAGGCCTCCCCAAACTACATGGCCACTACAGCTACCACCCACGAGAAATTATTGCCGCCTATGCCGGGCATGGGATGGGACTTCCTGACAACCTCCCAGTGAGGAATGTGATTTTAGTTGAGTATACTGAGCAAGCACTCTTGTTACATACTACGGTCCTTTCAGAGGCGAGAGATCTAGGAGACACTGATATTCTTGCTGCCTCATCGTTCAACCTCGGCAGCGGGTCTCCGTTGGATGGATATCTGGAACATATAACAGAGTTTGTAGAAGGGTTTGTACGCACATGTGTGCCTAGCAATGTGGAGGAGATTCTAGTCATCATAACAGGAAGTGCGATGGATGGCTCGGTGCAAGATGCCATTCAGAAAGCTATAAAACTACGAGTGCCAACGGTACACTTGATAACATCTCAACCAAGACATATTGCTGCTCAGGGTGCAGCAGAGTTGGCATGGAGGTCAAATACACTGGAGGGTTCTGGATAAACAGAGTTGCTGTAGAAGTTGAGCACCCCAATAAGGGACACTGCCACTCCACGCTGTCTGCGCTTAATGCTATTATTCTCCACAAATTGAGCCGTAAGTAGCATAGACGAAGTTAGAATAAGGTGCCATAAATAAGAAATATTTGCGTCCAATAACACTGTTAGAGGGGCACTGTTGATAGAAGAATATTTGAAATCAAGATAACTACAGAGCCAATAGCGAGAATCAGTTAGCCACGCGGAAATGAATGTGCTTGCAGTTGTGACAATTTATTTCTGATGATATCTAATTTTATTACCTGGACTAATAGTCAACCGCAGTAGAAGTTCCTCCGTGGAGAGAAATGCCAACGTCTTCGTCTCTATCGGCTGGGTCGGCCCACCCCTCCCTCTCATCTTTTGCAACCCTGACAAACAAGGCGTCCAGCACCACAGCTATCAATGCGATTCCTGCACCGAAGGAGAGCGCAGCTCTATAGCCAAGGACAGCATCCGGTCTATGCTTGTTCACTTGGGTCTCTATGGTACCGGCAAATCCTAGTCCAAGAGAGTTGCCATAGAGGTTGAGGACTCCAATAAGAGAGGCTGCTACTCCTTGCTCTTTGCGCTTAACACTGTTGCTCGCCACAATTTGAGCTGCAACATAGACGAAGTCGGGACAAAATGCCATAAATATCGTGGCCGGAAATACTTGCGCCCAATAAGGCTGCTGGACCGGCATTGTTGCCAAAAGTATATTTGAAATCAGGATAGCTGCAGAGCCAATAGCTAGGATCCATTGAGCGGCCATACGTGGAATCAACCACGCGGAAATGAATGTGCCTGCAGTTGCGACAATTCCAAATGGAGTCCATTCTACCCCGAATTGGAGAATGGTCTTGTCCCGTAGAAGCTGCAGCCAAGCAACCATATACCAGAGGAAGATACCGTTTGACATGAAACTCAAAAGAACAACAAGTGTCAAAACTGCAAAAGAGGGTGCTTTCCATATATCTAAAGGCATTATTGGTGTCTCGGCGAACTTGTACTGCCAAATGGCGAATACGACAAGCAGTACGATGGAAACGACGAGCAGAACGATCTCGAATGGGGCGTTCCATCCGCTTGCTGGCGCTTGACTAATTGGAATCAGTCAAAAATTCCCTCGAAGGTATCCGATCTCACTTACTTCCAAGCAACGTTAAAAACAATTAGACCACTTGTTCCCAATGCTGCGCCAATCCAATCAATTTTGCCGTTTCTGTCAACAGGACGATCATGCGGAAGTAAGATTCCTAGGATTCCGAAAGTGACTGCGCCTAAGATTGCCCTATGATTGTTAGGCTATCATCAACAATAAAGAATATCCTCTTACAGGCTAAAGAAGATCCAATTCCAATTGACGAACCGGACAAAGATCCCAGCCCATATGGCACCCAGGTAGCTGCCAATGGGTGCAGAGGCCCCGAAAAACCCCAGTGTGATATTTCGGGCCTTTCCTGGTGGAATTGTTGAACTTATCAAAGCCACCGCATTTGGCATAATCAAAGCACCTCCTATACCTGAAAAAGCACGTGCGACATTGAAAGCCACGAAGTTATTGCAGAACCCATTTGCCAGGGTCCAGATGACGAACCAAATAGCACCACCTATCAAGACAGTTCTATGGCCATATACAGCTCCAAGTCGACCGCTGATTAGAACAAAGGTCCCTTGAGTCAATCTAATCTCACAGACAGCTCCAATCAGCCATTACTGCATTGAACCTTTACAGCAGAGACCAACTTACGGATAGGAAGCTGCCGCCCAGTTGGCATTACCAGGTCCGACAGAAACTCCCAGTGCCTTGCTTATTTCCAGCCCTGCAGCAAGGCCAACCATGTTTGATATCATCTAGCGTCGCGTCAGAAGGGACGTTTCTCCGCGGTTTCTGGCAATCAGCACACCCACCTGTACCATATTGCTGGATACAATGAAGACTATGATAGCGATCCTTCGGGCTTTTGTGACGGCAGTTAGCTGAGCCACACTGAACGTCTGTGACGTCCGGTCAAATGGAGCTGCTGATGGTTCAACATGGCTTGTAACTGGTTGTGATGTAGCGATAGTAGAAACTAGTGTTTCTTGCACCGTAATACATTGTGTTTGGGACATTTCGAGGTTATCCAGAAAGTATAGCTATCATTATAAACATATAACACATCCTATGGAGGATTAAATGAAACCAGATATAACGCTTTTAGGCAGGGCATTTAAGTAAAGCCTGGACTCCAAGTAGACAGGTCGAATTAAGTTGCCGACATTCCGCTATGCATTGCGCCGGGAAAACTTCGGGATAGCTGAATAATCCACTAACCCCACGGTTTTTCCCCAGGATTCCGAGGCCGACTATCATTGATGTGGTCAGGTGCGTTGATACAATAAGGTCTTAACGGTTATTGGACTCAAGCATATGTTGTAGTGGGTATAGGTTTGCCGGATCCATCCGATGCGCCTGTCATCCCTCCCAATCGGGAAGTTGTAGCAATGGGACTTATAGCAGCCAAGGGTCTTGCTGAGAAGCAGAGCTGTCATCGATTTTGTGATCTTCAGTGCTGCACCAATATCAGGGTGACGAGATTAGAACATGTCAGAAACTATAGGAAACTATAGCTTAACCAATTACCTAGATGGTATGGACAGCGACATTATTATCGAGTTAATCCAAATGTAGTGTACAGCCTTCCCCTTACGAGTTGACGGCAAACCCAACAGAGTTATTACAAGCTTACATAGGAGCACGGTCATAATCCGCCCTAAGGTTTCATGCAACCCTCTAGTCCCCAATGCACTTTGTAATCTACTTAATAGACAAGCAGCGGATTCATATGAGACTCATGTCTGAAGTTCATAGCGGCGACATTACTAAGTACTGTACATTACATAGCAGGTATCATGACATATATAGAAGACGCTCCAAACCCAATCTCCTAGCGCCTTGCCTGAAAAAAGATATCATAAAATGCAAGCGAAATTAGCAATGCCATCCGATTCTCCCATGCCAATTTTGATCATGGCGATGAATGAATAGGTTTGGACTTCTTCGGCGTCTTGACATTCAAAACCTGCCTCATCCGCCTCAACTTGGCCCACCATTCCTTATCTTTGGCTCTTTGGGTGTCTTCATCGTGGGATATGTCATCAAAAGAACTAGTATCGATATCTTTAAGAGTCTTCTCCGACCCTGTCGATCTGACCAATCTTCGATGTTTGGTCTTGATTGCGTGGACGAGAACTTCCCAGCCGCTGTGAAGACTCTCAATTCTTTCTGTCTTCTTTCCAGATCCACTCTGAGTCACTTTATTGATCCACGGACAATAATCCATGTGCTCAGCCACGACGTTGAGTTTGTCGTATACAGTAACTTCTCCATTCTCCTTCGGTTTGTACATCCATAGACCCAGACGTCGAAAGCAGGCACCACAACCAGCCAGGCCGGCCGTACCATCGGACACCGTATCCCATCCAAAGAAAGCCAGGGCAAATGCCGCCTTATTTATATCCCGGGCTGTCTCCTTGGGAGCTGCTTCCTGGCCCTGTGAACCAGAGGTCCCAGACTCAGATGGCTCTTCGTTTTCCTTTTCCGCGTAGAATTCAGTAGGTAACATTCGAAGTGTTCCTTCCAAGTCGAAATCTTCGGGTGTCTCAATTGTTTCTCTTGAGGGTAGTTTGGAGCCCATCCCGGCAAGGTTGTAGTAACGCTTCTTCAGACCACTTATTGCCACATCTGGGTTTGCCAGTTGTAATCGATGAATAGTAGCTGTGAACTCTATTAGTACGTCGTTTTCTCTTCCGCATTGCCAGTTGACATACCATCACAGCCTTTATTACGCCATGGACAGCTTAGACCATGGCCTTCTGAAAGGAGCTTTTCGTATTCCTCTACCAGTTTTGCCCCTATACTGGATTTAGCATTCGCAAATCTGACCAGAAGCACAGTCACGAAGACTTACGGACTTCCTTCCGTTCCTCCACTTTCTCAATATCGTAACCGTCCAGCTCATCGAGCTCATCTGGGAGCTTGACAACGACCGAGCCACCACACCCTCCAACACAGCTGACTCTCTCAATGTCCGTGCATGACCAGCCGCGCTTCGCCCACTCAACCTCGTTTACGGCTGAGGGTTTGGAAGACCATTTGTCTACTCTGCGGAATGTTTCTAAACGTTCAAGAAAGCGCTCGCGATCCCAGGGCACAAAGTTCGGGCGGACTGTTGTCGAGCCTGATGAGGATGGTCTCGAGATATGAGTGACTGACGTTCGAATAACTAGCGGATCATTCTCACTTCCACTGACACGAACTTTCTTTATCGAGGGAAGCGTTGAAATGCGCGAGGTAGCGACCGGAGCATCGTTTGTAGGCTTTGCGGTGACGTCGACCGGTGGAGGTTTTGATAGAGAATCGAGAACTCTGTTGAACTTGCGTTTCTTCGTTACCAGTGCGTAGGACATTTTTCCCAGTAAATTATGATCATCTGGGCAGGGAAGAGCTGCCGCAGCAGTTGCGATATGCTTGCGATCAGTCAGTGGTTGCTCGAGCTACCGTATTTTGTACCCAAGCTCCCGGCGCCGGGCGACCAGGCCTTGGCATCTTCTATTTGATTGCCTTGCCGCCTGATACTTGCCATTCGCCTTTCACGTCATATTATCGTTTCTCATTATTACTCTCTTTCAGCGTCTACCTTTATAAGTCTATTTTCGACTGCACTCAGTAGATACGACACTTACTTCTCTCTCAATCACAGTTTCAGTTTCCCATCTGATCCATGTGAAAGTAACCGTTACATACAGTATGTGAAGCCTGCTACAGATCGACTACGCCCAAGCACATATAGACCCATTGAGGTTTGTTATGAAGTGAACCGACCGATATTCTATTTATTTTGGAAATTTAATGTTCTCAGAACTCATATTTTATCTTTCCTATTCGTTCACACCTAAATATTCTACGAGGCGCTTATGATAAAGCGTGGCTCTTGTAACACCCTCCCTTATCCAATATACTTCATAGCACCATATGTTAGCTATTTTGATGTATCCCCCTGTCCACACTAAATTCTAAACAGAATTAAAGCTGTTGTTAATATTATGTGGCCTTTACAGCTGTAGAGTAATCTGAAAAAGCGTGGGAGCCGACCTCCTTTCCCTTCGAAGCGTACTTTGAATTCCCCATCAGATCGTAATATCCCAGAACGCTCTACAGTACAAGATCTGACTTATTCTCACATAATCCTTCGCACATGTTTTCGTATTAGAGAGACACTGAAAGTGCACTTCACCCGGTTATCCTTTCCTCATCCATCACACCCAGTAGTCACAGATACGTCAGATTCTGCAGTGTCATCGGAAAATCTTGGAATCTGGCATCCGATATTATAGGTGAAAATTCAATGACAAGTTACCGCATTCAGACCTCTCATTGATGCAAATCTTTAGTATCTGATGTGCCACATGGGAAGGTCTCGATTATGTCAAAGGAATTGTCCAGGAGTAAGAAGAGTTGATGATTCACATTTGAGCAGTATGCCTCTTATCATTTATACTTACAGACCATATCAAGAAACCATACACTCAAGCATATATAAATACATCCTCAGCGACTGCGAACTTACACTTTTATTGCCATCTGCTATTCCCGGAACCGTTGTCAAAATATCTTAGTTTGTTTCTATCTTTGGCGTCGTTATTCTTGGTTTTAGTTCCAGAAAACGACTCAAAATCAGAAAAGTACAATATGCTATTATTAATAGATTTTTCTTTTTCAAATATAGCTAAGGGGGAAGAGGCTCAAGAATATTAGCTATCTTCAATGTCATTTCCGTCCAATGTACATAGAAGTCGAGCCATCGGACCATGCTCGGTCATGCCGGAAATCAAGGCGCATTGATTGGCCCACACTGCTCGGGCACTCTCGCCTTCCGAACACCGACAAAAGCATCCGATGGATGTTCCTTTGGAGTTGCGCTTCGATTCTCCTCGAATTGGCAATCTGTTCCATCAAAGGAGCCTCAGGGGAGCGTCCAGTTGCCGTCGCAATGGCGTCTTTTAGGACGCCCGTTCCCATGTTCAGGAGCCTTGCTCCCCGCGTCGCGAAGGACTTCTTCACCTGCCGTCAATGCTTACAAAACCAACGCATTGCGACCAACGCTTTCCGTGCACGCTTCTTTACGTCTCTCCCGCTTTCGAAGAGCAGCAGAGTCAATTCATTTCTCCCTGCCAAGAATGGCAATGTGTTTCCATCGTCATTGATCTCCAAGCGGCTCAGCACGGTAGCTGCTACGGTAGAACAAGGAACTTCCAAGACTGCATCGAGCTTCCCCGAAGTTAGCTCGAAGAGTGTGGCATACTGGCTCCTAGCAAGTGCTGCTAGTGTATTCGGAATCGTCGTATTTGGTGGATTGACAAGGCTCACAGAATCAGGGTATGTTTGTTCTGGAAATTTTCAAGCCAGAAACTGACATCTTCGCAGACTCAGTATCACAGAATGGCGACCCGTTACCGGATCCCTGCCTCCTATGAACGCCGAAGATTGGGAATCAGAATTTGCCAAATACCGTGATTCTCCTGAGTTCCACCTCCTGAACCCCCATATGACTCTGGAAGAGTTCAAGTCGATTTACTACATGGAATGGATACACCGTCTCTGGGGCAGATTCGTCGGACTGTCATTCGTAATCCCGGCTGCGTACTTTGTGGTAAGGAGGAAAGTGTCAAAACCAATGTCTCTACGCCTAGCGGGGATTGCTGGTTTAATTGGTTTCCAAGGCTTCATCGGATGGTGGATGGTGAAATCTGGGTTGAAAGATGACCTCTTTGCTCCGGGTAGCCATCCCAGGGTTAGTCAGTACCGTCTGACTGCACATCTTGCGGCTGCATTCACCTGTTATGTTGCGATGCTCTGGAATGGTCTCGCTATACTGAGGTCTCACAGGCTGCTGAAGGACCCGCAGGGCGGAATTGACACCCTCAATGCTCTCCGCGACCCGAAGCTCAGTGTCTTTCGCAAATCAGTTGCTGGTCTGGCTCTTCTTGTCTTCGTCACTGCCATGTCTGGTGCTCTCGTTGCTGGTCTCGATGCAGGTCTCATTTACAACGAGTTCCCTTACATGGGCAACGGCCTCACTCCTCCGAAATCCGAGTTGTTCGATGAGCGCTATTCGCGTCATTCTGACAAGTCCGACCTTTGGTGGAGAAATATGCTCGAGAACCCGTCACTTGTCCAGCTCGACCACCGTATTCTCGCCGTGACCACTTTCTCTGCTGTTATGGCACTCTGGGCCTACTCTAAGACGCCAACTATGAAACGAGTCCTTCCTCGGGTAGCCAAGAAGGGTGTCCACGGAGTGGTCGCTTTCGCTATCGTGCAGGTTACCCTTGGAATTTCAACGCTGCTCTATCTCGTACCTACACATCTCGCCTCAGCACACCAGGCTGGTAGTCTGTTCCTTCTCAGCTGGGTGCTTGTTTTGGGTAGCCGAGTTTGGCATCCGTCGAGGACTGCCAGATTGCTGCAGATGGCAGCCAAGGCTCGAAGCCAGCAGCTTTCCAGATCGGCCGTGAATGTCGCAAACAAGTCGTGAGGCATTTTCTTCGAATGTATTAGTACAATATTCGTTCCTCGCATTAGAGGCGTTTCCGTCGATGACACTTCGATGTCTGCTCTTGTATCAATCTCCCCTTTTTTTTTCCAATGACCTCACTTCTCTGTTGGAAGCGACGAATATATGCTCTGAAGCCAGTCTGAGGGGGGTTGGTCTCATGTATGAATAGATTTTAACTCTGATACCTCAACAGGACGTATTGCGTTTCTAATTTCTTATGTCTCAAACTATCTTTCAAAGGCATTTGTGCAAGCCAGTGTCTAGGCCACAAAATTCACTTTAATCGGTTGATCAATAATCAACCGGCCATGATATTTTGTCTGGAAATAAGCTAAACTTCATACTTCTGCAGCTAGAAGGCACAAAAACGCCCTGGCGACTGACAAAAACTCGAGGGAAAGAAAGGAAGAAAAAATCAGGTAGATATCTGACTGGCCTGAGAGGACAAAGGCAAATACGGCAACCAAATTAATAAAGAAATCCTCCCTGAATACCATACCTCTAACACCTTTCAATCTGAGGAGTCAATCAGGCACGAGGCCCAAATCCAGATGCCCTGTTAAGGCCCTCCCTATCATCGTCCCGGAATCTCTCATGTTCTTGCTGTCCTCTAGCAGCCTGATTATCTGCTCGTCGAAGGCGTGTGGTGACCCTGCCACGGGCATGCCCACGCGCACCCCGGGCTGTCTGGCGCCCTCTTGGTGTCGGAGATGGGGGTGCATCCTCCATCTCTATATCATTGGCTTCTGCCCGCATGTTTTCGAGGACTTCTGTTGCCGCTTCAGCTAGGTACCAAAGACCTAGTTCATCGGCCGACCGTGGACCAGGCAGTTGACGGGAAGGAGTGCTGATATGTACTGCCTGGGAATTAGGCTCGATGAAATTGTTTCCCCGGTGTTGTGCGGCTTCCGATGCCGTCTCATCGGCGTCACCCCTGGTACTATTCTCATCTTCCGTCTCCTCTTGAATAGGAGAAGGCACAGCGAGCGATGGCTCCTGATAATTGCGACGCTGACGAGGTCTCAGTACACGAGCATATTGCATAGACTCCAAAATCAAGGCGGCTTGGAGGGCTTGTACCTCTTCATCCTCTCCTCTCTGGGCCGGGGGACCTGAAGTGTCTCCCACTCGCTGGTCATTACCTCCCTCAGGGGCTTGTTGCCTCTGAACCGGGGAGCTAAAGGTATCTCCCCGGAAGGGACGACGAGTCCCATGGCTTCCATCACCCCCGCGCGCGTCCCAGCAGGGGGTGCAGATCTGCCACCCACAGGTGGCACAACGGCGAAGGATCGAAGTGTTGTGCTTGTTGCATATATCACACTTCGCAGTATGAATCGTCACCGTTACGAACCTCGTATGGGGAGCTGCCGGTAGGTTGGTCTGAGCAGCAGTTGTAACTGGAGGACGAAGAGTGAGAGGGTTAACTCGCTGAGGTGTTGGAGTATTTAAATGAGAAGCGGAAGTAGCTGGGAATGGTTGAGGAACAGTGGTCAATAGTGGAGCTCTCTGCTGTCCGGGAGGTTCTGTTCTTCTTTGATTGATCTGTCCACGTCCTTGTGCATGTCTCGGCGCCTGTGTCTGTGTCTGTGCCTGACCATGGCCGCGGCCATGGGCACGGTTAGCAGCATGCACCTGGGCAGCTGCACGACCAGCCGCACGATGCTGAGCACTAATCCTACTTCTCAGAGAAGCTATGTTGGCTGAAGAGTCCTGAGGATCTCGTCTTTGTCCAGGGGGGTTTGACCTTCCTCCACGCTGCGGCCATCTTCCACCATATCTGTCAGACATCTTAATTCCAGCAACCTTTAGATGGATGTTGTACGTTGAAAAGAACTAGAAAAGTATAATTCGATATTGATCTTGACCATAAAAGGCGTGAGTGAAATTTTGACCGATCTCCAGCTGAATACTGACAATCTGCCACAGAAGATATGTACCGAAACTAATTCCAAGTATTGCCCTCAGGAGAGAATGATACTTCCAAGAAGACAGCCAGCACAGTAACAATGCTCCAGCTCTTGCTACTGCATGAAGATCTTACTCGGAAGCTGCTGAATATATCCCTCGAGACGTTTCGTTTCGATGAAATCAAGACCGTGTATCACTTTATCGCAGAAGAAGTGCGAAGTGGGAAAATGGCGATGAAGAATCAGACTCCTGCTTCAGGCCCGAATATCTCCTAACCTCACCAGATACTAGACATCCAGTACTAGTACTATGTTCGACAAGATAAAAAGAGAGCGATACTACTACTCCTTTTTCTCAACAGGTAACGGTAGCCGAATATCAAAGTTATCCAAAGACAAGTTATGTCGAAGACGAGAGATAACCAATATGACACGAATAGCCCAGGAAGACAAGCCAGGGTAGTCGAAGAAGATAAAAAAATAAGAACCAAAGATATCAAATCTCTTATCACTAGCAGTTGAATCAGAATCAGAATCAGAATTAATCAGTTCCTGTTTTCTCTAAGGAATAAATCAACTCATAGAGACCCAGCACCTCGACCACAATCTTATACTCGACCCTCTGAGTCAACTTGGCGGGTTATTCCCTCGAACTGCAATGCAGTGCCGCCAATGTGTCTTCCTTACTCATACATGTATGGGTTCATTCACTGCGATTTCTCTACCATCACTTGTCGTGCTCCATAATGATAATGCCGGCAGGGCTTTGTGATGTGAAGGATCATTATAGGTATCGGGCTGATGGAAAGATTCCGATATGAAATTGCTATATCTCCTAGATAGGCTGTGTGGGACACAATGATAATGGATGGAGGTAAGAGGTAAGCACTCTCTCTTTGCAGTGGTATAATATTGACCTATGTAAGAGCTTTGTCTACAGCCTGTATTATTTTTGGACATAGGAACTTGTGTAAATACGGGAAAGAATTAATTGTGTGAATGAAAATGTCTTTGTGCCTATGCTTTGTGTGAAGATCTTTGTTGCTTTGTACAGTAATTGAACTATAATGGAAAGGATGGCGATTACCGACTTTTATAGTAGTGCCATACTTGTGCGGGCCTTGCGCTTGGGGCATCTAGTTGATGTTATCTTCAGACAAATAACAGTAAAATACTCTCAAAAGAGCTGGAAGAATAGTTCGATCTAGTTCTTATTATCGGGTCCAAATAAACATGTCTTTACTTCTCCTTAATGCTACTTTTTATATAGAAAAGAACAGCTCTTATTTAAATTCAAATTCGATCTCGATTCTAATGAAAATCTTCGGGTACCCAGATCTACTCTGCTCTTCTTTTTTAGATATTTACGCATGCCATGACTCCCTCTCAAAAGTCGTAAATCCATACACCATGATCGTGGATATCAGGGAGCATCAAAGTCTGTTTCGTTGATCGTTTATTTGTGGGCTAGTGAAATATTGTCAGTTAAAGCTTTGGTGTGAATAGAACGTGAATTACTCACGGATTCCTTCCTCGGGAAGAGGCTCAACGCCAACAACCTCAGCAGCCAGCTTCTCGCCCTCCTTTCCACTCTTATCCTCCTTCATGAAGGGGAACGCTAGCACCTCCTTGATAGTGTAGTTATCTGTCAGGAACATAACCATTCGGTCGATACCCATACCCCAGCCTCCGGTCGGGGGTAGACCGAATTCCAAGCTGGTGCAGAAGTTCTCATCAATCAGCTGGGCCTCGTCGTCACCCTGGGCCTTCTGCTTTGCCTGCTCTTCGAAACGGAGACGCTGGTCGAAGGGGTCGTTCAACTCAGTGTACGCGTTGACGATTTCCTTCTTGCAAACGAAGGCCTCGAAACGCTCGCACAGACCACGCTGCTTACGGTGGTACTTGGCCAGAGGAGACATCATCTGAGGGTGGCCGGTGATGAATGTTGGGTTGATGCAGGTCTCCTCGATGAACTCACCAACAAGCTTGTCGAGCATTCTGGCGTTGGTCAAAGGAGGTGGGCAATCCACACCTGTCTTCTTGAGGATCTTCTTGAGGAAATCATTCGTCTCCTGAGTGTGCAGCTGATCACCTGGAGGGAACTTCTCGCCAGTAGCCTCCTCGAGAGCGGGGATCATCTCCACACGTCTCCAGGGAGCCTTCCAGTTGACGTTGTACACCTCGCCACTCTGGGTGTGGAAAGTCGTCTCATAGCCACCTGTGATGTGCTTCACCAGACCAGAAACGAGCTCCTCGGTGAGGTTCATAACATCGTAGACATCAGCGTAGGCCCAGTAGAACTCGCAAGTGGTGAATTCGGGATTGTGGGTAAGGTCAATGCCCTCATTTCGGAACTGACGACCCAGCTCATAGACACGCTCCAGACCACCAACAATCAGCATCTTAAGATACAGTTCCGGCGCAACACGCATGAATAGGTTCATGTCGAGTTCGTTGTGGTGAGTAATGAACGGCTTGGCTGTCGCGCCACCGGCGATGGCGTTCATCATGGGAGTCTCAACCTCAATGAAGTCGCGGGTGTCGAAGAAGTTACGGATGTAGGTGATCATCTTGGATCGGGTAACGAAGACGTTACGCGACTTGTCGTTCATGATCAGGTCGAGATAACGTTGGCGGTATCGCTGCTCCTGGTCACGCAGACCGTAGTGCTCTGAGGGAATTGCGTGCAAACAGGGCGCCAGAAGGATAACCTCCCGAGCGAAGATAGAAAGTTCTCCATCCGGTCTGTTCTTCGGGTTGCTTCGTCCGGGGAAACCGACGATACCGATGATATCTCCTCTTCTCAAATGCTCGTGCTGAGCTTCAAAGTCACCCTCGGTGTTCTGAGCCTGGCAGACCACCTGCACCTTGACACCCTCTGCGCGAACATCGTAGAAGATCAACTTGTTGCCCTGAGAACGCTTGGTGTATATACGTCCAGCAATGCGCACCTCCACATCCGGCTTCTGCTCACCCTTGGCGAGGGGCTCGTAGTCCTTGAGGAACTGTCGGAGGTCAACGGTGACCTGGAACTTGTGTGGGTAAGGATCGGGGTTCTTGGTCTCTCGAAGCTTATTGATCTTCTGGCTTCGAATCTCGAAATATTGCTATCATTTTCCACACACGTGAGCTATTCTGCGCAGGACAATGTAATCGTGAATGCGGGGTAGAAACTTACATTAGGACTCAGGTTGCTCTCTTCCTCCTCCGCGGAGACCTTCTTCTCAGCCTTAGGGGGAGCAGTTGCCTCCTTTTCCTTCTTCTTTGCCTCCTTCTCCCGGAGCTTCTGGCGTCTCTTCAGTTCGCTCTTGGAGACCTTTTCGCCGGTGACTTCGTCGAGCAAGAGGTTAGCCACAGAGGTTTCAACCTCCTTAACTGCGCCGGAATCCGCCATGGTGAATTAAAGCCTGTCCTGGACGTCGCACCTGATACCAGAACAGTCGTATAAAGAGAGGTGGGAAGTAGGTGAAAAGCGTGAAGCGGGGAGGTTCTGTCCGAGGTTTTTAGGCGGACCGCAGAACCTATGATATGACTCTATGCCCGACTGCGGCAAAAAAAAGTCTGGGACAGCGCCTCCGTTGCCAACGCGAAAACGACCCCCGTTCATGACAGCTATTTTGTCAATTCTGCATATACAGAAATCACCCCTCTATAGTTGCCCTGATACAATGCTTTACTTGATCTACTATGAGCGGCATCAGTTCTCCTACTCATATTGTTCTTGAATTAGGGCTTAGGGCATAGGGTATCAAATGAGGGGCAGGCAAGCCCCGCCGCAGGGTAATCTTCGCGTAGAATCGTCCGTTTCCGGTATCAGTATACTATCATAGCTTCACAGATCATTGTGAAATCTGGAAATTCTCAGTTCCATTGTCACGCTATCTGCATTTTCATGGGATCAACCTTCCTCAAAATGATACAATAATTTCCTTCAAGACAACGTACAGCTTCATCATGTGACACAGAGAGACCTAATCACAAGTGTCCGTACAAGAGGAAGCCCAGTGATAGCTCTTTTTTCAATTATCAACCCGCTTCGTCAGTCACAAAGTGGGTAGAACAGCCAACAGATATTCATACCATGTAGCCATCATAGGAGAGAAGGTCAATGAAGGCCGTCAGTCTTTATGCGGTCAAGTCCCGGAGTCAAGGAATGCCCAAACAGATCTGCATCACCGTCCTCCCTCTTAGCAGAGGCGAGCCATTCCTGGGCCTTCGTCAATTTCTCCCTCTCTCTGACCAAGAACTGGCGGCGGTGTTGGCGCTGGGGATCCTCTGCCATCAGCTCCATGCAACGCTCCATGGCTAGTGTTCACACGTTAACTACTGGTAACTCCCAAAGAAGACAATAGTAAATGTACATACCATTACCATCAAAAATCGAAAGCTCCTTTTCAATAACTGAAATTAAATGCTCCTGGCACTTGAAGAACAGTTTGGAGTGGACACTCTGACAAATAGAATCGACAAAACGCGAGCTGGCGATATCATAATAGCCTCTGACGCTCTATTCGTCATCAGATAAGCTCCTTGGAACTAGGGAAGAGATATAAACCTACAGCCATCATCTGAACTTCTTGAGCGAACTCGTCAGAGCCCATTTCAGATTCATTGTTGATGAGTTTCTTTATCTCTGCATTTCTCTTTGGGTCGTCGGGAGGGGCACTTCCATAATGAATACGCAAGTACAACTTAGCCCTAGCTTGCCGACGAGCAGCAACGAATTGCTCGAGCACTTCCTTGGTTACTTGAGTCAGTGTTGACGTGGCCTTCGTGAATGGCTTGTGCCTCTCAATGTTGTAAATCTCCTTGGCATGCCGGAGGTGCTCGTTACTCAGTTCTTGCAAGTATCCTGTAATGATGCGTTCCAGCTCCCTGTACAGTGCAGTCTGCTGATACTGAGAGAAGACATATTGTACTTGTTGCATTAAGGTATCCTTGAGAAGTCTGTGTGAAACGTTGAGGAATACCATCATAGGTCTATCCCAGTGCTGTACACTGATCTTGTTCATCATCTCAATGGCCTTTGGATCAGTCTGGCCAGGAATACCAGTAGAATAGGAGTCTCGGTTAATTTCACGGATTTCCTCCCACGTGAAGTTCTTTGCAGGACCTGTGAAATAATTGAAATGCGCCGTGGTATAAATGGTAGTTGATCGAACACGCAGCTTGGCTCTGTTGTCGACAGGCGTATGATCCCCAGGGGTTTTGCGCTTAGCTTGCGGTTTAACGGATGGCCGAATTGACACCATTTCACAGTCAGAATCCTCTTCCTGCGGCGCCTTGGCCTTGAAGGACTCATTCTCGCTAATCAGTGTCACGGCTGGACGTGTGATTGTGATTGCCGCCTTAAAGTCGTCTGCGATATGACCCCATATCTTTTGCATAGGGAAATTCGAGGAACCGCCCTCGATATGTCGTCGGATGCGTTCCTTCAGGAGGTTTAACTTTCCGCATAAAACGTACGGTAAGTTCTCTGAAGGAGGGTCTGGCATTGTCTGAAGTTCAGCATCAATGCGCTCAGCTTTCTCATCAATTTGCTGAATAACACGCGGTAGGCATCCTTGAATCTGTTCCAGAAGGAGAGCAGATAAGGCTGTTTGCAGTTTACGAGTCCCAAACCTATCGCTGTACGGAGATAATAGTGTAGCCCATGGTTGAGAGCTAAAGAATTCAGTTTCTTCTTCGCGAGCCCTCGAGTGTGAAACTGTAGCATCTGGGTTGTTCCTTACAACGAAATACCCGTGTCCGAGCTCGAATTTGGTACCCCCCAGGATCTCTATCCACTGATCGAGTGATTCACCATTTTGCACACGGTCAGGCTTTGTGAGAACGCCTAGAGTTCTTGATTTGGCACCTGGTATGTGGCGCACTATTCTAGCAGCGCTCGAGTTCATCGCATCATCCGTCATTGGCAAGGTGAGGAGTACGATGCAATTGTCCTGGGAGATATACTCCTTCACAAGATTCTCGACCAGTGTAACAAGGTAGCTCTCCTCATCGAATTCAGCTTGGTTTATCACTCCAGGAAGGTCATAGAACGAAAGGTTTGGAAACCCAGGTGCCGATATGTCAAGACGCACAAGGTTTGGAGAGAACTTGACCTGGCTCCTGGTCTCATTATCCAGATCTCCCCCGGGAAGGAAGTCTGAGGACGGCCGACCAGGGTTGAGAATGGCAAGCTGGGCTCCTTTCACAGCGCCTTGGACACATTCTTTTCTAGTCAACACGAGGAACAACTCGTCGTCTTGATCTTGTTCGACCCATGGACCTAATGACGTGACATTCGGGTTTATTAATTTCGCAGAAGGGTGGTACTCGTACTTCCGCGATAGAATGATCCGACAGGACCATGGCTGGTTCGGTTCGCTTTCTGAGAGATTGATCTCCATGGGACAACGAGTACAGGTGCCAGCGCTTCTAGGCACCTTAATTTCACTCATCCCCTCGATTAGAGAACTTTTCCCGGTGCTCTGATCACCAACGACGCAAATCTTAGGTAAAGCGATTTTATTATCTTCAATCCCCAAGTGACGAAGATCCTGGATTTTCTGCACCAGAGTCTTCATATCGTGGGATATCAGCGCGATTGAATCTGTTACCCCAGCGCCATTTGTCTGTGGTTCCACAGTATCTGTAGTTGTCCAAGTATCCGGCATTGTGACTGACGATGTTAGCCTTTTAATAGCGATAGCAACCAAGGAAACGTGCGAACTACTTACAACCGGGAGAAAGCTTGAAGCCTGGTGTTCTGGGGCTTTCTGTTCGCGACATCACGATATGATACCAAGTTTTCCTAGTTAACTTCAAGACAAGAAACAAGAAAGTAGTAGATAATGAGGTAGACTAAGAAGATGGAGCAGTTGGAGATCCTAGAGAAAAGTCGAGTTATGTCTCAAGTTGACTAACACAAGCGTCTCCTAAATGAGTACAAAGAACAAATTTGAGGCGCCTCCCAAACAAACAGAATGGCTAAAATACAGGAGAAAAGAAAAGACTGTCCGGCTGCTTAGAAGTCTCCGGGGGTCAGTCGATAGGATCAGTTCCAGTATGAACTTGGTCCTTACAAGTGGTTGGTCATTGAGAAGAGGGAAGAGAAAGGGAAAGGAGGAATTAAAATAGCAGGAACTGAATGTCATTTATAAGTTAGAAGTGAAGGATGAATTACATTGTTCTTGATGTTAAGGTTGGAGTGTTGTGGTGGTCCGTAAGGCCTTACAGACTCCAAATAACATTCTGTGCCGGAGCCCGCCAAATATGGTGAGGGACATACAGCTCTGCCGGGATATTCCTTCTGAACTAACAGCACCACGCAGATGCTCCCGCTGCAGAACACAGATATGTACACCAATCAGAAATTAGGTCCCTAGAGCTAGAGTTTGGCATGTAAAGTAAGATCTCCAGAACTTTACCTTTATTCAGTTTTGACATCTTGCTAAAGACTGCTTCTGCGTAGGGATGACTAGCTGCATCCTTGAAGTGCAGACCATGTATCATCCAGCTTCTTGCAGATTTTGCTGTCGCATGTCTCTTACTAATTTGCACTCGCAGTCTTCGGTAGCATCATCGTGATTTTTCCCTCTTGTTCCTCATCTGAATCTCCGCATTTCCGCCTTGGGAGTTCTGTTGTGTAAGAGTCACCATACAGACTCGAGGTTGTGAAGCAGTGGGACGGCCACCGCATTTCTTGGAATAACAGTCAAGTCGAATCAGTGAATATATTCCCGATCGCATTGAAGCGGTAAATACACTCCTGCAAACATGCATGTCCGTTCTCTCTAAGAGGATGCAAGCGGTATGGGCAAAGTGATAAAAACAGATCTTCACCGCCCCGACGTAAGGTTAAGCGACTGCGGAGCATTCCTGGCGAAGGCGCGGTGCACGAGGGGTGAGCCATGGGTCCCGTTGCGGAAGCTCGACGCTTAAGCTGATCTGGAACGGCTTCGTGGCCACCTCCGGTCTGCCAGGTCCTCCACGTTCTACACAATAAACCAAACATTCCGGACATTCCAATCTGCACAGCCGGAGTTTGATCCTTTTGGCTGTGACTGCTGCTTCATAAATACCCCTTGCCCACTCCATCCCGCGCGCACTCCGCAAAACCGCCTCCATGCTTCACGTACCGATCCGGGAGCATACTAACAATATGACCTCCACGAAAGCCGTGGTCCTGGTGTGTATCACTGGTTCTCTTTCTACAGTGACCAGCGGGCTAATTGATTGTGTCTAGGTCGGAGGTCCATCCAGAGGTACTCGTTTCAGACCACTCTCGCTGGATGTACCAAAGGTACAGTACCCCGCCGTTTCCCCGCGCTTCTGAGGCATACAACTTATACCAGAACATAATTTCTATAGCCCCTGTTCGAGGTCGCCGGTCACCCCATCATCTACCACTGTCTTAAGGCCCTTGCAAAGGTCCCTAATCTTCGGGAGGTTATTTTGATCGGATACTATGATGAGAGCGTGTTCCGCGATTTCATCAAGGACGCCTCCAAGGAGTTCCCTCAGCTGAAGATCCAATATCTACGGGAATACACCGCACTAGGAACCGCTGGTGGTCTCTACCACTTCCGCGATGCCATCTTGAAAGGCAACCCGGAGCGATTTTTCGTGCTTAATGCGGATGTCTGCTGTTCGTTCCCGTTGTTGGACATGCTGAAGCTGTTTGAAGAGAAGGATGCGGAGGCCGTCATTCTGGGTACGAGGGTCAGCAACGACGCTGCAACCAACTTTGGTTGCATCGTGTCCGACTCCCATACCAAGCGTGTGCTACATTACGTCGAGAAGCCGGAATCGCATATCTCCAACCTGATCAATTGCGGTGTCTACCTGTTTGCGACGGAGTGCATCTTCCCTTCTATCCGCAGCGCCATCAAGCGGCGCACGACCCGGCCCCGCTTTGTGTCGTACCCTTCGTCGGAGAACCTCTCATCGTCATTCATGGCGGAGGACGAAGAGGTTGAAAAGACCGAAGTCCTGCGTCTCGAGCAGGACATCCTCTCCGATCTTGCAGACAGCAACCGCTTCTTTGTCCATGAAACGAGGGACTTCTGGCGACAGATCAAGACGGCCGGCTCTGCCGTTCCAGCAAATGCGCTTTACCTCCAGAAAGCTTTCCAGGCACAGTCTGAAGAACTCACCCCTCCATCCGCCAATATTCTCCCTCCTGTCTTCATTCATCCTACCGCAACTGTCGACCCGACTGCGAAGCTCGGTCCCAATGTCTCCGTTGGACCTCGCGCCGTCGTTGGCGCGGGTGCCCGTGTCAAGGAATCCATCGTTCTCGAAGACGCCGAAATCAAGCACGATGCATGTATCCTGTACTCCATCATCGGATGGAGCAGCCGCGTAGGCGCCTGGGCCCGTGTCGAAGGCACCCCGACTCCAGTCGGAAGCCACTCAACCAGCATCATCAAGAACGGCGTCAAAGTGCAGAGCATCACCATCCTGGGCAAGGAGTGTACAGTGGGCGATGAAGTGCGTGTGCAGAACTGCGTTTGTCTACCGTACAAGGAATTGAAGCGGGTATGTCTTACTCTCTATACCCAGGCAATACAGAATGCTAACATCTGAATCTCTAGGACGTCGCCAACGAAGTCATCATGTGATTCTATCGCATATTTAGCGCTATTATATCCATCCTCAACTAAATTCTCACAATATAATCTACTTAACAATCTACCTAGAAGTAGCTTAGTATAAGCTATTTTGTCTCCGTTGTCACGAATATTTCTGTCCTGTTCACACCTGGATGCCTATTAAGCTTGTGACCCTACCTTTCTAGGCTATATCGGTAGAAAAAGAGTCGCAGATAAAATGAAAAGAATCTTATCAAAAATAAGCATGGTTCAGCTTAATATATGGATCCTGTTCATTGTTCTAGTAATGCCTTGTAGTCCCATTTAGTATTCATTAATTTCGTTCAATTCTCTACCTCCAGTACTAGCTAGTTATCTGAAATGGGAATAGATGTTTCCTCCCAAAGGAACGCCGGCTAAATGCCTATATCTGCCCTTCTCCTCTCCCTGTGTGCACTATCAGACAGTATTATCTTTCTGCTAAGATATACCAGATCCAACGCCGTAACCCACATCATTTCCCTTCAACGAAAAGGAGAAGTCTGACCAGGAACCAAACAAAAAAAATCAAAACAGGTCATATCATCATACCATTTTCAACCAGCGCAGGTCCATAAAATGCGAAGAAAATGATAAAACAGGAGACAGAAACGATGGTGCCTTAATATAAATAACAATGCTGGTGCAATCTCCTCTATCGGTAATGCCCTGGGTCATAGTGAGTCTGCTCCGGGGGTTGCGCGTAATCCTTGTACGGGGAATAGTTGGCGTAACCTGCGTACTGCTGGGGGCGCATGGCTCCGCCGCGTGTGGAAGCATGCTCATAGTAGTCCTGTGCCTCGCCGGCATGATGATGTTCGAGAGGGTCAGTATATGTAGTCGGTTGCAGTCGGCCCTGGAATCTTTGCTGAGGTCGATTGGTACCGAAGGCGTTGTATGCATCCAGGGTGGGATTGTTGGTGTTGGTACTCGAAGTAGTACTGGCACGCTTTGCAACTGTGATATCCGCTAAAGCAGCGTCGGGAACCATACGATTGTATTCGGTGGTCTGGCGACGGCGGGCGACTATGTCGAGAATGACGGCGAACAGCTGCGCAACGAATGCGGTTACCGTGAAGGTAAAAAGGACTTTGTAGAGGCGGCAAACCATGATTCCGGTACTGGTGCCCCAGTCAGAGGTGTCGCAGGTTGTCGTGAGTGTGCCAGATATGTCCTTGCTGAGAAGACCGAGAGAGGCAGCCCACAGCACCAACAGGGTGAGATTGAAGAAGAGGGACAAAATGGGCGATACACCAGTGCAGCAGTTGAGGCAGGATGTGAAAGCATGGCTGATGATGGTGAGAAACGCCGTTATCAGAAGCTGGGAGTATAGGATGTTAGTTATTATTCAAACATTCATTTGATTCATATGGAGTCATGGTTTCTCCAGAGGAGCTCTGTCCAGAGAAGACAGTACTCGAAAATGGATGTGTACTCACCACAAGGAATGCCCAGGGCATTCTGAAACTATCTTGATGCAAGTGGTAGATAAAGAAGATCAAAATTGCAACTACAATTATGGTAGACAGAGAACTGCAAAACCGAGTGACATGATATGGCACTCTCGGATAGGTCGTCGACCTTGACCTGAACGCCATTTTTATACTGTTCTTCTCACTCTATTCCTCCGGTGATGGATGGTTCGAATTGGTGAAATTGATTCCGGCCGGGTTGCTTTTGTTGATTGCGGGGCTGGTGATGTTTATTCTCTGAGTTCAGCAGAAGGCCAGCCTGCTGAGGAATAGAAAGGTATAACGATTTAAAGGCAGACTTCAGTGGAAGGAAGAAAGAGAAATGCTAGTGGATAACGATAAATAACCACAAGCCACGAGAAAGAGAAAGGCTGTCGTGTACGTCTGATGGCTGTCCCTGACGGGTTGTTGTCTCAGCCCGTCATACGTCGATCGCCCTGAGCCACCGCCAAGGGATCCGCTCTTGTTGCCAAAGAAAGATCTTTGACCCGCTGCGACGCCCTGGAAACCAACGCTAAACCTCACTGGAACTTAAGCAACGCCTCCACGAGCTCCTCTAATTGGTAGTTGCATACGGGAATCTCTGGGCAGTATCGGAGTACGTCAGCGTCCAGCCTTCAGAGATTTGCATCCCAGTTGATTTGATTTCCCTTGAACAATTTGACTACTGAGATGCCGCGTATAGAATACGTACTTCTTGACGACTCTTAAAGAAATTCATCCCGTAGAGCCTCCTTTAGGCTTTCCTTTCTTGTCTAGACTACTAGCTGGGTAAATTTGATGATTCTGCGACAGTCCACGCGGCACCTTCTGCGGCACTACTAGTAATGCGTACAGGCACCTCCGGTATTCCCTCGGGATGTCAATCTTTATTTAAAGAAAACACGACTACCTTTCTAGGCAGGTCGCTGACATGCAGTAGTAACTTACCATTAAGTAATTTATCGTACCATGGATCGCTGCAAGTTAAAGTCTAACTGACTGTTGGT
The DNA here is from genome assembly GCA_029606265.1 of Paecilomyces dactylethromorphus. Taxonomy (NCBI): domain Eukaryota; kingdom Fungi; phylum Ascomycota; class Eurotiomycetes; order Eurotiales; family Thermoascaceae; genus Paecilomyces; species Paecilomyces dactylethromorphus. The sequence goes on along the minus strand of JAPVCE010000033.1, from coordinate 1,540,756 downwards.
CAAAGGCTGCTAGGGTGTAAGGACATGTAATGCTCCATGTGTTACGTTCGATCGCAAGGTCCTCACAGAATGATTGTAATCACTGGTTGATCTTTCAGTAACTATTAAGCCGTTGTCGCCGAAAATGTATAGTAACATTATCATCCCTCGTTAATATATTTCTCCGAAGATACCCGGGAGCTTGGAACCCAACATACGCCTCGAAAAGCGTCTGAACATTATGGACAGCATATACGTCACACTTTGTAGATTATTCTACAATAGATGTGGTTCTTCTTCACTCATCATGACTTTGAAACAACCCTAGCAATAAGGAAAGAGGGCAAAAAAGAGAAAAATCATCAACTGGGACTCGACAAACTGCGGGCTAACTGCTTACAATTAAAGGACTTTAAGGACCCTTAAAGCACCAAAATGAGCAAGGCTCCACGCACTAACCACTTGTACATCTGTCTGACGTTAACAAAAGATATGACGATAATTCTCAGAGAGGATGGTTTTTCTTAAGTACTACCTTTACAACGATCTCCTCGATCATACTACTCAACAGCAAAAACAGGAGCACGGTAAGTGAACTATTTCTATCCTAATCTACTGTGCAATTACTACACTGCACTGAAGACAATATACTAAATGGAAGAATCGATAGAAGAGTATCGCAACAAACGATAAAATGGTCGCATTGACTTTCCGAGTGGAGCTATCTTGTCTCCCGAAAGCTTGCCCAGAACCACGGCCGCGCATCCATATTTCTGCCTCCGCAACGGAGCTTATCGATAGTATTCTCCTTCCCTCCAGAACATTATTCACCTTCACCTCGAATCACAACACTTGATACCAGAGGAAGTGAGCTACTATTGATTTACTTCTATTCCGTATATTTATCTCTCCAACCGTGCCTGGTTCTGTACGTCTCCTGATTCCCTGGAGAGGGGCAAAGCCCATACCCCGCGTGTCGCATCGCGTTTTCAAACAATCAACACCAGCCCGTCAAGATGGCTTCATATGAGAGTATGTTTGTTTATTCTTCTCCTTGCTGATCGCTTACTCCAAACATTGAATATTGATCAGTCACTAACCCACGATTCCAGCCGAGCACAACACCACCGACACGTCCTCTCAGCCTACCTCTCGACCCCGCCGCCCCGATCTTTCCACCTTCTTTGCAACTCTAAATGAAATAACTCCCAATCCAGTGGAGATACGGACAAGACAATATGCAGTGCCTGTGCCCGGAGATGTGAGCGCTGCCTTCCGCACGCTGGCGGAGGCGTTCGATGTCATGAGACGGGAGCACGAAGTCGGTGATCATGGTGACCATGCGACGGGAGAGGGCCAGGAGGACAGCAACGGGCTTTTGACGCAAATGATCCGGACATTACTACAGGAGGCGGATAGGCCGCCTAAGGAGGTGGAGGGTGTGAGTGAGCATTTCTGCGATGGTACGTGTAATACTTTTTTTTTCTGGCTTCCTTTCCCTACCTATCGAACTAAGTCATGATTCTCCAGAACTCGATCGTGTTCCTCGCAAATCCCTCACTTCAACACAAACATGCCCGATCTGCAGTAACCCCTTCCTCGATGACCCCTACCCGCTCGTCGTCCGTCTGCCCTGTCATCCGACGCACCTCTTCGACCTCGAGTGTGTACGGCCGTGGCTGCGTCTGCGCGGGACGTGTCCTCTCGACCGGACGGATTTCGGCAAGAAGGAGCGTGAGCGCGAAGCAGAGCGGAGAAGACAAATTGAGAAGCTGGAGGAGGAAGAGGAGGATTTGGACGGAATGTATGGTTAGAATGGGCGACGTGCTCGCTTGAAGGGGGTATAACTGGGGGGGTCACTCTGAGAACAGCATGCGCGGTGTTCTTTTTGCATCAGGTGGCATGGCGTTGATCAAGCAGTCGTTACAGTTGCAGCAGTTTGGAGTAGTGAAGCGGAAAGGGGAGGTCATCAACGCTTTGCATATATCATCTCATCTTTGATGGAATTCGTCTATAATCTATACATTTATGTCATGCACACGTGACAGCGATACCTGCCTTAAAAATCAAACATAAAACTTTTAGGTCATTATTTTTTTTGGCGCATGAAATCATTTCTTCTCAGACTCAGTAGCTTTGTCCTTCGACTTGATAGCCAGCTTGCCAGCCTGATCAATCACAGCTTCCAAGCCACTCCTCTCTAGCATGCCATTATCATCCTTAACCACTTCTCGAGCTTCTAGCTCCTCGACCAGCTTCTGGTTCTCGCGGTTTCCTTCCAGGAGGAACTTCAGACACATGACGGCGTGTTCCTTAATGTATGGGTTGTGAGCGTCGAAAGCGGTACACGAGAGGATCGTCTCGACACCGCCGTACTTGCGTATCTGGTTTTGGACCTCGGGACACTTCCAAACCAGAGACGAGAGGACCAGGACCACCAGCTTCTTAAGGTTTCTCCATTCGAATTCGGACGGATCTTCAGTGATAGGTGGCGACTCGGCACCAGATCCTGCACTGGCAGCGCCTGCGTCTGCAGGGTCCGGGTCGGTAGGGTCGTATGGGCGCTCTACGGCCACAGGACCAGAGGATGCTGTGCCCTGCTCAGAATCCTTACCAGCATTGTTGCGGGCGGCTGCTGCGGCGTTGGCGGCCGCAGATAAAGAAGTAAGGCTACCCTTGGGGATACTGGCCTCCAGCTCCTTGATCAAGGTCACGAGGTCGTAGACTATTTCCCATTTGACTAGGAGATTCTTCCAGTCGTTGTTCTCAGTAAGGACGGCGAAGAATTCCAGAAACTGATAGACTCCCTCATATACCCTCTCCATGTCCCACAAATTGAGTGGGAAGTCTTCAGGTAAAGCACGTCCAGCACGGATCTGTCCTTGGAGATAGATAAGTGCGCAAGTTTCTGGGATGATGTTGCCCCGGAAAATGGTGAAGATGTAGCGCACTGTGAGGACATCGACTCGTGTCAGAGGCACTGGACTCTTAACCGTGCTGGATTGTGCTGACCCAGTAACGGAAGCGGGAGAGTATTTGGCTCGGAAGATATGCGTGAGAATTTTGATCACAACAGCTTGAGCTGGGGAGATGATGTCTTTAGGCTGACCAAAGTCAGAATATGCGTGAGACATCAACCCATTTTTCAACACAGAATCCATGATTTGCACCATCATCTTGAAATAGAACTCATCGTCGGGAAGGTCCCAAGCAGCGATGAAGATTAGCAGCTCTCGCAAAAGATTGCGGCCAGTCTCCTGTGTCAGGAGTATATGACATCTGACTGCTTGCATGTTCCTACCACCAGTTCTCTCACCGCCCTTGAGGCCAAAGCTGTCGACTATACCGGCCTGAATAATCATGGGAAGGGCTTCAATTTCAGCAGGTCCAAGAACCAGCGGAATGTCTGTCAACAATCCACGTTGCTGATCACCGGGACGGCCCCGATAGTCGTCGTCATCATCTTCGTCTTCCTCCTCTTCCTCTTCCATGCTTCCTTCTCCCATAGCCTCTAGGCTGCGCGAGTCATCTTCTGGATGGCCACCGTCTGTCCCATCATAATGTTGATCGCCTTCTACAATGGGCGAGCTCTCCTGTAAACGCGCCATAAGTTCGTCTTTCGCTTCTTGAAGGGTCTCTGCAGCAGACTGGGCAGAGCGTGGCATGCTAGTGTCCTCTTCCATTACGGCAGCGTCGCCTGCTGCAAGAGCACCGAACTCATCCAAATCTGGGAGATCACTCCAACATGTGCGCGGAAAACCCGCAGTAGCACTACGATCGATGCTGAGAATGGGTTTTTTCCGCGGCTCTTCGTCTTCAGGTAGCGCAGGAGGTAAATCTTGAGCTCTTTCCTTGAGATCTGACCACCCGTCCACTTTGGCGCCAAGAATAGCGGTAAGAGCAGCTCTGATTTCCTTCACTTGCTCTGGATCCTTGCCCATTTCCTGAATTTCCATCAAGTCTCGTCCTAATAGTTTCTCCATATGGTCCTTGATATTTGCGAGAAGAAGCATGGCGGCTTCTTCCTTGATGGTCGCCGGTTCTTTCGGGAAGTTAGAGATAGTCTCCAGCAATAAGTCCTCTGCGGTCTGATCATAGAGAGCCCGAATAGGAGGATTGACGATTCTTTCTCCAGTTCTGACAACAGGCGCGACACCCTTAACAGAGCTTGCCGCTGGGTCGAGGGGTTCCTTAGGCATAATGATTTTGGAATCGCCCGTCGAATGGTACCCAAACAAATCCAACCAGAGAACCATCTTCCGCTGTTCATTATGCATAATAAAGTTGTGCAGAAACTGCAAGCACGTAATCAGAAGCCGCTTATAAAGGTTGACCACTTTCTGCCATCTTTCCTCATTTCTCGCGTTCGTCTCGCCGTCAAAACCTCGCGCAGTGACCCTCACACATGTGTCTATGAGAGATAATATCCGTTGATCAAATCCTTTCTCCGCCGCTAAGTTCTGAGCTTTTTTCGTAGTGGCGAGAAGGTTCCGCGCGATAGTACATAAGTCGTTTAGTCGTTCGATGTCCTTCACCAAGGAGAAGTAGTTGTATGCTATGAGGTTCGAAGAGGAGTGGTCATAGTTGGCCGATGGGGGGCTTTTCCATGCGAAAGATTGCGACTCAAGGACAGGAATGGCTTTAGTTAACACATCTGTAAGACCTTGCCATATGTCGGGGGACAACCCAAGATTTTGTCTGCAAGAGAGACATGTTAGTTCCATGTTTCAAAATTGGACTGTTGTGGTCGGAAGCGTGTACCTGACATCACTCTCCTGGTGACTCTTGTACAAAATTTGCTTCCCAGCAGAGAGCATATGCTCTAGCCTCTTGTCATCAATCATTCCGCGGGTCTCATAGTGGCTCAGAGTACCGGCCAGGATGACCTTGAGCATCAGCTCAGCCGGAGTACATTTGGGCTTCGCTTCCGCCGTTGCTTGTTCCGCCATTTTGGCCGTGTCCTATAGGACCGTGAGAAAAAGTGTTGTAGGACCGCACCTGTTGAAGAGTGAGCGGAGAGGCGTAAACGATTCTATGAAAAGGCCGATCAGTGGAGTCGAGGGGTCTTGTTCTTGTTGGAATTTTTCCGCTCCGAGAGGGAGCTTCCGCGGGCTGTGATTGGACGGAACTTCCAGGTACTATATTTGGTGAAATCGTTTGTCCATAGATTTATAATTAACTAATAACTAATACCTTAGCTATTATAATTATATTTAAACAGTTACTAATAGGCCTCATTTTGTGAGACTACTAGGAATATCTACTATACTGTCAAAGTATTCTACAGCTAGAGGATCTTATAAATACAGATTATTGATCTCACAGAAGCTTCAATACATCCAGCAAGTTCCCCCAAAACCCCAAGTCATAGATATTTTCCACCTCGGTGAGGCTGCTCACACGAACCCATCTTGGATCGATAGGGGCATTTTGATCGTCGGGTTGAATAACTGAATTTGAACGTGAGGATAACATGCATCCCACTCTCAGTGGTTCGCCCTCAGTAACAGCCAGGAGCTGATCACTATGTGCGGGCCAGGATGTATAGGGCGCAGGGGACTCGCTTCGCAGTCCAGCTTCCCCGTAAATCTCAATTCTGCTGGCTCTGAAAACAACCCCATCTTCAATATCGTCTTTCCAAAAAGCCCATTTTCCATTCTCATTAGTCGTCATTCCAGCCCAGATGAGGTAGACGTGATATAAGAAAAACCCAACAGCAAGAGGCGCCGTCATCAGTGCCAGTAGGAAAATTGTACCGATACGGATTTCTCCTAATATGACAGCTCCCCATAAATTAAAGAATGTTGCCCAATTAACATTCTCACTCCAACGCCCCGTAGATCCCGTATTCGAAGACAGGACTTCTTGCAAAGTGCGGTCTAAAAGCACGTAACCCAAATACACGCCATATATCAATAGAACTGATATCGATAGCAAAAGTGACATGAAGTAATGGTAATTATGTCGACCGACGCAGTTAGTCAACCATATGCAGTGGTGATCATGTCTGGAGACGCACGCATTGCAGATACTGCAGTGCTTGCTTCGAGGTGGCTTGAGAAGGTGGCAGGTGCGACACTGATGTCCTGGATGAAAGAGAACTCGATCATATGGATAATGCCTCATTTCACTGTCGAGATTCTCCTTGGTGACGAACGACTTCGTTACGACGCTAGCATACAGGCTCAAATATGGTAGAGTGATGACCAGCAATACACATAATCGATCTGCCGTAGTAAGTCTGGGCCATGCCTTTGGAATAAACATAAGCTCTGAACCCAATAGAAGAACAATAAAGAAGATCTATTCTCTTCATGTCAGTAAATATTCGAAAAGTGCATCCAGTGATGCTGAATCTACTGACCAAGACTAATGGATGATTCTCGTGCAGCAAATAATTGCCGGACCTACGCCAGCAACGCAAGAATCGACCGCCCAACAAGAAAGAATCCACATGAACGATTCCATTCGGAATATAAACCCAAATAGCTCTGTAGAGGAAACCAACTGGTGTCTTCCTGCAAAATCGTGTAAGATTCTGTATCGACATTCCTACGGGAGCCCTGAAGGAACCTACTTGAGAGCGGGAAGTCTTCCAAAAAGAGCAACGAACGTCAGAAAGGATATCGCCAGCACAACCAGGACTACGTTCCGAAGAGTCCCCATTTTTGAGTTTCGGATGCGATTTCCTTGACGTCGTCAGACCAAACAGCGCGCGATTACTGTATCACCTGATCTGCATCCCGCTGAGGCTTGAAAAACGAAAACAACAGCCAAGTATACTTAGGTGCCCGACCTAGCACATCATTTAATGAGAGAGTTGATGCTTTGGTTAAGTAGACGCGGGAGATACATCTTCCTTGTTTCACGACACGATCTCCTTTCAAGTTTCAAACAAGAAGGCTTATTGGCCCGTGCACGTGATGCTCGTATCGAAGGAACATTGACTTTCTCCAGGCAATCTAATTTTACATCCTATCGACATTTTTCATTTACGGGTGGTCTTGATATGCATAGATTCCCGAAGGGGCCTTTAGTTTGATGAAACTAATATTATCGATTGGATTATCTTTGCTTGTTGAAGTTGGCTCTGCATTGCCTGAAACACGTGGTAACGCGTTCTGAAGCAACCCCCTTTAAAAAAGACCACGGCTCTTTGGATTTGCTGGGAAGAGACCACCCGTTGTTACAGATCAGTTCTATTAGATTGATTTTACCATGACAACTGCAAAGACTGTCTATACCAGTGCTCCTCCTGAAGGGACAACAGGTACTCTTTTTGAAGGGAGGAAATTCTGGTTATCCTACAATGTTCCGCAAAGAAGTAGGTTCAGAGAGCTCATTCAGGTATAAACCAAATTTCATAATACTATACCCTTGCAGCCGACTTTCGATCTGACTGCTGCTTAGTATAATGGTGGCTTCGTAGTACCATTAGAAAAAGATGCTGATATCAAACTCGTCGACCACGCGAAAAAAGATGTCCCTCCTGACAGGTGAGCATCAACGTTAAGTTCATCTGCTTCACAGCTAATATTATTAATCCAGTTTTTCATATCAATACATCGAGAAATCTATTCGAGCTGGAGGCCTTGTGAGCCTTGAAGCTCATCGGGTTGGCCCGGCTGAAGCTAAGGCTCGTCCCGTCGGCGCATCTCACATCTCAACGAGAGCGCACAGGACGCAGTTCACAAAAGAGGACGACGAGATCCTCTTGGCTTGGGTTCGTGATTTCGAAGCGCAAGGTGGTGCCACCGCAGGAAATAAGATCTACGAATCCCTGGCGCAAAAGGTAAGTTTAAGTAACCACTTACCGTGATATAAATAGTGTAGATGAACTCTAACAAGAATAGCACCCGCAACATACATCTCAGTCGTGGCGGAATCGATATGTGAAAAATTTCCGGGGACAGAGACCTCCAGCAGCACTATCATCTGCGACTCAACGCGTCAGAACATCTGAAGATACAGAGCGTACATCACCTCGTAAAGCCATTTCCTCGGGAGCTCCTACGAGAGAGCAGCCAGAAGTTTCTCAAGGGAGTAAAATTTCCAAGCCCGTGCGGGAAGACGAGGTAGATCGCAGTTCTCAGGGACCATCTCACAGCGCTTCTAAGCTAGCTAGGAGACAGCATCTAGATTCGCTACAGCATGCCCCAAGCACGCCAGTAGATCAGCTGGATGAGTTTTTGACGCAGATACCACGGAGGAGTCCGCATCTCCAGCCACAGACTCCTAACTTGCCACAACAGCTGTCCGGCGATGGCCAGCAGCCACCGGTTGCCGCGCGTCCAAATACGATTAGTAGCCCTAAAAGGGATCAGCAAGAGCATGCACAACAAGACGTGGCGCCTATGGAAGGACAAGAGGCGCGAAAACGAAGGCGTGTCTCAGTTGAGATCCCAACCTTCGGCATAGAACTCCAACCGGAACGTAAAAGGAGAGCTATTGATTTCGATCCAAGAGCACTGCCATCGACACCGATCCAACCCCCGGTGGAAGCAGAAAAAGAAGACGATAGGCCAGCTCTAGAATCCACGGACGATGAGACGCAATCCGAAGACGAGTTCGAGACTGCACCACAATTCGGAGATACCCAACGGCCAATGCAGCCTGATGATAATTTGCTTCGAGAGCTACCCTTTCTCCCATCCAGTCCCTCCGAAGAAGAAACCCGTGGACAGGAGCGCGAAGAAGAGATCATAAGCGAGATTGACCAATGGATTAACTCGCGGGTAAGGACAGGCAAAGCGCAAAACGAACAACAAGTCATAGAGGCATTGAGGTGTACAAGCATGGATCCTGACCTGGCGGATGTTGTTCTGAAGTATCTGGTGAAGGGGAAAGGCGTTCCGCAGCACATCCGTGGGGTGTGGACTGTTGAAGACGATAGACGTCTGCAGAACTCGAATTCCAGAGAAACGGAGCGCTCGATCGAAAAGCACGGCATGGAGCTTGCAAAAATCAGACAGAAGTATCTTCGAATGGCTCAAAGTGCAGGGATTTGAAGTCGTTCATCGACACTTATTGATACGGATAATGTACAATTAGGCTACCTGATAACATAGACTGTAATGGATATACTGCCAGACGCAGGAAGAGCATGCGCTACGAAATCAAAAACGACGATCAAACGGCCACTGTCTCTTCCTTCTTTTCTTTGCTTGAATTAGAATGCGAAGAACGTCAATTAAGACGACAGGCCCATCTACTCTAGTGACTTAAGGGAGGAGGATATTCAGAGTCACTAAAGATATATCAAGCGATAGCTGAAAGAAGCATTGGCCATGGAACAGAAAATACCGGCCAAACACCCATCCCATGCGGACATAACCTTGAGTGGATACAAATAGTAGCAGGAGAAAAAATCCAAAAAAGAAAGAGAAAAAAAACAATATAGAAAGGAAATGTCATGTAAAAGAACTAGCTCCAGACCCTACTCGAAAATGTTCAAATCGCGCGCTGAATAAAAAGCACTTTCCGTTGATATTTGTTATGGATAGTTGCTCAGCCCTCTTTAAAGACACTGTAAAAATTGTCAGAATTAAGGGTATTAAGTCACTTTAGATGGACATGACTTACAGATGTTGTTCATAGAACCGAAGCATCTGGCAGAGTTAGTTCCCGGTGGATCGCGACTATCAGCGACTGGCTACCAGCTTACCTTCATCGGGCATTTCTCGTAACATTGCTCTATCGATACGCGTGACTTCTTGCCATTGTTCCAGTGCAGATAAGCCATCAAACTGCCCGTATCCGGATCGCGCATAATAGTGTCAACCTTAAGAATGTCCTTTTCCCAGTTCTTGCTCTTAGGCACCCAGTCAGGCACCTCTTCGTTTTCCTCTGATGCCGGTGGTTCTGCGCTGGCTGTTCCTCGTGACTTCCTTGGCTTCTTCTGTGTTGCTTTCTCAGGCGTAGCCTTTGCCTCGCTCAGGGACTTTCTCTTCCTCGATGGCTTTTCAGGTCTTCCACCGAGCTTTTCGTAGTACTCATCCAGGGCTTCTTTGGCGCCCTCCCTGAACATTATCTGTTAGCAAGACCAATTCTAGCTTCCAGGAACTAAAAATTTCATACAGCAAATTATCTTCCGGTTCCATTGTCTGGTCTTCTGGCTTGTCGTATCCTTTCCATTTCACTTGCAGGAAAAGGGACTAGCAGAGCAGTCAGTAAATGATCTCCTGCATAGAGATTGTTCCGCGGTTTACTCACGTCTTTCTTGAACTCATGTCCCACGATCTTCTCGACGACATAACTAGCAGTTCTCAGCATCGAATTGCCTCTAGAGCACAAATAGTTTCGCTACTCACACATCCTCGCCTTCTTCCTCGTCACTCTCTTCCTCTCTCGATTCATTTCCATTGTCATAAGGAATCGCATCGCCAGAGGATTCGTCCTCCGAAATATCCTCTACTGGAGCTGCTTTTCGTTAGTGTCAGCGCATATTATGGCGATTCGAATCTTAGAGACGAGAAGCTCGAGAACTGCGGGATAAAGACGAGCGGCGCAAGGTCACGGGAGCACTCACGAGGCATTGTGATAGGCCCTGAAGTAGAGCCGAAAAGTCGTGAAAACAGCGTGACGATTGAGACAATTTATGAGGAATTCAGAATGAGGGGCAGATCAGAAATGCAATGCGCCGAGCGCGAAGTACCGACGGCGTGAAGCTCTTTGAGTTGAGTTGCCGGCGCGCAAAGTCGCGTGGAGGAGGCACGGCGCCAAGCCACATCGGGCAAGCAGCTCACTAGCCTCACTCGGCCAATCTCCAGAATTTCGAGGTCTAAAAAGGCCCACGCATGTGCACGCCAGCAGTCTGTCTCTAGATCGCCGCCGGCACTCTTGTTTGGCAGTCTGCTCTGTTGCGGAAATCATCTTCTATATCTTCCTTCCTTTACCTGAGAGCGTCTCTGTTTTCCCGCTGCAAATTCTGCCACAAGGCAGACCACCTTCAAAATGGCGATGCGTATGTTCAAATACCCCTCATTATGAAGTCCGCCACTGACAACCGTCCGTTCCAGAGCTTGATATGTCTAATGGTAACTTCCCACGTTCTTCCGTCCGCTGAAATTGAATCGAACTCCATTCTGAACATATATGGCAGCTACGGTGATGAAGGATGAGCAGGGCCGGCCGTTTATCGTCGTCCGAGAGTATGTCGCTCCGCCGAACACCCTGTTTCGCAAATTACAACATGAGAGCCCGAACAGCTTATATTGACTTTCGTTCTATAGTCAGGGAAAGAAGAAGAGACAACACGGCACCGATGCCGTCAAGTCACACATTGTTGCGGCGAAGACGGTCGCCAGTATCGTGAAGACTTCGCTGGTATGATCATGCGCACTATGTTCCGGAACAAGTAGCTGAAATGTACCATAGGGTCCTCGTGGTCTGGACAAGATCCTTATCTCTCCCGATGGAGATATCACCGTTACAAATGATGGTGCCACCATCCTATCACAAGTCCGTTTTATCGCCCATTTAACCCCTCATTTGAAATCAGCTGACGGATGTGAAAGATGGAAATCTCCAACAACGTCGCCAAGCTCCTTGTAGAGTTGTCAAAGTCCCAGGACGATGAAATCGGTGACGGTACGACCGGTGTGGTAGTGTTGGCTGCATCTCTGTTGGAGCAGGCTTCCGACCTGATCGACAAGGGTATCCATCCCATTCGGATAGCCGACGGTTACGACCAGGCCTGTGAGATTGCCGTGGCCCAGCTCGATAAGATCAGTGATGAGATCTCATTTTCGAAGGATGACACGGAAAACTTGATTAAAGTCGCGAAGACAAGTCTTGGAAGCAAGATGTAGGACATTACCTTAGTCCCTCTTCTACAGGCTAGGTGCTGACTGCTTACCAGTGTCTCGAAATCTCACGACCAGTTTGCTAAGATCGCCGTCGATGCCGTGTTATCCGTAGCCGATCTCGAACGCAAGGATGTCGATTTCGAACTCATCAAGGTAGACGGAAAGGTCGGCGGTTCTCTCGAGGATTCTGTCCTCGTCAAGGGCGTCATTGTCGACAAAGATTTCTCACATCCTCAGATGCCGGACGAAGTTAGAGATGCCAAACTAGCAATCCTGACTTGCCCATTTGAACCTCCGAAGCCGAAGACCAAGCACAAGCTCGACATCACATCCGTTGAAGAATTCAAGCGGTTACAAAACTACGAGAGAGAGAAGTTCTTGGAGATGATCGAGCAGCTGAAGGACAGCGGAGCAAACCTGGTTATCTGCCAGTGGGGTTTTGATGATGAGGCGAACCATCTGCTCCTTCAGAATCACTTGCCTGCCGTCCGATGGGTTGGTGGACCTGAGATCGAGCTTATTGCCATCGCCACGAACGGAAGGATCGTTCCCCGTTTCGAGGACCTGAGTCCTGAGAAACTTGGAACTGCCGGTCTCGTCCGCGAAATGAGCTTCGGTACGACGCGAGAGAAGATGCTTGTCATCGAGGAGTGCGCCAACAGTCGCGCGGTGACTGTCTTCGTTAGAGGAAGTAACAAGATGGTCAGTATTTGTCGATAGGACATATGTATAACCGCCACCGTCAAGCAGGACTAACATATGTTCTCTGGACTAGATCATCGATGAGGCTAAGCGATCGCTGCATGATGCGCTCTGCGTCGTCCGCAACCTTGTCCGAGACAACCGTGTCGTCTACGGAGGTGGTGCCGCTGAGATTGCATGCTCCCTCGCTGTTGAGGAAGCCGCTGTGAAGGTCAGTTGCTAGTTTCCATTATTCCAAGCTTGGCTTTCTGACAAGATCTACAGAGCCCCGGAATTGAACAATATGCCATGCGTGCGTTCGCCGATGCTCTGGACTCTGTTCCCATGACTCTTGCCGAGAACTCTGGTTTGAGCCCTATTGAGACTCTCGCCTACATCAAGTCAAGACAGGTTAAGGAGAAGAACACGAGACTCGGTGTGGATGCCATGTTGACCGGTAACAATGGTGAGTCTTTATTTCTCTCTCAAATTTGTGCATCGCGACTGATATAATTGGTCCATTCAGACATGAAAGCCCACTTCGTGATCGACCCTCTTATCGGAAAGCGCCAGCAGCTCCTGCTCGCTACCCAGCTGTGCCGAATGGTTCTCAAAGTACGTAACTATATCCTACCTTTCCACCTCCCTAAACAACTGCTGACCCATAACAGATCAACAATGTCATCATTGCTGGCGATGACGAGAATGAGTTCTAGATTCCCTTTGTATAGGTGGAACAGGGCATGAACTGCATGAGATATCTTCCATGATGTGGCGTACAGGCTCCTAAAAAAAGACATCTATCTCCCTCTATAATTGAGGATAATTAGTCTCGTCCGCCTTTCTTTTTATGTAAAACAGCAAACGAAAACATTAAAAAAGCTCCAGTTTTAAAAGGGCAAACTAGTGTATCTTTTTCACGAGTAGAAAACGTTGGAATCGACAGATTTAGATATAATTTCCCCAGCTCTTTCTGATGAGGCAATGATCAGTACTGTTGTTATCTAAATGCTTTGCTTGCAATTAATTCATCACGCCCACAGAAATTTCAACCCACGAAACCTATTTCCTAAACCCGTCGAGCCAAAATCCAAGATCGCAGAAATTAAACCTTCTAATTACATTGCACTCGCTTTAAGCTCAAAGCTACAAAGAAAGAACAAAAGTCTCTTCTATCTAGAGTACTATCTAATTAATGTGGCTGCGCTTTCATATCATGGCATGGTATGAGCAACGTTCTAGAAAGAGAAATTGTTCTGGATAATGAATCTTTATTTTTTGAATTAGTTAATTCATAAGCTGTTATAAATGAGATGGCTTCTTATATTTATTCATGGGAATTGGAATGATATGTGATTGGATTTTATGGTTGGTTTTAGAGTGGGTTCTTGTTTCTGTGGGTCACTGCGGATTATACATAGTGTGGAACTGGGTGGTAAATTTTTAAGAATTGGGACCAAGGAACTCTTAGCAACAGAGAACAGAGAACAGGACTCAAATACCCTCCTATCTTAAGCTTAAGAAGATGGTGTGTCAATTCCAACTCGTTCCTCTGCTTCTGAAAGCATGGGACTGACTAGTATACGATAGATGAGGATGGTTCCGAGACTAATCATTTTTGTCCTTGATCATAATTTTTTGCTATTATAGAATTCATTTATATTAGTAATGAATTCTTGTTTATTTGCGCAGCCGTAAGGCCACTGTTTTCTCTGTTTATCCCGTTCCTTAAGCTGCACGTCCCCCACGTCCAGGACGTGCATCGCGCATTCCGATATCACATCACGATATCAGGAGACCAGCGGTCAAGAATTACAAGCACGAGCAGCCAGCATCATTCCTGATTGCGAGCAAGGAACTAGCGATGGCGAACAGCAATATGGAGTGGGACCCTATCCTAAGCTGCCAGAACATAAGCCACCGCTCACCATCTGATAATACCACTACTGTAACTCGGTGAGTGCTCTGTACAATACTCTCGGATACTGAACGGAATACCAAGTACCGCGTATTGTTTCTCTCGGGGCGTTTCCGGCAGCGCTGGTTGTCCCTGTGACTGTCCCCACTCTTCAAGTAAACATTGCGTTAGGGGCCCAGCTCCCTTCTCCTTGGGACAGACGGCTTCGAAACGGCGACTCCCAGCGGCCTTTAGGTAGTATCAAATAGCGTCGGGTGTGGATCATCTATCCCTATAACAGCGACTAAGGGCGCGGGAGAGGCCGTTCTTGCATCCATGGGCCGTGCTCCATTGGGAAAGAGAACTCGCAAATGGTGTTCAGGCGTTTATGCGTGTGTACTTTAGTTGCCCCCCAGTCCCTGCGGATCATGTTATGCAATAAATGTTTCGTCGGTAGGGAAGGAAACAGCTCCCTGGACTCTCAAAATTGAGCATATCGTTGGCTTGACATATCGACATTTCACTGGGCAAAGCTGAGCGGAGGCAGTGAGGCGCTCAACTTGAGACAGACCAAGCAGAGGCGAAGTTCTGGGGTTGACGTTTGTCCGAGCTTCCGCGAAACTGTAGGAGTCTTGGTAGTGCGCTCACCCGCACTGCCAGCTTCTAAACGAGCATCCACAGGAGGCTTAGCTGAATGATTTCATACAGGCGGAGCCAAGTTGCAACCTATCGTGCTCCAGAGAGTATAAGATAGGATTTGGATAACAACCAGCTCAAAGTCTGTAATATTCGTATTGCTGATTTGTTCATAGAGTATGCCAGGTAACCGGGTATGGAACATGGCAGAGCCGGCGCACTATTTGCCTCATTGTTTAAAATCCGATGGCTGCGTTAGTGATACTTTGAGTCCCAGGGAGCTGGTTAATGGGTCACATGGCCTGCTGTTCAATGGCGCAGGTACCATTGTGATAGAATACCAGTAGAGTGTTCTCCAGATCCGGACGGTGTGCAGGATAGAATTTCCAAGCATCTTACAGGGTAGGATCGCGAGCTCCTTGGAGACAGACATTGAACCGATATGTTATTGCAAGAGAACCTTTTGTGAACCTGATTAAATGCTTTAACCAGGCTCCAAAACATGTTGATATGCTTGGCAACAAGCATTCAGACTCTGCGCTGGCGAAATTTTCTTTGAAATTCGATGCTGATATATCATATGATGAAGTGCTTAACTCCATGAAACTATACTCGATAGTAAATATCAGAGCTTGAATAGTGAACGAGCGTCGCCAGGGACATGCCTAGTATCCTGTTTCCTATTGCTCTTGGCTGAGCCAATTATTGCCTGTCCATAAGACTCGAGGTCTCGGTTTTGGTCATTACAGGTCGTCCAAGGTTCAAGTAACACTGTCGTATCGCAAGGCATGACTGTAAGTTACGCAACAAGCAGTTCCAACATGGGTTCAAGCTGCTATGGTGAATTTGGATAATCGTAGGGAAATAATCAAATCGATGTGGAACCTGCTCGATCACCTAAGTAGAGAGGCTCATTCGACTCGTCCCAAGGAGTAGCGCATTATTGACACTAAGGCTAGTTGAGGCTAGAGCCAGTAACCCCTGAAAACAAAGATCCCATTAGACTGGGGGTCTTTAAGGTCATCTGACCATCTGAAATGACGTTGGCGTCACGGAAACTCAGTGGGTCGGAGGTGAAGGTCTGTTGTTTCAGAAGACACTATTTCCTTCCGCTGAATTCCCTCATTTGCAATCGCTCGAACAATATCGGGAAATGGACTTCGTAGACCGGGCTCGGGGTCCAAGCAGAAAGTGGAGAACCCCGAGGGCTCGGAAGCATTGACGCCTCCAGGAGAAGGTGCCGTCATAAGACGAAGCTTGTAAATGCTAAAATAAAACATGAAAAGAACACCTCGAATGAGAGAATGGGTATTATACTAGTAAGAAGCAGAGAAACCAAGAAAATACAGGCTCATGCAGATACTCTGGTCTTGACTCCAAAAAAAAAGGGTCGTCTAGATGACCACTACCAATATGAAGAGCAACAAAAAGATAATACCTTGTCAATAATGTAAGTTCATATGCATCCATAAGGGTTCAACTGAAGTTCTTTGAAGATCGGAAGCATGGCCCATTCGATTTTGCCCTATCCATATGTACGGAATAATATTCCAGTGGACAGAAGTCTCCTGGATAGACGTTAATACGAAGCCTCGAGAGCCATTGATGGAAATAATCTGAGATCCCGTTAATTAGCGTGTCCCAGAACCAAGTTCCTACCAGCGGGTGGAAGTGAAGCCCCTGTTCCGGCGAGCTTGTCTTCGCCTATCCGCGATCTAAACGCAGATAGGCATGTGAAAGCGTCAGGGTGGGTAACACCATCAGGGGTAATGCCGACCTAATCACCCGAAGATTGGGAGCCGGTTAAGCATACAGGAGGGATCTTCCATGTGAAATAGTTGAAAAATTACAGTTTTGGTAGTAGCGATAGTGTGATGGTTGTGTCGGACGTTCTGTCACTCTTGGCTGCTCGGTCGTTACTTCGTAGGTACACGGAGAAATGTTATGATAAGCGCCATAAATCGCCCTTAAAGTAGACATGACATGTGGTTATGAATTTCCTGGGTATTTCCCGTGCTGATAAGTTCTTGTCCATCTAATTCAAGGAAAAATGTCACGGTTGATGCGCTAGCTGTCTTGAAGACGGGTTCATATGGATATGCTTAATTTTCAAGAATTTCATAGGACACTGGTGTGCGTCAAGGGGAAAACTCTTGTTAATACTATCTGAGATTGATATCGATAAGAACTGTCTGACGTCAGTATCAAAAAAAAAAAAAAAAAGAAAAGAAAAGAGCACTTAGGTTTAAGCCGTTACGGATTAAGTCCCAACTAATCAGAGCAATAGGCGTTTAGCACAACTGAGAAATGCTCTCACATGCGCTGTCGCGTTTTCTAGTAGATGGTTCTTTTATGGTGTGACGCGATGCTATCAGCGAGATTCGAGGCTGTCATGCGAATTCTAGAAGTTCAGATGACCCTCGGTAGAGTGGCACAAGAGTAGAGCACCCAGACAGCAAGGAAAGTGCCGCCACAGCACACAGAAAAAAGGAAATATTCTCGAGGATTCTGGATGGTTTATCGTGCTATGTCACGCGGTCAATATAGAGCTTCGTTGTTTCCGGATAATTTTCGATGCTCTATGTCCAAAATACTGCACGACCGTATTCCGCTCTCGGTCTCGGCTCCAAAGGCTTCACCGCATATTGCAGTTTCTACCAAGCACATGTCAGAAGACAACCAAATACGCAGCATGCCCAGGATTGTTTGATCTGCCATCGTCAGCTGGCTTGCACTCCGGGTACCTAGGTATTGTTCAATATTGTTATTCCTTGAGTTCGCGATCAGCCCAACGCTCGGAAACATTACCGGATCAAGCAACCTCCTGACATCCATGTGTCGTTCAAACAGGCGTTGAAGCCTGCTCTATGGTTTGCCTGAAATTGAACCGTTTGCAGGTGGACACTTCTCCATATTTGCGGAGCCCTTCACACACGCGGTTCTCCACACGGTTCTCCGCATGAACCATACTGTTCTTTCGAACAGCAATTATTCTCGATTCACTCATCCGTCTCACATATCACGTCTCATTCCAAACTCATAAGCAGGTATCTCGGTTCAAGACCGAGAATGCTCTAGAACAAGGAAATATCTTCCGTTCGTCTGTGCTGGCAATCGGACTGATCATAATACTTGCCTCGAGCTGCCTATATTCGTATTCTCCATCCAGTGTGTTATCTACACCTTGCTGGGTCTAGACGAATAATCAACGATAGCTCTCGTAGCTCTGCCTTATCAGAAGGCAAGCGATTTAAGATGGCTTGTGGTCTGACGTTTTGGTGCATATGGGATCGTCCAAAGTGTGCCAATATTAGTCTTTTCACATGGTCATCTGCATCTTGGTGACGATAACGGAATGCGGCCGGCATCCAGGGACTCATTACGAATCCCGGGTGTACAGATCTGTTATACGGAGACTGCATCCGCGGAAGTGCATGAAATCTTCCGCCCCGGACTCGGAATCAGGATGATAACACTCCGTGCTGGCATCTTGCATACCAAATGATCCTTTCGTTCTGTTGGTTGAACAAGCACGGTAGGGCTGCTTCCCAGCGACCAATGTCTTCCAGGGCGCAAAGGGCGATCGCAGCCTGGCCGGTGGGACAGGCACGATCTATCAGATTGGGTCAAAGCAGCGGGGAGTCTGGGGTTCTACCGTCGTGACAGATCCGGCGCCACATTCCAGGGCCCAAGGCATCTCATCTTCCCTTGACGGTCTAGAATATGGTAGCGCACTCTTCTGCTTCAATGTTATCACCTCAGTTCTGTCTCTTTATCTCTTTGTTAGAGACAGTTGGTACTTCTGACATTCGGATCGGCTGCACATCTTCCTGCCAGCTGCGGGCTGGGTCACGGGGAGAAAGATTTCGGGGAGATGGTTAGCCCAGCTTAATTGGTGCGAAATTGGTCGCCGACCATAGGTATTCTGAAAATTGAGTAGACCAGGTAACCTTCCGCTTGCAGAGGCACAGTCACATATGGGTATGGAGGATGTCACAGATGCGCATCCATGCAGGGCAATGAACATCAGGTCTGCTTGCGTGTCCCAGCATCAGGGGTGCAGCAACCTATGCACCTAGGGTCAGTAAATAGCAGCGCGAACACGTTCGTCTATGCCTAAGCCCCGCGGCCCGATTTCAGATGGTGTTTCATGTGGCAGCAGTGACCGTCCGGGGATGCGAGAAGTCATGTACCCCTGCATAGAACGTGGCATGCCTGAACTTGATGTGGGCCTGCATCGCCTACAAGCGAGGAACTGTCAGGTACCAGCTGTCTCGATGGCACTGCACCGCGTCAAACTGGGGGCAAAGAGATGAAATCCCGAGGGCTGTGGCAAAGCCCGAATAATACTGATGGTTCAAAAGAATAGGGTATTATGGAGATCCCCGACGTGGAAACGCTTCAGGGGCAACTATCACGAGACAGGAGAAAACCCGACGGGAACTTCCGTTGTCTCTTCACATGACGCCTGATCATCACATGCGCAGTGGGCCGATTCCAAATGGAACGAAATCATCTCAGTAGATGTCACCATTTCATTGTCTGTTCCACAAAGTGTGATTGATTGTGATTCCAATTCCCATTGGAAACGGAAACGAAAACGAAAACGGCTGTCGGATTTGTCGTTGTCATTTCTATATGCATGTTGATATATTTATGCATTGGAAAGTGGGGGAACACAACAACCGCCACCACCGCGTTTCATAACGAAGTAAAAATACTCTATAACAGACTGTCATTCTCAATTACACATGAAATACAACCATAACCAAAAAAAGAAACAATCTAGAATAATACATCCCACATCATGATCAACACCCCCAATCTTCGGCATTTACCGCTGTCCAAAGAGTACCGGTGCATCCCACGCTGCCCCAATCCTACCTTAACCAACTAGCAAGGTAGATCAGTCGGATGTTTCCGACTCCCATCCAGGGTCTCCACGGAGGAAGTCCGCCAAAGCCGATTGATAGGCATAGACATAGACATAGGCATAGGCATAGATCGCGCAACCTCCATTCCATCATGCCCAATCATGCAATATACCGCGGAAGCATCAGGAGAAAGAGTAAAATATTATCATGATCACGCGATACCTATACCTAGTTCCCGCGACGAAAAGTCTAGAAGGAACAGCCATATTCTTAGCACACCGCGCGTGTGGTAGGGCTGCGAAAATTAAATCCAACCAGCCAACCAATCAATCGATAAGCGCGACACACACACGCTTCTTTTTTGCACGAATTAATCTAACTAGAGACTTTTTTCTTCTCCACGCGCACTCGCCTCCAAGGGACCTATGGCGGCGTATTCCGACCTGGACCGTTTATATTCGCTTATCGTTTCCAATTCCATAAGTATGAGCATTACAGCTGTACACGGTAAACCGAACTAAACGAGGGCGGAAATCCGTTTCATAGATATCTGGTGCAAACGACACGGCACATGCATACACACATTATTATGCATCATGGTTATGGTTACATCTGCGTGATCACATGGCAAGCCCATTGGACGATGGTTCTCGGGGAACGTGCCGAGCGATGTGATAAAAAAGCACATCTCAAATCTCAATCACCTAACTACCCCTGGTGGTGTGCCGAGACAAGCGAGGATCTGAGCGCTTCTCGCTTCACGTCTCTGGATTGAGAAGGCAAGGGAGACTAGTGACTCAATTGGGAAGGCGGTTATCTGTCACAATGGCTGGAGTAGTTGCTGGGGGAGTGGAATGGAGTGGCGGCGCACCACGCGAGGGAACTAGTTGGTGTTGATATTTGGGGGCGGATTTATCCATTGTATAGAAAGGTTGGTTGTAATGTGGTAACTTGTCTGTATTTATGGATCTGCACTACTAGGACTTCGGATATACACCGGATAGTATAGTTCAGTATAGTATAGTATAGTAGAGAATGATCTGTCATGAAGACAGGGAAGTGACAAATACACCCTTGTTGTGTCTTTAACCGTGTAATAGAATAGTAGTTTACGTATGAACTTGTCACACCCAGTATATTAACCAGCCATCAGAGTTCCAACGGTCAATCAGTCTGTGAAACATTCAACCCTTCGATAAAGGCGAAATGCAGAAAACCATATTGATAGTCACGAACCAGGGGGCTGGCATAAGTATGGCTGGTGCCAGCGGTCGAGACGAATCGATCCAGCTGACCACAACGTGCATCCAGCGGAGGGATCGACCCTGTATTGCATACACCGGTCCTGCGCCACAGATAAGTACGGCCACAACGCGAGGAAGATGACAATGCGCATGCATGAATCCGTTTTCAGCTGATTCATGATGAATACTCTTCGTATTTAATTTCTTTTTAGTTAGTTTGTAGCGTGCGGCTCCGAGGACCTGGCTTCATTAATGCTGCAGTGAGAAAGTAAATTAATTGTCCGAAGTGGCTGTGTCGATCTAGATGCATGCTTAAGAAAGTGGGACACACGTCATAAAGGGAGGAGAATAATGCTGATATAGATGGCTAGAACGACCTAGGTGAGTACACAGACTTAAAAACAATGTGGCACAGCGCCCGAGATACCTATTCGGGGGTGCTACAGTATTTGAAATTGATATTGCTGCGGAGCCGGTCAGGAGTATGCAGCGGTCTGTGCGCCGCGGCTGCTCCCGAGTGGACTGGCGTTACCGCACACCTGGGTAGGGAACTTCATCCTAACATCCTTGACAGCCCCTGGTCTTGACGAGCCTACGGAAAATAAACAGAAAATAAGTATAGCCATTATATGCAGTGTAGCATATAGGAAACGGATATGATCGGAATTCGTTGAAGGTGCATTCAACGTAGTTGAGCAACGAGGTCAGGCGTTATTTTGGAGTGGCATGCTTCGGGGATAATTTAGCTTTTCCCGATAATACCTACCGTCCTAGTGATAGTACTATGATGACTGCCATAAATTGCACAAAGATAAGTATTTTGTCAGCGCTCAAGGGTTGAAGAATCCAAAGAATCGAAACATACTGTCGATAGGATATGAGATAGGAACTATTGCCGGTCTAAGGCGGAACCATCGTCCGCCGGGTCAATCTCCCGGTCTCCGCGGCCCAGCAGTATCGAACCCCCTTGCCTAGAGGCGTAAACAGATCGATCTCTTCCAAGTTATATCAAACGCCTCTGGCGCGCACGCTGATTATGCAGGAAAATCAAGGACCCGAGATCCTGGGTTGTGGAGTGGGAGAGCAGTCACGAAAGGGATAGTGGGCGGCCCGGGAACAAGAAATGTGATCGATCATACTGCATAATCATCCCGATCATATTCCCCGACTCAAATTAGAGTCGAAGCCTGAAATTTCGGCCAGCTGTCCCGGAAACCTAATTGGAGGTTGTGCGTTAAACGTTTGAGCATTCGAGCTTGTGAGGTTGATGACTGGCTGACAGCGTTTGAGAGACATCATGTTCTTACCAGGGACAAGAATGAAATTCCTCCATGACGACGATCTCCGGCATGTCCCGGTTCCAGATGCATAACAGAAGAAACATGCAGGCAGATGACCTCTGGCATCCGCCTATCAGTATTGCGGCTTCATTTCTACAACGGCCACTACATCTGGAGACGCCACAATATGTTGACAAATTTCGACGCCACAATTGTCCAGTAAGGCCGACGGTGTGGTTTGACAGAGACGTCGGACTGGCTCACTGATCTCTCAAGGCCCCTGGCCCATCTATCGATATCTAGAGTTCATGCATAGATGTCTCTGTTCGGATAGTACTATTGCATAGTTATCTTTAGTACCAGTTAGCCAGACAAGCTTTTGCTTTGCGCAAGTCGACAGATCTAGCTTCGAAACTTGATAGATCAATGGCATGCCAACTGTTTCCCAGCCGCTCAGTTCGTCCTGTTGTAATGGAGAAAACCGCGTTTTGGTATTATGGTCGCTTTTCGTACGCCATACTGAAGCTCCCGGAAAGTTCCTACTCTACCTAGCAGATCCGCGTGTATTATTATCGACCACATCTGCCGAGATTTTTCCGAATCGAGGGATTCGAGAATGTATGAACTCCGGAAGGGCCGCTGGCGGACTGTTACTTGACTTCCGTGTCAGCCGGATGAGCCCCATGTATAGAAAGCTCATGATTATTACTTTTTGTTGGGCCGAATCCGCTTTTGTTATCATGCGCTCGACCGACGGGTGAAAGCAATTGCCCCATAGACAGATGTCCTGAGGGGGAAAAGAGGCGTGAGTGATGACGAGCATGATGGGGCTTCCCCGCATTCTGGGGAGCTTCGGGGTTTACTCTTCGGAGCCTTTCCTTTTGCTGACACGCGTTGAGCAATGGTGGTACGATCCATTCCATAATTGGGGGGTAGTAATGATTTTCGTGAATTCAGGACCTATCGGTTATGATAAATTCAGGGTAAAAAATGACTGATTGACCGCTAAAATCCCCGTTTGAAGGTTGGCATTTGCCTGTTTCTTCCGGTTGGAGAAACGAAGCTGTTCACGGAAAGTCATGTGGCCTGACTTTGCCACAGCGTGGCGTGTTCCTGACCCGAAACCCCACAGCGCGTGTTCCCGTGACTTGAATCGCCACCAAGAATGGAGCTGGATCAGGATCGTTAGTTGGGGGGTCCCCCAAGACCGTTACTCTGCATTCTGCAGTTTGACAGGTTGCAGGTCATCAGTCTGGTCCAACTGTGAGCGTTTCTGTTCCAATTACATCCATCAATGCAGCACATTGCACCAATGATAGATCAACAAACTTAATTCCTTCTGTCGATCTCTGTTGCCGCTCTCTCTGTGGTGGAAGGTACGGATGATCCCTATCCACGAACCCGCGATTACGCCGTGTTCTATACGATGCCTGTAACAATCAAGAAATAATCGCCAATGGCAGCATTCTTCGTATCATAGAATCAGCCTCAGTTGGTCGTATTAGTGTCTGCCCCCGTTTCAATCGAACCCCTGTCCGCTGAAGCTTAGCCAGAAGCTGAGGATCCATCGACAGTTTCCGTATGGGGAAGCCCGTTCCCGACCTTCAGCGCTGCGGTTGAGCAGGACGGCATCTAAATGCCAATTTTCAGCTTCCTCGTAACCCCTATTCTTCTATCTTAATATGCTTCATATGGCTTTCATTACAAGTGCAATAATCGACCTAGAAGTAGCTAGCTGAAAATAACTTCCCGCGTCGATCCGGATTATCTGATGCGTTGCCGCAAAGGCCACGAGGGAAACGCAATCGGCCGTAACGTCTAAGCGACCTTGCGTCTATGATGACAATCAGCAACATAGAGGTAGTATAGACATGGTGTCGACGGGCCCGCATAGAGGCTCCACCGTTCTTGTCAATCAAGTTTCATCTTGGAGTTCATGACTCCTGTGCTCGCCTCTCATAGGCGTTAGGATAGAACACGCCGTCGACCACAGAAAAGTATGTAATGTGATAGTATCCTCGCCAGAGCTTCATCGGTCGTCAGAATCCTACGGCTAGGGACCGTTAGACTTGTAGACCGAGTTTGGGGGCCAACGAGACAACAGTGAAATTCGAGATGAAGTTATTCCCCGTTGAGAAACGTGCAGAGATCACCTTCTGGTCGACATAGTGAGTTTCCCCATAGTCTCAGCCCTGTTTCTTAGGTCCCTCCAGCGCAGAGGAAGTCAAAAAAGGTAAATTATCAAAGATTAACGCTTCCACAAAGGGAAGGAGACGGAGACGTCTCGAAATGCAGACCCGCAAACTGCTTACGCCGTTGGAGGAACGACTGTCTCAAGTTACGTAGGGCCATGGCACAAACCGCTGACTACCGCACCGTTCCGCACCTTGGTTCATAACAAGGAATAAACTGATGTTGCCCAGTTGGGGAGGCATGACTCACAGCCTCAAGACTGGGGTAGTTATTATGGGATCTGAGGTGGGTATGTGTCGCACCGTTCAGGTCCATGTCAAGTTGTCAAGCACGGGGCATCTTGATCGGATCCCGCTGAACGTTGGAAGTATAATTATACTAGGATGTTTTATCAGGGACCCCTGTCCATCAAAAGTGGGAGAGCACGAGGAAGATCGACACAAAAATGAGCGCAACGACAAGCCTCGTATTCCGAAGTTCAAAGTCAAATCAACGACTTGTCCACGATACGTATGTTATTACTTGGAGGAATATTAATGACCGGAAGATCATTTGCTCGTAAGCGGTACTTGGCGTAAGGCTGCCGCTGGTCGTGAGAAAACAGATCTCAACGCACGAGATGCCCTGGCCGATGATTGACATGACCGTGCACAATACCATGTGGCTGTTCCTTCCAGTGCAGGGTTAGTGACCATGTTTGGCGGTGAGCGATGTGTATTAACACCTGCATTCCCTCGGCTTGGCTTCGGCGACCCGGAAGTGTTTAAAGGAGTATAGTGAAGCATGGGGGAGAAGCACGGCACGTCGAGAGATCTCTACAAAAGAAACAATATTATTGCTAGAGACGACGCCTCACTATGTGCAAAGCCCTGATTCACTTTTTCCCTTCTATAAAATGTTCATTATAGCATTCTCCTGACTGCGGTGCAACGTGGGTATGCACACGCGACGCTCAAACCGGAGAGCCGTGATCGTCGACTAGGTTGTCCGTCCCGGACTTCTAGACATCTTTCTAGATGATGCGTTTCGAAAAGGTACCTGGCACATTGTTCTTACGGTTAGAGCCGCCTAAATACTTACTTTTCTACCGTTCTCGAGTGTGAACAGTTAAAGGAACCGGCTCCGTTGAACCAAAGCTCGTCCCGCAAATAGTCTAGAGGAAAAACCTAGAGCGTCACGGGGTCGCGCGTGACAACGTGATCACACGCTTCAATGTCATTAGATATTCCAAACACGGCAGAGCCGGGAGAGGAACTATCTGTTGTAGTGACGACACCTGCCAGCCACGCATCCGCTATTGGGATTATCAAGATGACGGGTGTTACTATACTTTTTAGTCTGGAAGCGGATGGTTGTCCTCTATCCCTACGCACAGTCTTGTGTTTACATGATTATGGTTTTTTTAAAACCACATGGCAAGTAAAGATCTGCGACCCATAGCACGGGGATGCTCCATTATGACCTAATGTTCTGGACAACTCATCAACGAGGGATCGCGAACAGTCTCATGACAAGCACAATGATTGCTGGAAGATGGATCGACAGGCAGAATGCAGATGAAGTGTTCCAGGAGCAGGCGATCTTCAGATCGGATAGCCTTCCTATGATCCCCCGCAACAAGGCTCCCCTGACTCGTCTGTTAGAAGTCGAGGCTAAAAGTAGATCATGTTCTACCCTGGGAACGGTTGAATGGATGAAGTGATGAAGGGCAGTATGCTAGTACATATTCTGTAACTGGTAGTTTTCCTTGCCCATTCAGCCGGACAGGAGAAAAGGAGGCGACAAAAAAGCAGCTACCACCAGAGAGGGTCATCTTGCATCGTGGAGTTGGTCATTGGCGAGTAGAGTTCAGCCACCGAAATCCGGGGGAAGCCGTTGGTCCTGTGGCTCACGACTTCAACAGCGAAACAAGCCATCCGAGATGTCCAGCAGATCGATCGCTTAAGTGACGCTGGTACTGTGGACAGACGCGCAGACCGTCCACGGCCAGTGGCTATCCGATTCCGCGCAAGGTGAAATGAGTCTCAACCAACCGCGGAGACGGCGATGTGACAATTCTGGACAGGCGGATGCTCGCAGCCACTGGTTTCGTGTGCGACTGCGTTTCAGCTCCGCGACCATCACTGCAGCTTTCTCTGCTTTTGGCACTCTGTAGCAGTCATCTAGTTCGATGTCGTCTCCATCCACCTACCAGGGTGTCAACGAAGGAGCTGGAGCCTGGTAAGGAGCAACGTCCTCCGTAGTGTGCAGCTGGTGTTGGAGTCGCCAGATGATCCTGCCGGGAATATGCCGTGCTTGTGCCAATGGAGGTGCTCTCTGCTCCAGAGCAAAAAAGAGACCAAAGCATGTACCCCCACTCGGGGCAGTATCTAGTCGTGAACTACCCCAGCCAGCCTGCTGGTGCTACGGCCGGAGAGAGAAAATAGTCGTGTCGGTGGCAGTGGCGGAGGTGGTACTCTTTCTGGTATTCAAAACGGTAACGGAGGACGACGGAAACAGACCGGTAAAGATACGGTATGTCATGACGAAAGTTACGATACCGCGGACCGACGGGGGTACTTCGGGAGTTCGTCCCTGGTAAAGTCGCCGGACCCGACCAGACCCATGGGCCTAGCACTAGTTCCTTACCGCCCTCCCCACCACCTTCACAAGAACCTGTCCCTCGGTATCGTCGTCGGCCTCCTTAGCGCGGGTGGCCACTTCTGCAATCCTCGCCCCAGGTAACGATCCTGGTACCGTACGCCGTCACGGTACCAGACTGGTCAAAACCTCCCCAATCCCCCTCCGTCTCTTCGTCGTCATATTCCCCTACATCCCCATTACATCTCCTCCACTTCTTCAACTCTTGTCTCTGCACCTCCATTCTTCCTCGAAACCCACATACCTTCCATTCCACTGCTATCACCTCTCCCCCTCAAATCGACCTCGATTCACCTCACATTCCCTGCTGATCAATCACACCCGGACCACCGTTAATCGGCAGTATACTTTGCGGTGTGTTGTGCAGCGTGTTCAACAACCAAAGGAGAACTGTGGCGTTCGAGATCGACAGAAAACGCCTAGGATTTCCTTCTTCTACTCCATCACCAACGGAAATTCAACTGGTGGGAGCAATACTCGACCAATTCGTATATTGAGCGCCTCTGGTGACCGGCGAGAGCTTTTCATCTGGGATCCACATCAGACAACAACCACAGACAACATCTACCTGTGGCTTCAAGAACTTGACCTTCACGCAACCGATTGACCGGAGAGAGGATCTAAGGAAGATCGACACGGGAAAGACGATAGGGCAAAAGAGAGAGTGTGTGCTATTACCATCAACACTGACGCGCCGTACGGTTACGCTCGGGGAAGACGGCGGCCCCAACCCTATAACGGATTTACACCTACCGACGACAACGTCGGTTCTAGATAACATTTCATACGGACGGAATTGTGGCTTCTTTACAATGCCGTCACGACTATCAACACCCGTCCTGACGGTGGACGCAGGAAAAATTCACAAGGTCGACACGGCTAGTGTGCAGAGCCTCCACGGCATGTGGATGGGTGAGTGTTCTATCCTACCGGTGTTCTGAGTAAGGGACTGCTAACATGTGCTTCAGTTTTCTCGAAATGTGCGGACTACATGGAGGAGGGCAGACGACTGGAGAATCTCAGTTGGCGACTTTGGACTAGAGAGACGTTCTGTGTCGAGCCGGAAAGCGCATGCGATACCTCGGTTCTGCCACTGCTACGTTCCGAGGCTGGTGATGTCCCCGAACTCTCCGCCAGTGTCGAATCTGCAGCATCCGACCAGGCAGAGAGAATCGAGTCTCACATCAAGCGGCCCAAGCCCCTTGAGTACAAGCCTACGGTCGTGAGTGACGATTGCAACATTGCCAGGGGGAAGGAGAAGCACATCACTTCCCTTGGACTCGAGAGAATGGTCCTTAACATCAAGGAGAAGAAGAACCTGGAGCCTCTTTTGCCTACCGTGACTCCCGTGGTGACTACATCCGTGGTCGATGTCACTCCACGGCCTTCCTCACCCACCCCATCGCCAACTCCCGCGCCGGCTTCCGTTGCTTCCTCCGTGCAGCCAACACAAGCGCCTGCCCATCCTACTCCCGTCAAACACATTCTTCACTCTACTGAGTCGTGTTCGACCACGGCTCCCGAGGCCAATTACAGCGATGCTGCAGTGACTGCCGGTTCAGATACCAGCGTATCCTCGGGCGCTATGTCTACCACGAGGCCGGGTCTGATCAAGTCTCCCAGCATCGTGCGCGGATTCTCTCCTTCTCAGATCTCTGCATCCTATCGATCCCAACCCAAGCTTGCAGCCAGCCCTTCGAAGACGAACCCTCAGCCCACCCTGAAACCATCGCCGCTGAAGAAGAAGGGAGGCATGTTCACACTGGGTGGATCATCGGGTGATGACGAGAGTTCCTTTGAAGAGCGTATGGCATCGCCATCACCTGCTCCTCAACGCAGCTCCCTCTCGGAAGAGCTACACAAGCCTAATCTTGCCGCTCCGAGCTCCAACAAGAAGGTGGCATCCTTCAAGGACCAGGTCGAGACGAGGGCCATCAAGCCTATCAAGGAGATTGGGCCCGAGGATGAGGATGCCATTGAGACGGAGGACGAAATCTCCGAGAGCGCTATTGAAGACGATGAGGATTCCTCTGATTGGGAGGACTCGGTTACAGAGAGCGGACGATCGAGCGTGGATGACAAGGAACTATTCCAGCGTGTCGATTCACGACCAAACCTCGTGTCTCGTCGTTCGCTCTTGACGATGATGATGCACCAGCCCGAGAAGATGGGATCTCGATCGACACCAGCCCTCACGCGTTCCAGAATCTCCTCGCCAAATGGTCCATCTATTCCTGCCTCGCCACCAGAGGAAGACGAGGAGAGCCTAACTATGCGTGGTCCTGACGTTCCTCGATCGAAGCCCATTATCGTGAGGCCCACTCCGCAGCAACCAGTAGCGCATTCTCCTCGCACTACGAGACGAAATATGCTTGCTACTGAGCTCACCGAATCTCTTCGTCGCCATCTACTCTGGGAGCGTCAGCAGAAGAGTGCTACCGCCAACGCTGTCTTCAAGCGTCGACATACAGCTCAGGACATGGCCAATCTGCGGGAATATCCGGGCCCGAAGGGTTCCCAAAAGGGCCAGCGGCCAGGACAGGACCCCTCCCAGGCAAGGGACAAGGACACTAGTTCCTGGACCAATTACAACGATTACGGCCCATGGGAGTACCACGCCAAGGGATGGTAGGGAAATGTTCTCAGATAGGCACGGATACCTAAGCGACTGCTCCTGCTTGCACATATGATACCTTTCGTACTAGTTGTTATCATGAACGTGAGATGAGCGCATCTATTTCGGCTACCTTTTCATCTTCGAATGGTCGCTGTCACGATCTCGTCTCTGGTCACGACGCACACCACACAAAAAAGTCTTGCTACCTTGGGTCACGACACGAACACTGCATTGCATATTGGCGAATTTGTTTCTTCCACATTTACCCATTTTATGTTTGATTTTTCACTCGCATTGCGCGGCTGTATGGGTTTCCTGTTGTGCTAGAGGGTTCTCGAATAGCAGACCTTCCGATTCCCCCTTCTTCGTTCTTGTATGAACCCTTAATTCTTTTTGCATGTCATTACAGAGGTTCTTTCATGGAGGTTATGGTGTGACATTTCACGGATCTGGGTGGGTGGCGGTTTCTCCTGATTACCGTTTTCTCCCTTGTTTACGTGGGCTGGGGCTTTATGATACTATACGGGACTTGAGACCTCATCGTCGTCATCATTTCTTTTACCGACTGCACGCCTTCGTGGCGGCATGACGTATTGTTATCTTGTCTTTTCTGTTTTATACCGGATACCACTTGTGTTTTCTGCCTCGGCTGCCACCCGCGCCCGTGGCCTGTGATGTATGCTATTGAATTCAAAGAAGAACATTACCTTCAAAACCCGTACTTCCATATAATCACTAGTATTCTCATACTTTAGTCGTAGATAGTGTGCTCTAGTAGAGGAGTGTTGTCATTTTTCGAGGGTGTCGCTGGCACATCCCCTCCACCGGCTTGGTTGTCGAGGTAGCCAAAGACTGAAACCCACTACCAGCAATTAATCATTGTCTCATCCAGAAGCATCCGGAAAAGAAATTTCTTCAACCCTTGTGATGATTGATTATTCCATCCCTACACATATGAGCTAAAGACATTTACCTGCTCCTTTTGTTGATTGAAGCTGAGTTCAGCTGAAAAGGAGATTACAGCTCGGTCTTATTTCGGGTCCTGTACAATGAAAAATCGATACACTTCTCTTCCATCTCTCTCTGTCGCAGTCATCACTGCATTAATGCAGAATGCTCCCTATTCAGCCAGCCTCCGGACTAACCCCAATACAGTCTTTGCTGCTGTCATCAACGCGGGCGTTAATGCATGCAATGAGCATCGCCTAGTCATAGTCCCAGTCCCAGTCACCATGGAGGAGGGTGTGCATGTGTAAGAATAACTCCTGGTAGAGCAGGGATAGGGAGCAAGCTCAGCAAGCTCTTACGGATTGAATTTACCCCCTTGAGGTTTCTTTGCTTAGAGACATGGGTCGGATGCATCTCCCTAATTAGCTACCTAGGGCTGGCTCGTGTAAAGTCAGTTATTCCTAGAGTCTACGTATGTTCATGTACACGCTCATGCACCATGAACGTTCACGTGCATGAGTGCATGTAACTATGATGCGTTGTGAGGCGCATGGCTCCGGTAGCTCTTTAGGGCTTGGTTGGCGTTTGTTTGTCTTTCTTTCATCCCTGGATAAAGGATCGCAGCTAGGCTTCTGTGGCTTTTCTGCCTGGCATCGATGGCTGAAATGGATGGTATGCGTTGGCTAGCGACAGCCGGGGGTTTATCCGGGGATTGCCGTTTGTGTGGTGGTGATGCTCAAGGTTGCGGCGTGGACGAGGGGGACCTTCCTGTTTTGGGAATATTCCTCGGGATACCGTAGTCGTGATTTTAATAGTGATTTCCGATTGTCTACTGAGTAGTTTGATTGATTGATAATCGTTCAATACTGTATGCTTATCTGTTCATGCTCCCCTCTATGTTCACGTGTCGTCCATCATAGATAGGCGGGAAGATACTATGTAGCTCACTGCAGCGCGGCAGGCAGTGGTCGCAATAGCTAAAACTGGTATCCACCGCCCGCAGCTCTCCAGCTATAGCATTTCCAACGAGCACATGCTCCTTCAGCCGCCAGCAGGTGGATGATAAGATCTGACTCAAGCTCTTTGCGCCCATGCATGATGCCATGTTTGGTGGAGATTACGCCTCGTTAACTGGCGGGATAGCGACTATGAAATGCTCGCGTGGGATGATTTCACTTCTCTCGTCTAGACGGCTTCCTTGGAGGCTGTACTATATCGACCTCCCTCTGCCTCAAATCCCAATGATCAATAAGCGGAAGCTCGGGTCTCATCCGCTCTCGAGGGATGCCAATTTTTAAGAATTCCGCAGATCTCAAACCCTGTAGTCAGCCGGAAGGATGGGTGGGTGTTCCTGGCGCTTACTATTACGGGTCACTGTTTTGGACCAGGCTTCATTGCTATAGATCCCGTCGGAGAATGGCGCTGGAGAAGGGAATTTTTACGTCAAGTTGTCATGAGACTGAAAAAGATCCCGCGAGATACCTTACTGAAACAGGAGGGTATTATGGTTTCGCTATGCTCTGTGGATGGCGATCAAAAGTACCGGATCTGTCTACTGGATCTTGACGTCTTTGATTTCCTTGGCCACGTGAGACAACGAATCGCCACGGCGTCTCATCTGCTTAACTTTTTGCCCTTCTGAGATTCCCTGTACGACCTAGAGACGTTACAGTCGCGCGAAGATCGAACGGCTGGAGACAGATGAGAAAATGGGGGGTTGCCCCGCTGAGATAACTGCCGTTCTCTTTCCCCGCTCCGAACTACTCCGTTCTTCGATAAACCTGGGGCACATGCCATCATAGACTTAGCAAATATGGAGCATTCACGCAACGATCACAGCCTCCCCAACGAACGCCCAAAGATATTGTCTTTTTTTTATTTTCAATTAACTATTTCCAGGACAAGTCAGTAGTCCTTACAGTGGGTAATTACATTATAAATTCAAAATGGGAGCTTTGAACCAGTTAATGTGACCAATGGAATGTGGGGTAAACTGCAAAACAAACTTGGATTTTCCTTGTTTTTGACTACATGCTCCGCGACCGTCATTTGTTTGGAGTAGGATCTGCAGGACTTGAGTAATCATCTTCTATTGCTTTTTAATCTTGACACAATGATGAGTTGGATTTGGGTAGCTGTGTACGTATGTATTGGAGTACATACATGCGAACGGTTCAT
Source organism: Paecilomyces dactylethromorphus (assembly GCA_029606265.1). NCBI lineage: Eukaryota > Fungi > Ascomycota > Eurotiomycetes > Eurotiales > Thermoascaceae > Paecilomyces > Paecilomyces dactylethromorphus. The sequence goes on along the minus strand of JAPVCE010000033.1, from coordinate 1,507,782 downwards.
TACTGACTGATCGTTACGTTGTACATGGTACTGTGTCAGGAGGATAGAGCCACAGATTACTCGGTTATTCATGCTGTGTATTGGCTATTTTACGATTACACTTTGAGTCTAGATAATTAAGTTGATACCTGAGTGAATATTACGGAACTCCCCTCAGAGGAATAGGGTATGAGTGCTTGTGACCATTTTCCGCTACTATACCTTCTGTCCGAGTATGAACCTGATCTCTACAGAAACGTTCTTCCATGTAGCTATAAGTCGTGTGCCTTGCAGAAATGCCAAGTAAAAGTGATTAGGTATATCTCCAAGATTCATAGTTCAGATTTACTTAGAAATATTTCTTCTACTCTCTTGTCAGTATCAGATGTCCCTACTCAATGACCAAGCCTACGTTTCGACAAATTGATTCCACTCGGGTTCCGATACAGTCTTCCCTTCCGTAATCCGACCTAGAAACACCCCATATCCATACCCTCGTATCCTGTCCTACCTAGTATACGAATCGAACGCCTAAAATCACCTTATCGCCGCAACCGCCGTCCTCGTGATTATTCCTTTCCCACCTTATTGACCACAATATATTACTCAAAAACAAAGAATAGAGTCCACATGCTTGATCTCTAGGCAGAAATCCTCTTTTGTATATCACCAGTGGAGTACAGCGCATGAATGATCGTCATCTCCTCATCGGAGCATGATACTGTAAGCGCACGCGGCACGAACCGTCATCCATTCATGGACGTCGGGTCCGATCCCGAAGCCATCCACTTAATGCGTGGAATTCTCAGAAAGAGAGGAAATTACGCCTCGTATTAAGTTAGACGACACTACGCCTCATGCAAGCCGTCAAGAGATCAGAGATGATGGGGGTCATATTCGTCGCGGCCCGCTCAGGTGACTGCTTTGTTGTCCGTCGGAGATCCAACCGCCGACCACCAGGGCGGGATAAGCTTAACCACTTATTTTTTTTGGAGGGGGTTGTATTGCTTCTGTGAGGGTTAGGGGGTTGATATGTATTTAATTTTTTTTGCGGTTCACGTGGGATGTTTGAGATTTCAGGGAATGGATGTTTGAGATTTCAGGGAATGGATGTTTGATTGATACGGTGCGTGGGATGGAAACGGGTGATGAGCGATTGCGGGGTGTTGAAAGGAGGCCTCGTGCTATTATCTATCTATGTAGCGGATGTAAGATCCAGAGGGCCTTAATTGCCGGAAGCTTGACGACAATAATCAGATTACAAAATGAAAAATAAAAGAGAGCGCCACACGATCACACCCGTGGGAGTAAGCATATTATCGAGGAAAGTCGCACGCAGTCGTCATCTCATCACCCATATGCAAGAAACCAGGCATCATAGCCTCACCCATGTCCCGCTCACGAGGTGGCGCCAAAATCTCCGATACACTAAACGATTAAATCGGACTGGAACTTAAATCCGCATATTGCTTTTTTTCCCCCTTCTCCCTCTCCTTCAAGACAAACAAGGTGATTTCTGCAGACTGATCCCCGACAACTTGGCTGGTTTGTCTAACTTGTTCGCAACGCTGGTTGGACGCTCGGACGCCATCTGCACGGTGCGGACTTGCGTCTTCCGAGTTCCGCGGTCATAGTGTCGATAATAAGACGGGGGTTATACGCGAATAGGAATTTATTTCTTTCATGGATGGGAGTTTAGATTTTAGGTGGTGAAAAAGCTAGAGTTTGGGTTAATTGTTGAGACAGGGTGGGAGAAAGTGAGGCTCTGTATAGATCGGGGTTTGGCCGGAAGGGTTCTGGTTTTGATTGCTACTGGGTTGTGTAACTAACTCCTTGGCTCTGAGGGATGATCTTAGCTCCTGGTTTTGATGGTCTTTGTCTTATGTTTGCTGCTGCGGGGTTGGTTGTTGGTTGTTGTGTGTCTGAGAAGCGGGTTCGGTGCTGAGAGATACCTCGGGTATACGTTGTGCTCCAATTCTTACGATGTTCTGTATGTATATAGACATGGCACTGAATGCACCATGACGACTCCACGAAAGAAAATTGGATTCATTTTCACTTTATTGCAAGTAATATCATTCATTCCACTCATACGAGTCTAAATTTCATTCAATCAATCCTTTTCGGTGCTCCATCCCGCCAAAATTTCCATGTGAAATACCGCTTCGGATAGAACCGCTGTCGTTGATTATTCATCTCAGACAGCAAACAAGGCTATCCTGCGACGACAGCCTTACCGTGCAAAACAGCCGTTAGAACGGAACAAACTCAAAATTTGTGTGTACGTGTCGATCTTTCAGTAATACGGCGTGGTGTGGAAAGATAATAATTTTCCCGCGGCTTACCATTGACCTGCGTATGCACTTGGTATTTTACAAGCGATGACAGGATGGGGCAATTGAATGGGGACGAAGGTGGAACTGGATCGAGATGTCAAAGTGGATCGTGAATACTCATGATCCATCCATTGTTGAGTGCCATTGTTCTCTTCGTACGATGGCCAACTTTGAAAGGCCACATATGGAGAAGGCCAACTACAAACGACTTAAGGCTCCATATGGGCTTTCCTTTTTCTCCGTTGTGCAGAACCCAGGGGCGCGTTTGTGTGCGATGACATAGCCAACGTTCCCCGCTTACCTGGCAAGCTGAGGCTCTCCGCTTCTTTTCCTCTTTCTCTCACCTAGTGGAGCTTCCGGGCTGGTCAGCTCCTGTTTCTCCCGAAGTGTTCTCAATGGTCCACCTCTCAGAAACGCGCAGACCACTATTTGGCTCCCGTTGCCGCCCGATGCAACGTGGAGATGTGGCTGGTGTTGCCAAGGGGGTGCGCAGGGGGTTTTCCACACGAAGACCAGACTGTGGAGTATGCTAGAATCTTATTACGGCCCGTCCCTGGTGGATGGCCAGGAAAAAACACACAGAGACCATGATGGATAATAATACAGACATAGTACGGGATATAGAATACAGATCTTCTCACCGGTATGTGTTAGTATTGCAAATTTTGTGACAAGGGACCGGGGTTGCTCCATCGATCTCCAGAATGAAACGGTTGACTGAAGTTTAAGATGCACACCGTGATTGGATTGGACCGCCGGAACCATCCTCAATTGGGACCGTGTCTGGGTGGCTGCTTTTGAGTGGCTGTGCTGCTGAAAAATGCGGAGTGAAAATTGTGCGGAAACGACTCCGCAATCGCAAGGGACGCTTGGTAAGCCAAGATTGGGACGAACGCTAAATGCCGCAAAGGAGGGCCATGCGAGGAGTCCTGCGCAGAAACGTCTTTCATTATTGACATCAGAAACCGCGCAGATACAGCATAATCGAGGTACTTAAAAGTACTCTCAAAGTTGCGCAGGATTTACGAGTAGGAGTTGCAGCGGTAGCGATCGTTGCTGAATTGAGTAATTGAATGCGGTCGTCGACTTGCTAACGTGTCCGCAATTTCAAGCTGGAGCCACCGTCGACAGAGATTTCACACCTGTATGGCAAAAGAGTTAAGCTGGGGAATCCCAGCTACATGGAAGCGGTATTTCGCCTCAGTTCGCTTGGCGTCTTGGTGTTGGTCTCCTTGCGTTTCCCCTTAGCGACTAGACACGGCTGCCGATATCTGGTCGGCGATCGGGTTGGTTCAGATGATGCGGCTTGTGGGATGCCGAACCGAACGAGCCGTGTCCGGCTCGGGATGAGGACAAGATTGAGCCGAAATCAAATTCTCGCCAGCTGATTGGTTTTGGCCGGCAGGCACGAGCTGGCCGGGGAACCTTTCCGCTTCAGTTCTAGAAGCTAGCTAGAACACAGACCGCCTCCCCTTTCTGATCAAGAGGTCCGTGGGTTACCATAACCTGTCAACCATGGCAAGACAATTGCTTTCCAGTATTTATATGCCTGCGGAACCGCATCGGGGAGATTCCGTTTGCTGTCCCTAACTCCCCGAGAGGCAAAAAGGAAGTCAATCTGAGCTCATTGCCATGAAGACTGGTTCCGACGGGCAGGGGTTGGGGTTGCCAAACAGTCGGAAAAAAATATGGGCTGGCAGAATGAGGGGGCAAAAAGGCAAACGGACTGATTGAGCCGCAACAGCATAAATGAGAATCCTTAGTGACTAATAATTAGAATGAGAAGAGTGCTCAGGCACTACCTTTTGACTGGCGGCGAAAATCTTGTGACGCGCGTGGTGCAATATCCAATAATCGTTGCGCCGTTTTGGAGATGGGTGCTGTATAGTGATCCACCCTCAGCCCGCTTGTCCTCGGGGTTGCGGAGGCCCCGGCTATCAAGTCAGCCCCTAACACCCGCGGCAGTTGAACCAGACCACTGGATACGCCATTTATTGCTAGCATTCGAACTGTTGTTTTTAATCATTTTCCGTTGCAAATCGCACAGTGAATATGGTATAGCATAAGGTAGAAGAGACGGGAGCGCACGGTTTGGTAGGTTTGGTGCCTGACGTCATGCCACCATCCCAGGCACGCCAATGGGAAATCGGCGAGCTGTGACCACCCCCAGGCCCCTTCCCACGTTGCTGAAGTTACACAGGCATCCGTTCTCGAGATCCCCCTCGATTTCGGGTACAGCAGGGATCCTGCTCGGTACTTTATGTGGGACTTTCAGTAACAGAACCAAAAAGGCAATACTACTTTACTCCTGGAGGGTGCTTTGCCATCCTGGAGAATTATTGCAGATGGTGGCCAACAGTATTGGCTTTCTGCGATGGATCTTCGGGAGATGAGGATGCTTTAATGCATGTGAGGCGGCAGCATCCCTGCGCGCGGCGTCCGTGGTGGTGTTCTCGAAAAAAACAGAGTCTGCGTTCTAGATCAGCGCCGCCGCGTCGCTCATCACGTGATTGACAATGAGGTGATCGTGCAGCGTATACCGGCCAGGAGTGGTGATAATCATAGCAATGGCGATGATAATAATAGATTCGAGATGGGAAATTGCCTGAAGTCAAAGAGCGGTTCAATGCCACACTTTACGCGTTCATCCAGGGGGCTATGTCTCTCAGTCGTTGGGTTTGAGTCTTACCCTGGATCTGTGTCGGGTCTCGATCGCAAATCGCGTGTCAGGTCTACTCGGAAGTTATCCTGTCCTCACCCCCCTTCACCGCAGGTGTCTGCCTTGTGCTGAAGGTCTGACCGTGGCTCTCATATCGAACAAACCCTGGTTGGGAGCGTCTCTGAAATTTGGTTTCTGTGTCAAGCTTTTCTTGGGACGTCCGAGTCGGGAAGGTTATGTATCGTAATTTTGGTCACACCGGGTCATGCAGCTGGCCGTTACACTTGGGCGGTATCGTAACAAAACGGTCCTCACCGCTTCCCCATTCTTTTTTTTGAACCAAAAGGACGTGGAGGACAGTACTCCGAAGTACTATGGGACGACGAGCGGGGTTAGCTCGACAGCGCGGTCTTTTCTCGCTCTTTACCATTTACATCTAGACAGGCAGCAAGTTGAAGTCAAAACACAGAACATGAATCATCAGTCCGTGATGGAGGGGCAGTGTTGTCTTTCCTATTCCAATTGAAGCATTGTATTGACACCGGATGTGGAAAATGGACTCTGGAAAAAGCGAGGAGGTGCCCGAAAACGTCCCTTGCGGTTCCGAAATTCTTTTGGTGTTCACGAGAACTAGCAAGCAATGGATCAAGCCACTGGTAGCCATTGCCTGACAGCAATTGTCAATCGTTGGACTTCTGTTCTCGCATTTTTGCCTGTCTTAGGATATTCTCTGAACGCCCGCTGCTTAAGAGCCGCGTGACTCGCAAAATTTCTTGTCCTAAATAAACTATGAACAGCCACACCACTTTTAGCCCTATAGCCGTCTAGAAATGACATAAGCTGGCCTATCACCTGCGGGCTTTATGGTCTGAAGAGAAATAAAGAATTAAATTGCCGTGTGACTGCGACGGCCAGTGGCTGCTTTAAACTTCTTTTCTTCATTTCTTTTCTGGCTCATTGATTATTGAGGAACTAGTCTCGTTTCATGTTCCCCGATCGCGATGTGAACGTGATGTGATGAGATTGAACTGCAGGCGCTTAAGTTATAAGATATTCCGAAGAGGGAAATAGAGTGGTCGCAATAGTAATTGCGGTGTCGTACTCCCTGCAGTCCAATCGACGTGTTCTTCCGCTGGCCTTTTCACATTCTCGGGCACCTACCTGATGAAGGGATAATTCTCCTAGATGATTTCGCGATGGTGTGAGAGTTTGCTCCTTTGTGTGGATCGGGGTTGCATCCCAATGGCGCACGATGGTGCGCCACGAGGGGGCGCCTTATGCGGGCGATGGCCCAAGGCCGGTGGACCCCCGATAGAGGTGCTGTTCCAGAACTCTTGTCGCTCGAGCCTCGATGAGGACGAAACAGAACGTGCGAAGCCTCAGCAATGGAGGCGACCGCGAGTCAGGCAGATAAGAGTTCAACGTACCTATGCCGGCAGCCGTAAGAATAATGTGACTTCAAGATGTTACTTGCCAGGCGGTCTGGCGATCAGCGAGACCCTTTGTGAGGTATCTGTACGTCGACAGGTATGGTAAATATCCCTCTGGATACTGTTTCGTTGACGAGCCATACGTATGAGGGATGACACGGAACAGCGCCATACATACAGCGGTACCTCGCCAGTAACCGCGGAGGCTCTTCACGAGGACGTTTTTGCTTGCCTCTGAGCGGACGGAGCTCCCGGGGCGGTGAGAATCAATAGGGCTGCGCTGATACGTCATGTTTAAAGGGCCTTTGCTTGTGGTATGCGCCTTTGCAGCTGATTAGGCATGATCGTGGTGGTGGACGCAATTGTGATGTTGTCTCTTGCCATAACAATGTCATTGCGATCGAATGTGGCTGGGGCGCGATGCACTGCTGTAAGTTATGTTATGATGCCTTAGAGAGATACAACAAGCAAAACCCTCGTAGGTAGCCCGGAGGGAGCGCCCGCGGCGGCCCTTTCCATCCATTGATGATCACGCAACACCATCACCCTCAAAGATAACTGCCATCTGCTACAACATGTTTGCGGTGGTAGTATCTAGGAGACAAAATTGGTCTTTTGGGAGGACAACATGGGCAGTATGACCCGGCAGCCACAACAAAATCCAGGGACCTTCCCCCTTGCTCCCGGTAAGTCAAGAGGGCAACACAACAGTCATCGCGCATGGGATTGTGACTTTCGACGTGTCAATTCTAGACCAGATCCGTAGTCTATCCTAGAATCTACGGCGGCAATCACGGCCTGTAGAGACACCCTTTTGGGTCTGTTGCATTCGCCGGGGGCAACCAGTGTTATAAAGCAGTCGGTTTAAAAATAGGTTATAATACTATGGAGACAGACCCATATTCAGGCACCTTACCAGTCGATGAGATCATCAGACATTGCAAGTTGTCTCGTGGAAGCATACAATCTATAGAACATACAGTATACAAGCGACGTTTCCAGGAGAGACTGCAAGTATCGTTGTATGCAAGCACCATACCAGTGCTTCAGGAGAATATTCGGTCAAAACGACGACGGCTATGGTCCAGAGCTATGACCCGCATCGCTGCACTTTACAACACAGCCTCTGAAGTTAAAGTGATCTAGATACTTTCGATGTGCGTTAGCAATAATGAGTCAAGCCTCGTATCTTTTTTTGTTCTCGAGTCAGAACAAAGCGCTCAAGGGCAAAGCGATCGTACTGTGACGCGTACAATCATAATACTACTCTTTTTAATTGGAGAAGCCAGCGCTGCAGGGCATGGCGTTAGGAGTGAAGGAATAGTGACTATCGACATATCAACAACTTATTTCGGCGTCATTTTGTTGCGCCCTATCGCCTTGTCTTCTCACGTGGCCTTCTGACCGCCCACAGTCAAGCCTCAGCAGACGTTCGTCAGAAGGATCGAAAATATCAAGAAGAATCCATCGTCTTCGCTGCATTAAACTGACCCTTTCCACGCGACTGTCCGCATCACATCCGGCGGTAAGTGTTTCTTGCGTTGTTCACCAGTTATTCGTCCATTCGTAATTTGTTTCTGTGATCCCAGTTGCATTTGAGGGTCACCAGATCTTGATCCCGGGTTGGACTGCTTTGTTGGCATTTGGGCGGCTTTCCCGGGTCACTGGAATATCTTTTTTGGCCTTACCTGGTTCACTTGCTTCGGTACGTGAGATCTCTGGACATCGCCCGCCAACGATCTACTCCTCCACTATTATTGCGGGCGCTAGGTTTGGAGTAACCCTATCCACTCGTCTCGACTGCACAATATCGAGCTGAAGACGGTTGCCGCGCTCCGTTTCTCTGGGGAGTTGATCGACGTTGCAGTTTCTATCTTTATGAATTCATCACCATCGTCTCAGGGCAGGGCTGAACCTATCACTGACGGTGTTTGTAGTGTTGTACATGTACTTCGCCCAAGTGGCGCTACAGCTCGCAATTTCATAGATGGAATCCAGGTCACTTGACGGGGCGGCGCGACCCCAATCTGACGGTGAGATTCTTTTTCATCCCTTTGGATATTTTTGTCTTTGTCATCTTGCGGCGTACCCCCATCGTTTCCCCTGACCGTCACCGATGGTCCTCCTGTGCTCGTGCGTTCCAGCTCGTGTCCAGACGGATTGGCCATGCGCCCATACCCTCCATCTTCGTTCAATATCCCGGTCACTGTCCATCTTCACCCCCAGCTGCCGCTGCCACAGCGTCAAATTTCGGCACGGATCGTCGGACATTCACCTTCCCCCGATACTGACATGACTAGTCCCTGACTTCTGACATTTGCGGCCCGCAACCTTTTTGGTCACACGCTCACCATGATATCTTTATTTTGACATAGGCCAACCACCTTCAGCGGGTGCTGAGTTGGCAAGCGCTCAGCCTCAGAACACCACGGCTGCACAACAGCAACGGGCAACCTATGGACAACCGACTCGCAAACAAACCAGATGCCGGTTCTTCGGTACCAGGAAAGGTAGGCACGGGTTAGGCCTCACATCAGCCTTACTATCTTTGTTTCCAAGTCACCCTGGTGTCATTGATCATTTGCGGGCCTGTAATTCCCTTACACCGTCTTGCTTGTTACGATAACACCGTAACAGTCCTGACAGATGGGAGCTGCCCAATCCTCTTCTTGAAAATGGTGTAGCTCTCTTGTCCCTGTCCTGTGCCGCTGCAGTTATGCGTCTCTTTCATGTGATTATTCGAATTTTTATGACGTTTAGCTGACACCTTTTGAGGCTGCCGGGGTGGTAATGCCTGTCCCTACCTTCATGAAGCTTCCGCCCGGGACCGGATAGATCCGTCGTTGGAGAGCTCTACTGCTCAAAATGGAAAAAACCAGGCAGATGGGGCATCTCAGTCCGCCGTCCCCCCAGGAGATGGAACGGCAGCCGCCAAGGGCCCTGCAGATTCGTCGGTAGTCGGATTACCAGAGCGTTCTAGGGGTCCCCGTTCGACGGTTGTCCAGAAGCCAGTTTCGAAAACAGAGAAGCAGAACCCTAGGGAATTTCAGATTAACCAATTGAGGCGCAGATTTCATCCAAAGGAGGAGAATGATAGTTCTGGCACCACGGTTTCCTTTGGAATGGCTCCTTCAGATCCAGACTTTCCCTTTGACATGGCTGAATTGAAATGTACTCTACACGTTCCGCTGTCGTATCCTTCTAGCGGAAGGCCTACTCTTAGAGTTACTAACCCCGAGATGGAGCGGGGGTTTCAGATCAATGTCGAGAAAGGTTTTGATGACCTAGTCGAGACATCGTTCAGAAATAATCGTCCAGGCAGTCTCCTAGGATGGATGAACGCACTTGATAGACAATTGGAACGTCTGCTTACAACGGAGCGGGCACAAACTATTAAGATTATACCTAATGCCGGTAATAGAGGGCTGCCGAAATCTAATGATGTCAACCCCGGCAGCACCTCAAAAAATCCATCCAGGCCAGTGGAGAGCACTTTACGTGTGGAAGAAAGGCCAATTATTAATCCTCTTGTCCCAAATTTGAGCAAGACGTATACAATTGAAGAAAGAACTGATGCAGAGAAAAGGCGGAATGACGAGACTCGACAGCTCGAGGCTCGTCTTCGCAGGCTTCCACTTTTCAGAAAATCCCCTGATGGGCTCTCATTCATCGTTCCCATGCAACCTAGCAAACCACACCTCCTTCCTTTGTCTCTTCGATCCATCAAGACAATAAAGCTCACAGTCCCCCAGTTATACCCTCTGGAGGAATGTGGAATCGAAGTTCAAGGAGTCGAAGGAACAGAGGGCCGGGCACTGGAAGCTGGATTTGGACGATGGACCCGCGAGAATCCTCATCTGAATCTAATGTCCCAAGTCAACTATCTTGTGCATAATATGCATGTCCTCGTTAAGAAAGCTGCAGAAGAGCTGCCGACATCTACACCACAGAAAACGCCTCCTTTGACCGCAGACACAAAGACATTATCACATCAGTCATCATCTGCGGAGCTTGCTCCTGTAAAGGAGCTGGAAGACCGTTCTCACGTCAAGATTATACCACGTCCCCCGGAATGGTCTCATCCAGACATCGGCTCTGACAGTGACACTTCGACTGACTATGACTCTGACGATGTCTCCGCAACGGATGACGAGGAAGGAGGAGCCCTTGTTCCGGAGGCTCCCGCGACCTCTGCTACGAGTCGTGGCGTGGCCGTGTCTTTCCCTTCACTTGAACTGTATGGTACTGAAATACTGGAGCTCAAGAACTTGAATATTTCTGTGAAGTGTGAGCGCTGCAAAGATATCATGGACGTGAAAAACGTGCGCGCAGCCAATGATCTGAGCGGTGCTTCTTCCCCTGTGAGAGTTGAGTCATGCAAGAAATGTTCTAACTATCTGAGTATCGGTGAGTTGTCCTATGGAGAGAATAGTCCGTCTGCTGCAGAAGTAAAAATGGAATTGCCTTGTATTCTGACACTAAGATTCTGTTCTTTTTTTTTCTTCTAGGATTTCGCCGAGAATTGATGCATGGTAGTTCGAGTCGAGCTGGTTATTTGGATCTGGAGGGATGCACGGTTGTGGATCTTCTTCCGAGGTAGGTATCACATCGCTTCAGCTCGCATCAATGCCACAGCTATTGTCTTACAGCATATAGCTGCAGTGTAGGATATGTGCTGATTCTTACTCTGCAGTAATTTCCTACCAACCTGCTCCGAATGTTCTACTACTTTCCCGGAACCGGGAAATGTGGCTGTTCGCGGAGAGAGTGCAACAGCGACATGCCGCGAATGTCATCGAAAAATGGGTGAGTAACTATATCTTGCTGCACATGATAAGCGTGCAGGTGAGATCAATGAGATCCACATCAGCTGCGGAAGGCTTATTTGCCTCTCGCCATCAGCCGAGCGTGGGGGCCAAAACAAGAGTTGAGACATTGATTAAATCAAATATGAACTTTGCTACGGAAAAATACTTTGCAGGCATTCTATAGAGATCACTTCGGCTAACCATCATGTTTGCGTACAGTTTTCAAGATCCCCGAGATTAAGTTCCTCGTTGTAGGCACTGCTACAGGTAAGGGCTAGCTCTTTCCCAGCCCCTTGTCCATAACACATATTCCTATATTTTAAGGCCTACCCATCGCGTGACCAGGATTTCATCTCGCCAGGTGGGCATCGAATCTTTTTCTCCGAAGTCTAGACTCGGTCACCCCGGAATTCGCTAAATTACCCTATACGGGTTACTGCTCAATCAGTGACAAGGAATATTGCTGACACTCCCTAGTCACCACTCGGTATGCTCTGCCGCGGAAGAAGGTCAGTATCTCCGCCATCTACCGGCACCCTTTCGTCCGTACCTGCATGGATGCTAATAGGGGTGACTTATTGTATGTCTCTAGCGTAAGGAAGCTTTAGGGATCACTGCTGGTCAGGAGCTTCCGCGTCGTGGCCGTTGTGAGCACTATGCGAAGAGCTACCGTTGGTTTAGGTATGTTACTGCAGTTGATAAGCCATTGTCTATCGAGTAACTCTAGACTGTTTTACGGCTATGTGGACTGGATAACTGCCGTGCTTATTCACACAGGGGAGGAGGATTATGTGCATCTAGCTAACTTATTCGGTAACAGGTTCAGTTGCTGTGCAAAAGTCTTTCCGTGCGATAAGTAAGTGCCCTATTGATACTCGTACTGCTTAATGGCAATTCTTCATCCCTACGTGATGAACTACTTGCATCCTTTCTCTTTCAATAACCATTCTCGGTAAAGTAAGAACAATATTGATGGCTTGCAGATGTCATGACGCCGCCACAGATCATCCAAACGAGCACGCTAACCGTATGATCTGGTAAGTTTATGTTCTAGCTATATACAATCGACGATCTGTTTGAGCTATACTGACCAAATTGTCCTTCCAAAGTGGATTCTGTTCTCGAGAGCAGACATACCGTCCAGAGGACTGCGGAATTTGCCATTCCATTCTTGTAGGTAAAGCAGGAAGCGGGTTCTGGGAAGGAGGCAAAGGTACTAGGGATAAAGTCCGGATGAGCCGTAAAGGTATTATCGTACTCCCTCGTAGAGAGAAATATCGGCAATGACTAACTTATTTCTAGACCCAAGGAAATACAAGCGGCGCGGAGGGACTGCAGTCTCATCAAAGAAAAAATGACGAGGAGATATGCAGATAAATGTGATAAAAACGAAAAAAAAGCGAAAAGGCGATCAACAGAAGCGATGTATTAGCATAGTTTTATAATTTGTAGTCACATAATGAATTATAAAGTTGATGCGCCTATATACCCTTTAGCATGTTGAGTAGCAAGCCGTTCCATCAGACATTAATTGTCTTTTTAAAACAGATAATGACTTACTTTCTTCTATTATTGGACTTGACTATTATGTAGTCAACTGGAAACCGTCCTATCCTCCCTAAAGTTCCAACACTAGGAATCATGCTATAAATAAAACAGGCAGGTGCCATTTTGTCTTCTTGGCCGGCTAGTAGCTTGCAGTTAGAGAATATCATATTATATTGCTAGGAAAAGCATAAGATAAGCTCCACCAGCACTACATCAATACTTATCATAACGTAAATACACTACAAGGCTAAACTGCAATTTACAAATATCCAAATATGCAGAAAAGGAGCTTAAAACTGAAAATGTTGACTGATCATGCCCTCATACGAGGTTACCACGCAATTCCTGTTCTCTTTCAATAGCCTCGAAAAGAGACTTGAAGTTGCCCGCTCCAAATCCTGAGAAGTTGTGGCGTTGGATAATTTCAATGAAGACAGTCGGACGATCCATCAAGTGCTGTATATCCATTAGCATTTTACCAGCCGCGGACGGATTTTAAGTCTGATCTATAAACACATACCTTAGTGAAAAGCTGCAGAAGATAACCGCCCTCGTCAAAATCAATCAGGATATCTAAACTTCTGAGCGTCTCAAAGTCCTCTTCGAGAACCAAACCCGACTTCTTCAATCGGATCTTCATGTCCTCGTAATAGGTATCGGGGACTTTGATAAACTCTACACCGCGCGCTTTGAGGTTGGTGATGTCGCGCACGATGTTATCCGTGCGAAGAGCGATGTGTTGTACGCCTGCGCCGTTGTAGAAGTCTACGTATTCTTCGATCTGGGATTGTTTCTTGCCCTTGGCGGGCTCGTTGATGGGCATCTTGACGACGTCGTTGGGAGATGCCATGACGACGCTCTTTAGTGCGGAGTAGTCGCTTTGGATTGTTAGCTTTCTTTCGAGAGTATGTTTTGATGATTATATTTCAGTACTCACGTGCAGATATCCTTGTCATCGACAGACCAGAAGCGGTGGAATCCCAGGGCTTTCTCGTAGCTGGAGATTTGTCAGTTTTGTATTCCACAGGTTGATTGCTCTGGTTACTTACTATTCGCAGATCTTGTCCATCTCGTTCCAATCCTGGTTACCGACGCAGTGATCAACCACCTGCAGGCCAACATCTGGAAGAAGACTAGTGATCGGATCCTTTGCATCGTTCTGCATGCGATATCCGGGGAGGAATCCCCCTTTATACGAGGCCCTTTCGACGAGAGTATGCGTGGTCTCGCCATATGTCTGGATCGTAGCAACTTTCACCTGGCCATTCTCGTCCTCGAGCACTTTCGGATGAGATACGATCTTGGCGCCGTTATTGAGAGCAGCGTTGAAGACAGCATCGACTGAATTAACTTCAAAAGCAACGTCCTTGACGGCATCGCCGTGCTTTTCTAGATGAGCGTGGATTTCTTTCAGGAGTTCCTGCTCTTCTTGGCTGAACTTGTCGATCTGGTCTAGCGATCGCAAGGGAGACGTGAGGATGAACGTGATATCGCCATTACGAATGACGTGTGAGCAGATCCCTCTGGAGCCCGTTTCGAGTCCGCGATATGCGATGCGCTCAAATCCCATGCGGGTCACGTAGTATGATGCGGCTTGCTTTGCATTTCCCACGTACCAGTGGACGTGGTCATAGCCGCGATAGCTACTGAGGTTGCTGGAGGCCTCTGGAGGAGAGGAGGCAGGGGAGATGGCTGATGGTGCCATATTTGTCTCAGGAATGTAAGTTTATTCGTGTAAGTGCTTTCCCTCTTGTCCTGATAGTGGAATAGTTCTTGATATCTAGAATGGAACGTTTATGAGGACGAGGATCCAATTTTAAGATACCCTCTATCTTGATAATTATTACATTACACACCCTGCGGTTGGAGCAGGCAGTTCTCATCTCATCATACCGGTGGGTTGGCTAGCACGTATAGAGAATTATCCGCATCTGGATAGCGGCCAGCGCCGGAGACGGCTGTTCACGGATATTCGCATCCTGCGGATCTGCATGTCTAACATCTACGAAACAAAGAAAAGTCCATGGTAGATAAGCGACCTTTTCCCTATTCTATAATGCTCTCGGTTGTCGACGGATATTTTGCATCACGGAAACCCTACCCTGGATTCCGCTGGTTGCCCGCGGCGGGATTTCCGCTCCATTCCGCCTTCTCCACACTCAACCCCACTTTCTCCCCCGGATTGTCTGATGTGAGACCATTGGGTGTGAGAAAGGACGATCGAATACTGAAGGGGGATTGATGCAGAAGCGATGGTGTTCCTCGGCTTCCTTGGTTGAGGTGATTTCTGTGTCGGAAGCAAACATCGGTTCTGTAACACGCTTGTGTCGTGAGAATATATGTTAAGAAAGGTGACGTCCTATTATCTATCTAAATTGTACAAACAAAACAATCAAAGAGAAGATATCAAAACAGAAAACATGCCCATCACCAACTTCTCGACACCTGATCCGTATACGTACCTTAATGGTTTCGATTCATACCATGAGTCTGTCGAGATTCTTTTCCTATACAAGTAGATATTTCTATCTCTTTCAACTTGCTGACCATCTATCAGATCTGAGGCCATCGAAGGCGCCTTGCCAATTGGACAGAACTCTCCCCAGAAGCCCCCCTATGGACTGTACACAGAAAAGCTCTCCGGAACTGCCTTCACGGCTCCTCGTCATGAGAACAAGCAGACATGGCTCTATCGAATCTTACCTGGTGCGGCGCACGAGAACTTCGAAGCCGTGGATGAATATACCTACCACACTAGGATGACTACAGAGACTGGTAAACTGCATCAGATCCCTAACCAGCTGCGATGGGACCCGTTTGACCTCGACGAGACTGTTGACTGGGTGCATGGACTGCATCTCGTTGCTGGAGCTGGAGACCCTACGACGAAGAGCGGATTAGGCATTCTCTGCTATGCGGCAGGGAAAGATATGGGCGATGAGGCATTTTACTCTGCTGATGGAGACTTCTTGATTGTGCCGCAGCATGGTGTTTTGGATATTCAGACGGAGTTGGGAAAGCTTCTGGTTCGTCCGAATGAGATCTGTGTGATTCCTAGGGGTGTGAGGTAAGTAAAGATTTCTTCTTTGCTTTCTGGTTCTATGGCATTAGGATGATGATACTAATACCGAGTACCTTAAGATACCGCGTTAAGCTTCCCAACGGCCCTATTAGAGGCTACATCTGCGAACTCTACCAAGGCCACTACCAACTACCTGAACTGGGTCCCATCGGATCCAACTGTCTCGCCAACCCACGCGACTTCCAAGCCCCTGTTGCCGCCTTCGTCGACGACGACGACGACGACGACGAAGAAGAACACTCCCCAGACACAGTGAAGGAATATCGTATCCTCAGCAAATTCAACAATTCCCTCTTCTCCGCCCGACAGGAGCACACTCCTTTCGACGTCGTCGCATGGCACGGCAACTACTACCCCTTCAAATATGACCTCGGTCGCTTCAACACCATCGGATCTATTTCTTTCGATCACCCCGATCCATCCATCTTTACTGTCCTCACTGGACCTTCTGATCACGTCGGCACTGCCATTGCTGACTTTGTCATCTTCCCGCCCCGCTGGCTCGTGGCGGAGAATACCTTCCGTCCGCCGTGGTACCACCGTAATACCATGTCTGAGTTCATGGGCCTGATTTCAGGTGACTATGATGCTAAGACGGGTGGAGGATTCAAGCCTGCGGGTGCGAGCCTGCATAATATCATGAGCGCGCATGGTCCAGATACGGATGCGCATGAGAGAGCGAGTAATGCGGAACTGAAGCCACAGAAGATCGGGGAGGGAAGTATGGCGTTTATGTTTGAGAGGTGAGTTAACAGTAATCTGGATTACATACCTAAAGTGTCACTGTGGCTGATGGTGATATTGTAGCTGTTTGATGGTTGGTGTTTCCGAATGGGGTCTCAAGACATGCAAGAAGGTCCAGGAGAAGTACAACGAGGAGAGCTGGCGGCCGCTGAAGAGGCATTTCAAGAACCCGAAGAAGAGCGCTCAAACCATAACAAATGGTAAGAATGGTCACTAGCTCTTTTTAACAAAGGAAGAACTCTAGTGAGAGGAATTTCAGTTTCGTGACAATTATTTCAAGGTTCTAGTTGGATGTGAAGTATGAAATTATATGTATCTAGTTTATTGATAACCTATTTATCGAGTACCTTCAGTTATCTGATCTGATATGTAACATGTCAAATAATCTTGATCACATAAATCGTTATAACAATACGAAATTAATTCAAAATATCAGATCGCAGACCTATGCCCCCTCAATCTCCTTCCGCATCGCCTCCCTTACAATCGCACCACACATCTTTGCATACGGATTCGTCTGCACAGCTAACTGCTGCGCGATCTTATTCCCATATCGGCCGCCAAAGAAGAAATCCCGACTCGCCATCTCCTCCAACTGATCCTTATCTAGTTCACGGATCCGGTCTGGCCCACAATCACAACCATCAGACCCTCTCTGTTTCACCTTCGCGCCCTTCAACAGTATGTATCCACGATGTGTATGCGCATCCGCTAGAATACGCGCCTGCAAAGGCGAAATCGGGTCTGCAGGTGACTTTGGTGTTGCGAGGGTGATGGTTTCACTGAGATCCGAGAAGATGCGAGATGCGATATCCGCGTTGGCGGGGGCGAAGAGCGCATCTTCATCGTCGATATCAATGAGCATGCGTAGAGCTTGTGCGCGATTCATGTATGCGGATGGGTATGAGGGATGTTCTGTAATTATGGCATCGAGCTCGGCGATAGTTGATTGGATAGTCTCGTGAGAGGTGGTGGGAGATTGTAGGCGGCGGATTAATTCGCGTTCATGGTTTCTTAGGGACTCGAGCTCTTGCGGTGAAATGCCTGGGAGGGAAGGGAGTGTTGAGTCGATCTTGACGGCTGATGAAGGGGCGGATTCGGCGTCGAAGAGGGCCTGGAGTACTGCAGAATCATTGGAGGATAGAGAGGGTCGTGTAAGATGGATGTCTGTTGCGGAGGGCATAGTTGTTCTTTGATTCGTGATTCTGGATTGCGTTGGATAGAGAGTCCTCTCTTTCCTTGCTCTTTAAGCAGATTGATGAAGACGCAAGGGGTTCTATTGATTAAGTCGGCTAGACGGCGTCTACGGTAAACTGATTTGTAGGTACTAGGATCTGCCGCATGAAACGGACAGAAAGCAAGGATCCATCCCATTGTATCATGCATTCTTGCTTACTATTTCATCTCCGTGGGTAACCAATGCAAATTATCCGTCTCTTTCCAACATATACTAAGTCCATGATGATGCGGTTGTCTCCGGGGAAAATACCCGGCGATAAGCGAGAGCGGTCTCTTTCCGCTCTGGCCCTCCATCTTTCTCCATCTTTCCTCTTTAGGACGCGGAGTAGCAGCGGAACTGGATTTCGAATGCGCGGGGACTTTGGAAAAATAGCGTATTGGACAAAGAGGAGCAGACTGTGTAAGATGGCGATAGAAATGAAATCTTCGTCTTATTTTGTTGTCCTTTTTATTTCAACAACTTGAGCTATTGATATCTCGTGGGACCTTGCTGATTTCTCTTCTACTTGTTTTCGATATATCTCCACTCCAATATTCTGTTCGGATTAGTGAGAATGGCAGCCTCGTGGCTAAAGATACCCAGGGATTCTCCCTTCTCGTTGGCTAATATTCCCTTTGGGATCATATCGACGAAGACGACGACTTCGCCAGTGCCAGCGGTAGCGATTGGAGACTATGCATTGAACTTGTTCGCATTTGCGACCTCTGGAGGCTTTTCCCAACTGCCTACTATAAATCCACATCTGGAAGTGTTTGGTCAACCAACACTGAATGCTTTCGCTGCCTTGGGTCGTCCAGTTCACCGTCATGTCCGAGAATATCTCCAAGCTGTCTTTCGGGAGGATACGCCCTATCCTCAGGTCCTGAAGGACAATGAAGCTGCACAGAAGGAGTCACTAATCCTGCGGTCAGAAGTCACGAACCATGTTCCCATGCAGATTGGTGACTACACCGATTTTTACGCTGGTCTGAACCATGCCTACAACGTTGGCGTGCTGTTCCGTGGCCCGGACAATGCTCTGCAACCGAACTATAAGCACCTCCCAGTAGGGTACCATGGTCGTGCATCCTCCGTCGTTCCATCGGGAACTCCAATCCGCAGACCAAATGGCCAGGTCCTGATCAACCCAACTGCAACCCCAAAGCTTCCTACCTTTTCTCCATGCAAGCGTCTCGACATTGAACTGGAGTTGGCAGCATTCATCGGCAAGGGCAACAAACTGGGCGAGCCCATTCCTATTGATGAGGCCGAAGACCATATCTTCGGATTAGTATTGATGAACGACTGGTCTGCCCGTGATATCCAAGCGTGGGAGTATATCCCTCTAGGACCGTTCAACGCGAAGAACTTCGCAACTACTATCACACCGTGGGTTGTCCTGATTGACGCTCTAGAGCCATTCCGCGCTTCAGGTCTCGAGCCCGGAAATAGAGAATCTCTCCTACCGTATTTGCGGGAAAAACGCGCTGCTAATGCCTACGATATCCGTCTTGAATTTGAGCTGAAGAATGCAGGAGGTCAGCCAACACTCATTTCCAAGACCAATGCTACCAATCTGCTGTATTCATTCCCTCAGATGATCGCCCATCACACGATCACGGGATGTAATTTGAACCCGGGAGATCTGCTGGGAAGTGGCACCATCTCTGGCACGCAGCCAAAAACGCAAGGCAGTTTGCTGGAACAGACAAATGGTGGAAAACAGCCAATTAAGTTGGCGGATGGGTCAGATCGTATCTTCCTGCAGGATGGGGATGAGGTGACGTTGCGAGGTGTCTGCGGAGAGGAGGGCAGCTACGTTGGATTTGGGGACTGTGTGGGAACTATCCTTCCAGCGATCAATATCCCCTAGATTTGGCATGGGATCTGGCGGTGATATAGAATGGTTTTTGTTATAGTTGATGCGTATACAGAATAAAATGAAATAGTGGTGCCTTTACTAAGTCCTCAGACGATATTCGTGCATAAGAGTTGGGAAATGCATGGAACAATAAGAAAGCTCCATCACTTATGGGAACCCTCTCAAATGGTATCTTTGCCAGTTGACACCAGACATATCACCACCAAACCAAACCCACAGAACAACTGAATTCACACCTTAAACTCATCTGGTGTATCCACCTGCCTTCTCCAATGTGCCTTCTTTACCGCTTCTTCCTCTTCCATCTTCTCCACCACTCTCTTAATAGTCGGATACCTCGCAATATCCACACCAACCCGCTCCGCAGCCCAACACGCCGGAACTAAACATATATCCGCCATAGTAATCCGATCCCCAACACTGAACACTCCTGCACTCTTAGCTGCAACAGTCTCGTACGCTCTGAATCCCGCCTCGACCAGCTCTTTCGACCACGCGGCACTGTCGCCGCCAAGTGCTCGAACGCGTTGCTGGATCCGTAGATTCGTTACAGGCTGCACGTCGCAGGCGATTATGTTAACGAGAGTACGGACCGTAGCTCGTCCCTGAGGATCGGATAATGGGGGGAGGAGAGAAGGAGTTGGATGTGTTTCTTCGAGGTATTCTAGTGCGGAGATGGATTGAGGGATGGTGAAAGAAGTGGAGGATTGATTATTATGTATGACGAGAACGGGGACGAGACCAAGTGGGTTTAGGACGAGGTGAGATTCGGACGATTGTTGGCCTTTGAGTAAGTTCACGGGAATAGAGTTGTATGGGATAGATTTGAGGTTTAAGGCGATCCGAAGACGCGCGGAGCATGAGGAGCGGAAGTAGGTGTGTAGGTCGTAGGTCGTTTGGGACATGATAGTTTTCTCTTTTGTAGGAATGGACTTTATTTGTTTGCTTTTGATTGAAGCATTGGTATGCACTGTTATGGTAGATGGGAGATATAGTAATCCTAATGAAAATGAAGATAATCTGGTGTCTCCTTATCCAAAGAAAGTTTAATAGTAAAGTTCTCTAAGAGTTGAGGACTGAGCTCACTAATAGTTACACCAGTAATATCCTTCCATGTAAAAAAGGATAATATTATTTCCCTACAATCCTTTCGGTTCGTATATACATCTCGGGTATAGCGGCCGATGTTTCTGAGCGGAAACTTTCCGAACTGGTCATGAGGAGTTTACTTCCCCGCAATCTCTGCACTGGGGTAAGTATTTCGAACATTCCGTGCCTGGCCGCGAAGTTTACTCTTTCCGCTACTTTCCGAAGCTAAGTATTTTAAAAAATGGCTTCTTCGGATCACGGCACCTGCTTCATGATATAGGGACTGGGCTGCCTTAATCGATTGGAGGAGCAGTTGCAGCTGCGGATGATTTTTCCGGTAGAGGGATCCTTGGGAATTTAAACTGGTTCAAACAAATATCTTTTATTTTTAGATCAAAGGGAACCGTTATAATTCCAGGGTCATATATAGTTGTTATACCTTAACCATTAAGAACCTTGTCAAGCAACTCCACGTCCTTTAGGAGTTGCCTGTCTCCCAATCTGGGACCAACCAATTGTAAAGCCACCGGAGCACCGTTCACCAGATCTGGGTCATCTATGAGATTTGTTAGCAGATATAATACATAAGAGAATCCATGGAAAATGTAGCTATACATGATGGTCGAGTTGTCCAGTCGACTGGCGGCAGACGGGTAAACTCATCGTCTCTCCAATCCTTCTTTGCATCTGCAGTAGTGAATGGTATGATCACGGCTGGATACTGTTTTCAAGTATCAGTAACCAGGACTCAGAATGATTGTGTGGGGATGTGACCGGATACTCACATCCATAGCATTCCAAGCAACAGTATACAAATCGTTCTGCCAATCATTAGGTCGCACAGCCGTGTGCGGACCAGCTGGACATAGCACAATATCGATACCGGCTTTTTGCCAGCGATCAAGCATCTCCTTTTGAAATTTCCCTTTCTTCGCGTTCAGTTCCCAGACCTTTTCATGAGCTTTTGGCTTATTGAACCAAAACCCAATCTTTTCCACTGATTCAACAACTGGTTCTCCTGCCTTTTCCAATTCGCGTCTCGGGTACGATAAACCATCAATGGTGAACAGCTCAGAGGTCACGCTGCGAATTTCAGCAAAATCAGGTGGGGTGAATTCTTTCACCTCGAATCCAGCTTCTTTAAGTTTTGTCACAGCTTCCTTAATGCCACGACGGATGGGTGGATGGGGGATGAGGCCACTTTGGTAGATAACACCAATAACAGGACGACGGTCAACTGGCTCGATCTCAAAGATATTTGGGATGATTGCAGGATCGGCAGTCCATGGCTTGATATCCCGAACAACACGAGTGAGAAAACTCAAATCCCGCATGGAGTTCGCAAGAGGTCCGCACACTGCTGGAATGCCGGTGTTCATGCCAACCCAATTGGAAGCCGCATATTTAAGCATAGGCAAGATGCCGTATGATGGCTTGAAACCATATACTCCGTTGCATGCTGCAGGAACTCTGCATTAAAGCATCAGAGATTGACTTCTTTTGTAGAGTGATGGTTTAGCATACCTGATTGATCCTCCTACATCTGTCCCTATACCAATAGCACTTCCCTTGAAGGATATCACTGATCCTTCGCCTCCACTGCTTCCACCACTGGTCAGGTGCGAGACGACAGGATTCTTCGTCCGCCCAAATACATTGTTGTCTGCCTCGGCGACCAGCATCGTCTGGGGAGTGTTTGTTTTTGCAATCACCACAGCTCCTAGAGATCGGACCACGTCGATAAGGTAGCTGTTGTACGTAGAGGGTTCAAATGTCCTTGAAATATAGCCATCGCTTGCGTCATAGCCGTAGACATGGAAACATTCCTAACACCAAGGCCATTGTGAGCACTATCTATATAGTATGAATGATGCTACCAACTGGCCAGCTCTCACCTTGAAGGTCATAGGTATGCCATGTAATGGTCCTACAACCTTCCCCGTTTTCTGGTATTTTTTATCCAGCCTCTTTGCTGCCTCAATGGCATCAAGAAACATAATCTCTGTCAGGCAGTTGCAAAGCTGCTGTGCAATGGCTGCGCGCTTGCAGTATGCTGTGGTAACCTCGACAGCAGAAAATGTTCCTTTCGCAATCTCCTCAGCGAGCGCAGTGGCATCGTAATCTCCCGTGATTTTCAGCTCTCTTTCAGATAAGATGCCACTGGACGCAGCGTACGGACGCAGATCGATCGTCTTTTCAGGCGGAAGGGCTGCCTCGGGAAGCTTCCATTCTGAGGGTATCCGTGCCGCTTGCTCTGCTTTCTTTGCAGCCTGGATCTTCATCCATAGCGGGGTAGTCATTTTGTGTTAGAAACTGTTGTCTATGGATGCGAGTTCTTAGATTTAGGAACAAATATAAAAATAAAGCAATGCAAGCTAAACACTTAAATATACAGCAATGTTCTCAATGTTCTTCAGCTTGATGGAAGTTGTAGTCGATATATTTGGAAGATCATAATCTGACGATCTTAAGAAGGCTGCAATCGGCGCCGAGACCGGTAAGCAGATTTACCTGAATGGGTACATCCGAGATAGTAACTATTCCAGTGAGAGCAGTTTCTGTGTCTATAGCTACGACGAAACGGGTCCTGATAGCTTAGATTGCGAGTAAGATAGCACAGCCGGAGTAAGCGTTGTCGGTTCCCCTCCTCCGAGACCACTCATGAATTGAGGTTTACGATAGCTATCCGGGTTCAAGTGGGGTGTCTGTTTTATTCCGAGTCCAGTTAAAGTTTGCATTATGGACACCTCTGGGCCTTAGGTGTGGAAATATTTCTTAGCAAAGACACGTGAAGACTTCCCCTCATCTACAACTTTCTGGTTTAATATTATCTACAAGAAATATTGCTATCATGAATAATTCAGCGGCATATTAAGTTTGACAGAGATTGATAACGGTTCGCATTGGGGCAGGTATCCGTTGTCAGCGCGGCTGCAGATTCGCGGGGCTAAGACTCCAATGATAAGCAACTGGATGATCAGCATGGAGCGTTCTGAGGGGCCAATTAATACCGTCTATTGCCATCCCGCATACGGTATATCGGTCAAATCCGACATCCGTGATTCTGGGCTGATTGTAAAATTGTATTTTACTTGGACCAGCAATTTCGATCCTCTAGATCGATCAGCTTAAGATGAGGCGGCTGTCGTTTTCGCGACAATAGACCAATAAAGCAATCGTTGCTCCTGATAGCTTTCCCAGGGTTTGGAATGCCTATCAGAAAAGGAAAGCTGCAGGCCCGATCCTTGAGCTTTGGCGGATAGGACAACGCCATATCTAGGGATGCCTGCAAGCTATCTCAGAACGGCAATGATAGCTACATGGCACAGACTTCTCAGCCTGTGCTTGTGAGATGATAGGGAATACCCTCCCGCATGCCAAGAATAAAGCATGGCCTCGATCCAGAGCCATGATTAAGTATCCGTAGCTACAGACCAGCATCAAGCGAACCTACATATAGCTTCCCCGCGGAGATCATCCTAGTAGTGGAACCTCGCTGTCACCGTCCCTTTATGACATCTCCAATGGCCTTCAGCAATATGGCAGAGAACAAGCAAGCTGCAGACAGTCTCACCACAGATGTTGAACCGACTCTACAAGAGAAGGGGCAGGTTGTCGATATTAGTGATAATGACCTTCCTGAAGGGATACATACAGATGTCGGACGTCGCTATTTTGAGCTCTCCCTTCAGTACGACCAAGCTCAACTGGAGAGAGATGCAGTCAAGGTCAGAAGGAAGCTTGACTTTATCGTGCTTCCAATGGTAAATTGCTTTCCCAGCAGGATGATTTACAAATTTCTAACGAAAGTAGATGATGACCACCTACATGCTGAGTTTCCTTGATAAACAAACGTACGTCTATCTTAATTCAAGATGTTTTGAAATCCGAAGTATTTGCTCGAGAGGCTAACATTACCTATCGCAGACTGAACTACTCGAACGCATACGGCCTTCAAGCAGATACCCACATGACAGGCGATGATTACTCCTGGGTCGCATCAGCTCTCTACTTCGGCTGGCTCATCGGAGCTTGGCCATCCAATCTCGCACTCCAACGATTCCCAGTTGGAAGAATGATCGGCTGTATTATGTTCGTGTGGGGCGCGCTCTGCATGCTCCAGGCCAGCGCTTTCAACTTCTCTGGCTTCTTCGCAATTAGATTCTTTCTGGGACTCGTCGAGGCATGCATCTCGCCAGCTTGGGTTCTCCTTACGTCCATGTTATGGACGCGAGACGAACAGCCGCTCCGAACGTCCTTCTGGATCTCAACTAATGGAGTTTCGAGTATTCTGGGTGCCTTGCTCTCTTGGGGACTGGGAATGGCTGATCATACCTCCGTGGCGAATTGGAGACTCATCTACCTGGTAGGATCACGATTGCTAGTTTCTGCTATTAATCAGGCTAATTGAGATATAGGTCGTAGGCTGTCTCACTATCGCCTGGGGAGTTGTCATCTTCCTCTTCCTCCCTGACGGGCCTCATAACGGAAAGATGTTCAGCAAGTACGAGCGAATCGTAGCCGTCTGGAGAATCTCCAAAAACCGAACAGGCGTGCAGCATCCCAAATTCCTCGCATACCAAGTTAAGGAGGCTCTCATAGATCCCAAGACGTACCTTTTATTACTCATGGGAGCGGCTCTGGGAATCCTAAACGGGAGCGTAACCAGCTTTATGAGCGCTCTAATCAAGGGCTTTGGCTTCTCGTCCGTTCGATCAAGTTTGCTCCAGATGCCTGGTGGTGCATGTGAAGTGGTCGGTACGATTATTTTGGGGTATATCTCGACCTTTAAGAATATGACTGGTGCTACCATTATGCGTACGTTTTTGGAACCGGTGTCTATACTATTAGCTACTACACCACTGCTATGAAAGAAAGACAGAAACTGATTAAAATACTAATAGTCGGCTGCATCCCCGGCATCGTCGGCCTAGCAGGCATAATGACCATCAGCATCGAGCACCGCTACAATCTGGTCGCATGCGCCTGGGTCCAAAACGTGCTCGGATCACCCGTTGTGCTGAACTGGACTCTCCCCGTCCTGAACGTCGCAGGACACACGAAACGCAGCACTGTCCTCGGTCTGTACTTCCTGTGAGTTCCATCCCAATCTATAATTAACTTTTCTTTTCTCAACAAACTAATCATCCATCACAAACTACCAGCTTCTACTGCGCCGGTAATATCGCTGGCCCGCATCTTTTCTTCACCAAGGAAGCACCACGTTACATGTCCGCCATCAAGGGTCTAGAGACGTGCTACGCGGCAGTTGTGGTCTTACAAGCTATCTATACGAGTATTTGCTTTTTCCAAAATAAGAGCCGTGATCGACAGGGGTATCACGCGCAGGATGAGGAGGAAGCAAGAGAGGGATTCGAAGATCTAACGGATTGGGAGAATAAGCATTTCCGATATCGGCTGTGAAGAGAGGAAATACGGAAGATGGTGATGAGGATAAAGATGCGGGTGTTGAAGCTCTTATTGTGAATTCTGGTTATTGGTATAATGGGATATATTCCAGATTTTTTTTTAAAGAAAAATGACTAGTTCTGGAACCGTATTCACAGTAAGAAATGCATTAATTCACCATCCTGTGAAACAATAAGTACCTACAGTATTATTTATCTGGCCTATCGGCGACTCTGTTCTCCGCTTAATCCCGACAAGCGAAATAAAAATAAAAACAATTATTCGCCCCACTCGCAACGTATGCTATCTTATCGGAAGCTATCGTCTTCCCGGAAACCCTGATGGCTGTCAACGCCACTTCTCGTATCTTGAATCCCATCGTGTCGTACCAAGTAGTTATTTTGGAGCTCAGCTCTTTTGCGTTTACGAGTGGAAGGAGCTGTCACTGATTACTGTCTGAACTGTGAATGTTTAGGAGGTGAATTTGGGAGAGAGGGAGAGAGGAGACTCGAACTCAATCTGGTTTCTGGTGAGAGAGGACGAGGAATTTCGCGAGACAAATTCTTCCCTTCTTTTGGAGGGGACTATTTTTGCCTGTTGATATTGCCTTTCCCTGGGAAGAGAAGAATAGGATTCATCAAGCACAATGGTCACTCCCAAAGAAGACGAATCAAAGCGCAACATCTGTCTCATTGGGAGCGGAGGAGTAGGGACGATTGCGTCTCTGGTCCTCGAAAAGTCCGGAAGAGCAAAAGTCACAGTGGTGCTACGATCGCGCTACGAGGTCATAAAGGAGAAAGGGTGGGATATTGAATCTATTGATCATGGAGAACTGAAGGGTTGGAGACCAAGTGGTGGTAAATTTCCCTCTTCTATTTGATCATTACATTGGCTAGTTTAAATGACCATAAACAGTTGCATCTAGTGCGCAGGATGCTGCGCTTCAATCAAAAGAACCTTTTGACTATGTCGTCGTCACTACAAAACAGCTCCCTGATGTATACTCGATACCAGAATTGATTAGACCTGTCGTCAAACCTGGGCACACTGCAGTTGTGCTTATCCAAAACGGGATCGATATTGAGCTTCCTGTTATTTCGACTTTTCCGACTAATGCGGTCATGTCCGCTGTTAGTATGATCGGTTCTCGAACGAGTGGAGAAAACAAAGTCATTCAAATAGGAACCGATGTGCTCACCATTGGGCCGCACTTTCATGATGGCTTGGATCGCGAAACTCAACTTGAGCGCACGCGAGAGTTCGTTGAAATTTACACAGCGGGGAGCAAAGGTGCTGGAGCAAAAACTGCCGAATGTACTCTCACCGAAGACATGCCGGTGGCACGCTGGCAGAAGCTGCTG
The DNA here is from genome assembly GCA_029606265.1 of Paecilomyces dactylethromorphus. Taxonomy (NCBI): domain Eukaryota; kingdom Fungi; phylum Ascomycota; class Eurotiomycetes; order Eurotiales; family Thermoascaceae; genus Paecilomyces; species Paecilomyces dactylethromorphus. Next base: position 1,480,236 of record JAPVCE010000033.1, on the reverse strand, counting down.
TGGAATGCAACATTTAATACTCTATGCGCGATGATGCGGATGAACGTCGGGGAGCTCCAGTCGTCCGGTGGCAGAGAAACGCTGTTGATACCAGCAATGCGGGAAATATATGCCATCGCAATGGCTGCAGGACACCAACCTCCGGAACATATGATCGAGTATTATGCATATCGTCTACCGGACGACTGCCCATACCGACCAAGCATGTTGTTAGATTTGGAGCATGGAAGACCAATGGAGCTTGAAGTCGTCCTTGGAAATCCTCTGAAAAGAGCAAAGGAATATAACGTGCCGACACCTATCCTCAGCACAGTTTATGAACTTCTGAAGCTGGAGCAATGGAGGATGAACCAGAACAAGACGGCTGCTCCATAAGCTGTAAGAATAGTTGGTTAATGCTTGGTCCTTTTGGGGTAGGAGGACGTCCTTTCTTGCTCCTGTGATTTATGTGCTCTCTCGGAAGTGTTGCATAATATCCAGTCCGTGGCTCTCATTGTACAAAATCCATAACATATCCAAGTTAGGTTGAATGTTTTCTCGAGTATCCACTCATAGTAACAGGTCCTGGCTGAACTCAAATCGGCATGCATTCGTGCGGATATTGTTGAGCGAAATGCCTCCAGTCCCAGTCTGCTCCGCCATCTCTTGCTTTCCATACTCGCTCCTGGCAAAATATTTTTGTTTGCAGCGCAGTTGCTGTTCCTCTGCTGCTATATATGATATCGAAAATCTCAGTGGCAGCAGCCCGGTCATCTTCTGTCTGCAACTCACACGCAGCGAGGAATGCCGGCCATAATGACATCTTCAACCGGTCTGGAGATACTCTAAGATGAGTTATAATTTCAGAAGCCATGCCCAGAGCGATATCGTCATTTTCTGGAGAACTGCCAGGAGGATTGAAAAGGCGATATAAATAGAGAAGTGCGGCGGAACGACAAGCATATGCTTGGACAAGACACATTCTGGACCTTTCAGCTGATAGGTTGCGGCTTGGTATTGGGCGCCATGTAGTGATTCGAGCACACAGATCACTTGCGCGTACGGAATACGGATCGCCGCTACTGCCAATAAGCAGCGTGTCTGCTGCAGCACCTTCAGGATCCATGATCATCCCATTTCCACGATGTCCATGGAGTACGTCTTCTGCAAGAATACAAAGCTCTTCAATAAGAGGCATTAGAGTCACGGTGTATCCCATGAGGCGGTCAACTGATTTTCTGTAGTCTTCATCCAGCCATGTCGATGTTGGGATGGAGGGTCGACGTCCAGCAACAAGCGAGATTATCATATCCTGACGAGCTAGTGCTCGTATAAAATATTTTGCTACTGGACTAAGTGTCTGTCTGGTGCGGAGGCACTGCTCAATCACTGAGGCGATATAGCCCATCAAAATAGGTATCGAGTTGTCCCGTGCAAGGTTGGTATCAAGCAACTGTTCGAGAATTTATTAGGTTTTTATTTCACATTTGAAAACGTTACTTACATACCTCTACCGCTGTGAGACCCAATACCACCGATGCTAGTAGTTCCAGCTCCTCTGCCGGATCCCTTATATCTCGTAGCTTCGCCAGAGCCCGTGCTCGCTTACTTAGAAATGAAACCGATGAGCTGGTTCGGTCTGTATCCACATATGCCTGGCCAATGGCGGAAAGTGTGTTTCCGAAAGCTTCTGGATATTCTTGTAAAATCATGAGAGTAAGAGCGTTCATTTCATCGACAAATTCAGGTCCGATTTGGAGCTCGAACGGATGTCGGTTGAAGTATATATTAATGGTCCGTTCATCGTCGGGCGAAACCAACCCAGGTGGGATGAGACATAACCCTCGAAGCGGAACCACAGATGGGAGTTGTTCAGCGACTCCGTATAATGTTGACGATACCTTTACTGCTTCTGTTGCGTGTGAAATGGGTACAATTTCCGTAGATCGATCTTGCACCAATCGCAACCCATCAGTCTTGGTGCCTGCATGGTATGAATTCCCATTTAATCGCGTCTTGCTGTCCGTCACATTATCGGTTGACTTCTTTCTCTTACGGCGCATAGAGCTGTCGTCGGATTGATGCCAGCGGACTTTGGTCTTGACATCCGCATATCCTTGACAGACATGACGTCGACGGGCACAGGTGCCACATGTGGGTCGAGCTTCATCGCATTTGACCTTGGACTTCTTGCAGTCGATACAGCCTCCTCTTGATCGTTTTCTGAGATGATCTTCGTTGGTGCCAAGGGAAGCTTGAACCGTGACGGAGTCCATCAATGCCGATCGGAACACGCGGGGAAGATGCACGTGGCAACGACAAAAGTGGAGTCTGGCGAGGATGGATTTAACCCTCTTCCGTTATTGTGGATGTGGTCAGCATACGGATACAGTGTTTTCATTCGAGCAATAAAGAATCTACTGGTTGCGATGAATGAATCGGTATGGTAACCCCGTTGATAAGAGATGGGGTTTACGCGTTGGCACGGGACGGAATTGGTTGGGTTCGTAGATTTATTCGCTGATAGGCCAGAATATGGGGAACCACCCCGTCCCACCATCGGTGTTCATCCCGTGGATCTTTGCGAGTTGATGCTATATATCTTCTACATCCATTAATCAGCTGTGATTGAGTAAAGAAAGAATCGCAATGCTGGAGGAAACATGCGACTTGTATTCGATTCGTCCTCTGACAGATGATGCATCTTCTGGAGGTTGTAGTTTTTGTCAAGTGAAGTGCCTTTTCAATACCCCCACGTTGTCTCCGAATGCACGCAGGTCAAACGAACTGCCAGCTTTCTACGTCTTCACACAGATCATACACCACGACCTAGTCAATACATTATAAATCACTCAAATGTTTTTTTTTAACCTATGAGGTGAAGCACATTAGGATGGGTCCTGCGCACCCGGATCAAGCTGGCCGTATCAGGATGCAAGCCACGTTATGTCGCGATGAGAGTGGGATTGATTTATAATACTAATAAAACTAGGAATTTGATTTATAAGAAACATCTGTGATCTGTCTTTCTGGAAAATGTGTAAGTTAAAGACATTGTATCAGGATATATCATTTACTTCCATTACCTCTCTGACTAAAGCACGAATATATCCATTTAGCCGCGAAACGTATAGATCGAATGATTGACAATAAGGGGGTTGCACCTTGCCACTCGGAAGAATAAAAGTCGCATGTAACAATCACCCCTTTGTTCATGATAACCACTATACATTCAATTTTTGCACTAGATTGGACCTCATCCTACCTAGACTGCATTGGGAATGCAGTCCTAGATAAAAGGCAGTGATTGATCCAACCATGCCCCTGGATGCGCCATTTCTAGGTGATGTTAGTGTTGTCAGCACTCTCTGCTTGATAATCCACGATAGAAGCGCTTCGATTATTGGTGGAGATAGATCGAATGATGCCAACCACGAAAGGGCAAGTGTCCGCCGGAGAAACCCCCAATGTCAGATGGTGCCGCGAGACGAAACCCAATGATGAGCATTCTCTACACGCAGCGAAGCATACTATGTTGCTTGCTGTCTCCGCATTATTAGAAATCATATTCTCTGTGAGGACTCGGTAGCGTTGACCAGAATAAAAAGTCTCCGATCAGAGCTCCCGATCGCTCGGTAAAGGCAAGAATGAAAGGCAGCCGAGAGCCAGCCGAATGTTGCCGATGTTGCTATTTTACTGCTTTCCGGGCCAAAGAGAGTCCGCAACATCGACCTCATTATTAATCATCCTGAGTGGCCGTTCCTGTCCAGCATATTTACTGGTCCAACCGCAAGGCACAACGAGACTACGGCAGCGGTGTCCGATCGTTAGTCCGAACAGAGCAAAAGCTTCTACACTTTAATCCAAGCGGCAGTGGGGACGGTGGCATTGCCATCCTTGACGACATCATGTGGAGGAATGGGCTGTTGCGAGCTACCATGCCTCTCCAGATTTCAAAGCAGGGTGGAGCAACATCCTTTTATGGTGGTCTGTCTTTCGATCCGTTTCTTTGCCGATAACACTCTCTTCTTGATTGAAATATTTAAGTCACGTCGATCCTCCCAAGGTGCGCACTCCAGCGTATTAATTGGAGTGTTGTTATCGTCTCTTATTTTGACGACCCCTCCTTCCGCTTGCCCCTCACCGTATACCACTTGATTTCGCTACTCTCGACTAACTCTCGATTGAGCATCCAAACGCAACATGTCGCGCGCCCACCTCCCTGATATTATCAACAAGCCCGCGCCGGGTATCTCGTACTTCACTCCCGCCCAGGAACCCCCGGCGGGAACGGCCGCTGACCCCCAGTCGGATGGCACGAAGCCCCCGAAGCTGTTCCAACCTCTCAAGCTGAGAGGTCTCACCCTCCACAACCGCATTGGGGTATGTTGAGCTTTGTTTCACAGTTGGGAAATGGTCCATTGATACGAACGGAAGACTGATGCATCCTCGATCTCTAGCTTTCACCCCTCTGCCAGTACTCCGCACAGGATGGCCACATGACGGACTGGCATCTGGCCCATCTGGGAGGTATCGCCCAGCGAGGTCCAGGTCTCCTGATGATTGAGGCTACCTCTGTGGTTCCCGAAGGACGCATTACACCCAACGATGTAGGATTGTGGAAGGATTCGCAGATTGAGCCTATACGCCGGGTAATTGAGTTCATTCACAGCCAAAACCAGATCGTCGGTATCCAGATCGCCCACGCTGGTCGTAAGGCTAGTACTGTAGCTCCCTGGTTAGCTTCAGGTGACCTGGCCACGGAGAAGGCTGGTGGTTGGCCCGACAATGTTAAGGGTCCAAGCGACATCCCATTCTCCGATCGTTTCCCTCTCCCCAAGGCCATGACCAAGCAGGATATTGAGGAGGTGAAGACCGCCTGGGAGGCTGCTGTCAAGCGTGCCATCAAGGCTGGTGCAGACTTTGTTGAGATCCATAATGCCCACGGATATCTATTGTCTTCCTTCCTCTCCCCGCAGAGCAACAACCGAACCGATGAGTATGGTGGTAGCTTCGAGAACCGCATTCGTCTGACGCTGGAGATCGCCGAGATCACCCGTAAGGCTGTCCCCGAACACACGCCTGTTTTGTTCCGTGTCTCGGCCACAGAATGGCTCGAGGAGGTCAAGCCTGATGAGCCCAGCTGGCGCGTCGAGGAGACCGTGAAGCTGGCTCAAATCCTCGCCGATAAGGGTCTGGTCGACCTGATCGATGTCAGCTCCGGCGGAAACAACTCTCTCCAGAAGATCAAGGGCGGTCCTGCTTTCCAGGCTCCATTTGCCATTGCCGTGAAGAAGGCAGTTGGCGACAAGGTTGCTGTTAGCGCTGTTGGTAGCATCACTGACGGAAAGCTGGCCAACAAGTTGCTGGAAGAGGATGGTCTTGACTTCATCTTTGTTGGCCGTTACTTCCAGAAGAACCCCGGCCTAGTGTGGACCTTCGCTGAGGATCTAGATGTTGAGATCTCGATGGCCAACCAGATCCGCTGGGGCTTCAGCAGCCGTGCAGGTCCTGTCTTCCTGAAGAAGCGCAGTGAGAAGAAGCTTTAAATCTTACCTAGACGACGTAATTCCATCTAGCGGGTAGGGACCCCCAGGCATCAGTGATGGTTTTCTGATGATTTTTTTTTCTGGCTCCCCCACTCTGTTCATAGATATACATTCACAATAGAGCGTATGAATGAAGATGTTACAGTTAACTTCTGATTTCCTCGTCAGATAGGTGACTTGTATTACATGCATTTCAGCCGCAGTAAGAAGTGTCCAGTAAGCAGTAGACAGTCATGATTCTTAATAAGCAACACCATTTCTCACTACCTTATTGGTCAATATGTATATAAGTACCTGAAAGCAAATTGTACTCCTGAATGCACTATAAATTTGACTATATAATATAGTCTCTAGAACTACCTATCATAGCGTAGATAGATCGACCACACGGACCTCTCGATCCCTTCACCACGGATATGCTTTTTCGGAGAGCCTCGGTGTCAGTCTAAGCGCGAACCGGACACGGAACTAGATCAGATTCCCGGCGTCCGATTTCCCCATCAGTGCTAAACGGACATTTCATTCCTGCGGGTCCGCGACGGCTCGTGCTGTTTCAGAAAAGAGTCCAATCGACGTTGGAGGAGTTTCAATTACGAAAGTACATGATGATGATCTGACTCGAAAAGAATCTTTCTGCCTTGGCCGTCTGCGGGGGTTGGATGATATCAATATGTAGGTGAGCTTCTGGGATCGGGTGCGCCAAATTGAACCGACCCCGTTAGCCTTTTACCAATTGGCTTTCGCAATGCTTGCCTCATTTGGCAAAGTGGACGAATATAAGAACTGGGGAAAATCCAGCGCATTGTCGCCATCTGAACATGTTGCCAAAAAAAATCGCGATCAGAAAACGATTGTGATATGGCTCGTGGACTATGACGGTGAGGGCCAATCCGCATCTGTTGTGCATGAGATAGATCCATCTGCACAAGCTGCGCCAACCCGGCATTGTTCGGGACTCCTTGAGCTTTCCTCCGAACTAAAGACGTTTCAAATCCGCAGCGTCTAACTGCCTCGTGGATATATTTACTTTCCAACCTCCACGTTCTCTTTTTCCTGAAAAGGATTGATCTTGCATTGGATTGACTAGACCGTGTTAATCGTGAGGAACCCGGGGGATCCCGTGTTCTAGCCGGTGGAGCTGTGACATAGTCCCGGGCTGAGCCAAGAGTCGATGAAGCTTTGAATGTCTGAAAAATAAAAGCTTACAGACATTCATGCAGAATTGAAATAATTTATCTTATACACATCGGCAGGAAAAATCACTTTTTCGAGTCTTCCGACCAAAACAACTTGAAAGTACGTCGTCACTTGGGCTATTACTAGCTAAACTTGTTCTGTATACCTGTTTTACGATTTTGAGTTACGACCTTTATCGACCTGTCCTGCGATCTGGATTCATAGCCATTTGTGAACGGTGGTATTGCTTTGTGATACCATGATGGGTCTATCTAATCCCTCCTGGGCAGCATTGTCCATCGGCGCTGCTGTACTTCTGGTGTCATATACACCGGAATACTCCATCCGAGAGTCCTATATTGCAACAGCACTATCAATATTCTTCACTACGCTCCTATGCAGGATTTTGTATATCACAGTCCTATACCCAGAATATTTCACACCACTAAAAAATCTCCCGACTCCACCGGTAAGTCGATGCATTTTACGTATCACAATCAGAAGATTGGAGCAAAGTTGCTGACCGCATGCAGGGAAGAACGCTCATCCAAGGGCATACGAAATCATTTTTCATTGAGTCTCCGGGAGCCCGTTGCTTGCGATGGATGGACGAGATGCCCGATGCGGATCTTATTCGCTACTACCTGGTTGGCAATATGGAAAGAGTGCTTGTGGCAAGCCCCAAGGCTCTGAGCGAAGTTCTCACGACGAAATCGTACGACTTTATTAAGCCTGATCTTGCGCGGGCTTCGCTTGAGCGCATTACGGGGAACGGCGTTCTTCTTGCTGAAGGAGATGAACATAAGGTCGGAACATTCTGTATACTCTCTCTTGGCACTTCTCACATCTGCTAACCTTTGTCACAGAGACAACGGAAGAATCTCATGCCTGCTTTCTCTTATCGCCATATCAAGAACCTCTATCCAGTCTTCTGGGCAAAGGCAGTCGAGATGGTTCGCCTGATCGAGAAAGAACTCGAAACTGGAAAAGAACCAGAAGACAAGATTATTACGATCAGCAACTGGGCCAGTAGAGCTACGCTTGATGCTATCAGTATCGCCAGTATGGGTCGTGACTTCGACACTCTCCGGGACCCAAATAACGAACTCAACAACCACTACCGACGACTCCTAGTGGAACCCTCCCTGAAGATGAAGATCTTCTTCCTAGTGGGCATGTTCGTCGTGAATCTCAGATTCATCCAGAAACTACCTATCCAGCGAAATCGCGATATCCAAGCAGCATCAGCCCACATTCGCACCATCGCGCGCCAATTAGTCCGTGAGAAGAAAGAAAGACTAGAAAACAAAACCCAGCATGCCAACGAGACCGTAAATCTCAACGACGACATCGACATCATGTCCGTCGCGCTCGAAAGCGGCGGTTTCTCAGAAGAGGATCTCGTCGACCAAATGATGACTTTCCTCGCTGCAGGCCACGAGACCACCGCTTCCGCCTTCCAATGGGTCATCTATGCCCTATGCAAACACCAAGACGTACAACAACGTCTCCGCGACGAAATCCGCGCAAACCTCCCTTCCATCTCCTCATCATCCTCAACCATCTCCGCCTCTACCATCGACTCCCTTCCCTACCTCAATGCCGTGTGCAACGAAACACTCCGCTTCTACCCCTCTGTCCCTCTCACTATCCGCGAAGCAGCTCGTGATACCATCATTGTCGGTAAACGCCTCCCGAAAGGAACACTCCTCACCATGTCCCCAGAAGCTATCAACCAGCACAAGAAGCTCTGGGGTCCTGATGCGGACAAGTTCAACCCGGAACGCTGGATGGGTCCAGGACGAGCCAACACCGGTGGTGCGGATACGAATTATGCATTCCTGAGCTTCCTTCATGGGCCGAGAGGCTGTATTGGCCAGGGCTTCGCTAAGGGTGAATTGGCGTGTATGGTGGCTGTTACGGTGGGGAGATTCCAGATGGAGCTGAAGGATCCAGATGCGGAGTTGAAGATGAGAAGAGGTGTGACGGTATCACCTGTTGATGGTGTTCAGGCGAAATTTAAGGTCGTGGAGGGATGGTAAATTTTTAGCGTTGGGTGGTTACTTTTCCTTGCTTTAATAATGACCTTTCTTAACGATTTTGGTACCGTTCTCATCTCATTCAGTATATGTTTAATTGCTTGACATAATAATTGATTTATATGTCTATCTATGTATCTAGATCTAGAAGGATCTAACCTCTTCCGGGACATAAATATAGAAATTATGTTCCATCCAAATCTTGAATATCCCATCCCCTCTATGTACTTCAGCAGTACAGAAATGGTCAACTCTAATGATACTCTTCTCTAAACACCATAACTCTCTCCTTTTCTCCTTCTGCATCTTCCTCTATCCATGCACGGAACATACCCTCGCAGTTGAAGTCGAAGACAACCTTTCCTCTTTTCAGTTTATCAGTAGGGTTCTCCGGGCTGCCGCTTTCGATCTCAATACCGATAATACCACCTTGTCCCTCGGCTGTCTTTTCCCACCGTCTTCCGGCGGAGCGCTGAAGCTCGCCGCCCGGGCCTGCGACAGCGGTGACGGCCTCGGCCAAAGTTGTCGGAAAGGAGTCGGGAGAGGAGAATCGAAGCATCGAGCATGCTGTGCGGGCTGCGGCGACGCGGAGGAAGGAGTCTCCGTTGCCGGTTCCGGAGAGCGCTATCGCACGACGGGTGGTAAGGGATCCGTCATATCTCGGTTGTTGCTTGCTTAGGAGAGGCTTCTTTTCGGGAGCGCGAGAGTGGGATAGTCGCGACTGAGAGCTAGAGCTTGAGGATAGATGACGGAGGCAAGGGGGGAGACAATCTCCAAGGAACGACTTCATGTGGTTTGTAACGTCCCAGCTCGTAGAATCCGTGTACAGATCGGATTTCGGAATCGCTGCCGTTGAACAGGATGGCTGGTATAGCATACCGGCCTCATGCCCAGCAGTTATCTTCTCATCCCACGCCTCTGCCCAGAATCCTCCCCCAAATGTTGGTGTATCACCAACTCTCCCGGGTTTCTTGTTCGTCAAGCCTCCCGTACTTGTAGCAACGGCCAGATTTCCCCATTGGTCCAAACAGACACATCCCACAGTACCCTGACTCATTGTAATATCCTCCTTGATTCCCTTCAGTCCTCTTATATGTTCATCCCACCGCCTCTGTGTCCAGAACCATTCGTCGGGCTTGAACTCGAGATCCCACTCGCTAGCCAGCTTCTCAATCTCCGGTCCACTGAGCTGCGAGTGCATGTTCCCTCCATCGCCGTTCGGTTCCCCATTATAATCGTAACCTGTCCGCAAAAGCGCCTCCCTAGCCAGCTGAATCGGATGTCGTACATTCCGCACGTTTATAACTCCCGCGCCGCGCTTGATGGTTCCCGGTTCACCGCTATCTTCCCAGCCCTCTCGGATAGAGGTCACCATGACGGAGGCTTCCATCTCAATTGTTCCCGCGGTTGTGAAGACACTGCCCCGACCGCAGTTGAAGAGTTCATCATCTTCCATCAACGAGACAGCATGTACGACCGCATCAAGAGCGCTCGCGCCGTTCTTGAGCAGTGTGTACGTTGAGCGGAGATAGGCGAGGAGGGAGGCATGGTATTGTTCCCAAAGCTCAGGAGGGAGAGTTTCTCGACGGACAGCACCCGCACCGCCGTGGAGGATAAGAGTTGGTTTAAACGTCGGAGGAGGAACCGAAGACATTGATGACATGCTATTGGGATTGTCTGAGGACCGCTAGATTGGCGCTGGAGTCGTTGCGATACACGAATTGGAAGTATAGGGAACTAGCAGTTCTTTTCTTGTTAGCTAACAGAACATGGAATAAGTTTTATTCAAAAATTCAGGATCATCAACTCATGTTCCTTGCAGAAATTGTGGCTGGTCTGGAAAAGATGGCATGAGCTACCAAGGCAGGAAGCGCTGTCGCATTGGGCTTTGCCTTTTCGGGAAGGTCACACGTCGCCCCGGGGCCCCGGAGTCACCTCCGAACTAATCGGCGAAATGTCTGGAGACGTAAAATCAATCATAACAAAACAAGCTGCATATTAAATACCACGTTCATTCGGACGTTAATGTACAGGGGCGAACGCAATGGCTCGAACAGACTCTCCTAGAAACGGGGCCGGAATGGCCTTTTTGTGACCCGCAATCCCCGACGTAGAAAAGCAGAACGCCAAGGGATGGAACCAATAATCCAGGCGCGAAATAGATTGCTGAGAGATTTTGGTGCAGGAAGAGAAAGAAGAGAAATGGAAATGGAACCTCTATGTCATGCCGCAGAAAATGACAACCCGGACCCAACACCAGAGGAGGAGAGATGGTTATGCAGAGAGCGATCAAGCTCTTGGGAAAAGAGTACATCGTAGAATAGGTGATTCGTGGAGATTTATGCGATGGCCTTCTCGCCAGCTGGGGGTGGAGGAGGAAGCTGTAATACCACGTGAGTAATTACCCTAGCGAGTAGTATGGTTGCTTGTCCTTGATCGGACCAAAAGGAGTAGACTTACATCCAACCTCGTGTTCTCAGCCATCATTCTCTGGAATCCAATACCAACACCCTCGATGACACCCAAGAAAATGGCGCACATAATGGCGGAGTTTCTGGCAGCTTTCATACCACCTCGAATGGCCAGCGCACCACCTGTGAAAAAGCCGGCGATAACTAAAGAACGTCAGACTTGTCTACCCAAGGATTATCTTCCATGTGAAAAGTGCTGCAGAGAAACATACTGGCATTATAGGGGTCCTCCTTCTTTCTGATGCCCTTGATCGCGCAGTCGAATGTCGAGAACATACCACCCCAGACACCGAAGTTTCCACCCAGAACCGGAGCTCGAGCCTTGATCGCAGTGATCGCACCTATCCGTCGTTCGCCATACGGGCTGTTTCGGAATCCCTTAACACCATGCCAGACGGCACCTCCAATAGCCTAAAGCAAGATGAAACATGTCAGCGCTTATTGTTTGGTGTTGAGGAAGTATGACATGGCGGCTCCATTCGGCTGGACTGCACATACACCCATACAGAAAGCACCACCAAAGTCGCTCAGAGCAACCCAGGGGCAGGGATCTCTCGAGTGATCCATAATGAAAATCTATAAAGAATCGAGGTATGGATCGAAAGAATCGAACGACGGAGAATGGCGATCTTGAAGTAGAGATCGCGAGACGGCGCGCACGGCCAAATAAAAACGTGAATAAAAGTAGACCACTTATCACCCAAACACTATTGTATCGTGCCTGGACTATTAACAGTCTCTTCTAAACGAGACTGGAAAAGAGAAGAAAGGAAAGGTCGGTGATCGTAAAAGCAGACCAGCGAGACAGACAAGAATGCTCTCCGAGCGGAACTTGGCTTTTTTCTCCGGTAAACGTGACCGGCTGGAGGGCAGGTCACGTGAATTAGAACCACCGCCTTCCCGATCTGACGGTGGCGTATCAAAGATCCAGAATAATGTCCGAAAAGATCCGTGCATGTTTACTCTGTTCCTGTGAGGGAATACTGTCATGAGTGAACTACTGAACTCAATCAAAATAAGGAAGAGTGATGTTACTCATACTTTTTTTGAGTTGTATATGGAAGTTTAGAATAATAACTTCTCCGTGAGTAAGTTACCGATATTTCACATCAAGGGATTCAATATATAAATATTTCAATACTTCTTGTAGCAAGTCTTCTTTGGAGCCTCAGGCTTTGAGTTTCTTTGGATTAGGTAAAGTGCACTCAGATAGTTATTTTTATATAGTAAAATATAGAGTACTTACTGTCTGGACCCAGCATTCCACTTTTTGATGTTGATGTCCAGCAAGGAATACATTTCCAATAGACTACACGCAGGCAACAGTCCAAGCCTATCCGCGAAAATAATCTGCCCGTCATCATTTGCTATAGAGATACTGCACCAATACGGCAGCTGAAAGTACTCTATCATCTAATTTCTGGTAATATCAAAATATCTCAAGTGTGTCATCGGCAAAATGCGTCGTTTTGAGAGGATCTATAACGTTGTTGAATCGGTTGAAGAGTACCGTAAGGGGGGCTATCATCCAGTCCATCTTGAAGACATTTTCCATGACCGCTATCAAGTTATTGGAAAGTTGGCATATGGCCAGTTCTCTACCGTATGGCTTTCAAGAGACTTTAGGTAAGTACTGTATTTTGGTCACTTACTCCTTGTTGGTCTTTTGCTCATCCACCTAGAACTCAACGGCTTGTCACATTGAAAATACTCAAGGCAGATGCGTCAAGGAATACAAATGAGCTCTCTATTCTGCTCCACCTGTCTGAGTCCGGTCCTGAACATCCTGGCCAGAAACATGTCATGCAATTATTGGACCATTTCCTACATGATGGACCGAACGGGACACACCTCTGTCTTGTGTTTCCAGTGATGGTATCTGACGGTCACGAGATGACCATACGGCAAAAATCACGCCAACCAGAATGGGCTCGAGCCATATCCAGACAAATTATCTTAGGTTTGGACTTTCTTCATGAGCAAGGGATCATTCACTGCGGTATTGCTCTGCAGATACCTGTTTGTGAAAATAAATGCTGATATAGTAGTAGATTTACAACCCGCAAATATTCTCTTCTCTGTGGATATTTCTGCATCTAGTGATATGCCGATGGAACAACCTGAATTCAGCCCGGTTCAATGGCTCCCAAATGTCAAGAGTGATGATAGCGCCCCCCAGTATCTAGTGACCTCACAGCGACCTCGTGGGGTTTTAGACGATACCGATTTTAATAAACTATCAGTTAAGATTGGTGACTTTGGTGGAGGTATAAGCTTCTTCTGTAGTTATAAAACCTTTGAATGTTGACCGTTTATTAGCTTCCTGGAGAGGACAGTATGGTTTCCGCCCGGTAACTCCTAGAGCTTTACGTCCACCTGAATTGATCGAAGGTCATCCCTGGAATGCTAGGATCGATATTTGGACCTTAGGTTGCTTGGTAAGACTTGATCACATCACTGTTTCATATTATCTAACGTTGACGCATAGTTGTATCAACTTATTACGAACCAAGTCCTCTTTCCTGTGATGTCGTTCGGTCTCACATCCAAGGAAGCCGATTACACTCTGAAAATTGAAATTTCAAAGATGACAAAGGATGATAACCAAAAAGAATTTTTGATCGCTTGTCTAAGTGAAAGTCTATCCTCTGACTTTGGCCCGGAAAATGTTGAACGGTTTGCGATATTTCTGTCTTCTATGCTCAAGAGCGACCCCAAAGACCGCGAATGTACAACTGAACTACTCAAAAACCCTTTTCTAATCACCTAGAGGTGAGAGATCTGTAATCATTATAGCTTGAAGTTGTGCTATCCATCATGCGGATTGTTGGGTACTCATACTATGAGATAGAATTACTGTAAGTAGATCGATACAGAAAACCGTACTAAGTTGTTCGGACCAAACTCGTCCGTGATTGCATGCTAGATGTTTGCTCGTCTGAACACCTGTGGGCTATATCTTGGCTCTCCTTGCCATGGCACACTACTGCTGACAAATATAATACCCACTGCATTAATAGTCACATAGCTTTACTAGTATGATACCAAATGGCATAAGTCATGTCGATCGCTTTGTTCTTGCTATAAATTATTAAACCAGTATCGGCTAAATTTCGTGCGAAGTTGCAACACTTCCGCAATCGAACCACTAGCTGTGAAATGAAGTATATAAGGCAATCCATTAACCCTCACACGCCTCAGGTATTTAATCTGGACAAGAACATTAACCCCTGTTTTCCTGTCACTCGATATCTACCATAGGTCAAAATGGCTCGAAAAAAAGTTCTAGTCACTGGCGCTAATGGATATATCGGGAACGCTGTCGCCAAAGCCTTCAATAGAGCGGGATGGAAGACATATGGCTTAATCAGACGTGCAGAAGACAGCCTCGACCTTGCAAAGCATGAGATCCATCCGATTATTGGCTCCCCAGCAGATCTGAAATTCCTCGAACAGATACGCGATATCGTATTCGATGTTGTTGCTTCGAATACTGAGGATCTCAGAAATCACACTGGTCATTTCGAGCATGTCTACGCCATGTTGCAGGAAATAGAGAAACAAAGCAATTCATCTGGAATAAGGCCTCTTGTACTCTTTACTAGCGGCTGCAAGGACTACGGGACGACTGAGAAGCATGGGGATCCTCATTTGACACCACATACGGAGAAAAGTCCTCTACATCCACCAGAAATCCTGATTCCAAGGACACAGTTTGGTTCCAGACTTCTCGATCAGACGGAAAAAACATTTGACGTCATCGTTCTGAGACCTGTCACTGTCTACGGCTACAATTCTTGTTATTATGGTCCCTTCTTCGCTTTGGCGTCACACAGTCACGAGGTCTTGAAGATACCTGGAGATCCAAACTCGATCATGCACGGGTTGCATGTAGACGACTGTGCTGAAGCCTATGTGGCTTTGGCAGAGCATGCAAACCGGGACGAAGTCAAGAATCAAGCATTCAACATCTCATATCACAGATATGAAACCACAAAAGAAATATGCGACGCTATTGGAAGATCATATGGTCTGAAGGTGGAGTTCATACCTCCTAAAAAGAGGAATTCCTGTCAGTACAAACTTTGGTATCATTCTCACAGTGGGTCTCGTCAGAAAAGTTACGGTCTATTACTGGATGGTGCGAGAAAAGACCTGGATTCGCTGAGGGTGTGGATGAATACAGGCTGGCGTATGAAGCTGCGTTAGAGGCGAAAGATCCTGCTGCCCTAAGGATTCTTTCGATGTTTCTTCCACAGAATGTTTGATGAAATAATTTTAATTTTCAAGTATAAACACAGTGCTAAGCACCATTGGATTTATAATCATTCTCGTATATAGTTTAGCTATATGTGCAAGGTTGATTAGATGTACCCTATGCCAGTGCGTATAATTTTCCTGTATTCAACAGAAATTGAACTCCATAACTCCTTTCAGTTTCGAGAGCCCCTATTTCCTTATGTGCATTTTGGAAGTTTGATACATTTGTAGGAAATCTCGTTGGTATTATGGACGTTCTTAAAGTTTTCCCTAAATGACTTCTCTGGCAACTTCCTGAATACATTGCTCTATGGGTAAATGGCAATATAATTCGAATATAATGTTGGATGTTGACATATTTCCTAATGTTAACTAAGGTCGTCTAGCGCAATAAGTTAACAGTGGTATTTGGAGGATACCTTTGCCCAGTGCAGGGATCAAAGATAGATATTTAGTGTATAGGGTAGTACGTGAGTGAAGATTAAGTAATGGTGATTACCTCTTCTTTCGGGGGGTCAAAGAACAGTCAGTTCAGCGGCAGACAGCAGTAACGTCGCCAGCAGTGTAAGACATGCGCTAGTTAGCTGACTTATTGGCAATCTCCCAAAGGCCACCCGAGGGTCTTGCTGTCAAGTCATTGGGATGGACTAATCTCGTATACCTAATCTATTAATACGAGAAACATGTTCTGGCAAGTTGATAGCTTTTTAGACCTAAAACTAGGCCTTGAATCCTGCTTAGCTACGCAGGATCAATCTACCGGGATAGGCGAACAATGATAATAAATATTGGGATTATCAGTCTCCACATATACTAACCAAATTAGGCTTCTAGATAGGCACTCGAAAGTGGATCCATGATTGGGCCCACCGCTACCCCGGGCCCGGAAAAGCAGAGATCAATCTTACAACATCTCTACGTTCCCTGTATCATACCGGACAGGGATGCTAACCTTCTTGAGGGACGGAACTCAGGGAATCTACTGGGGCCTAGAACTCCACAGTGCCAATAGAACAACGTGCTTTTCATTGTCCCACAATGTGAGATGCAGCTGGAAGGCAAGGCGAATCAGTCCTGCACAAGAAAGCGGTTGTTCTGATTGTTTCAGCTGTTATTAGATAAACATCGCTTGGCGTTCAATAAAGTATCCCACGGAAGCGCCAGCTAGCCAGTCCCGCAATTAGGTACATGGTGGAGTTGAACTTGTTATCTTAGCTCCCTTCTCTATGCACAATATTTGTTGTGCTGTTGTCAGCTCAGCTGGATATCCGTGTTTCCCGCAAATAGCAGCGGGGATGTCCCCAAAATGGCTATTATGATGACCACGGCATCGACTCGTGGAATGCGATCGTCCTGTATAAGGCCCGCAGCCTCTGTTTTTCTACAGATAAGATAAAAGAAATGTAGTGGACCAGTGCTGGCGGCCCGATAAGAGCTTCCTATCTCCCTTCTCCCTCAATTGAGTTCCTAAGCATCTACCATGACTGTTCTTACATGACCGTGATCAAGCCAGGAATATAGCACGACAGGACGGAGAGCAACGGAGAAAAAAAAGCATGATATCTTCAACGGTCATCCAGGCCTGGGAGGCCTGCGACAAGATCGACACTGTCTTTATCCTCGTCTGTAGCGTGTTCTGTTGGCCCATCATCCCTGCGGTCGGACTGGGTTATTCAGGTTATTCGACACGACGGAGCGGACTCGCCTCGTTCATGCCCTCTATCCTCTGCATCAGCGTCTGCTCTATCCAATGGTGGCTGATTGGATATACACTTGCATATGGTGAAGGAAATGGAGTAATTGGGGGTCTGAAATACGCATTTCATCGAGGAGTCCTGGCAGATCCGGTTGGGAGTATTCCCGCAATTCTGTTCAGTGAGTTCCAGCTCATTTTCTGTGCGACGGTGTGTGCGATTTCGGTCGGTGGAGCGTGTGAGCGTGGAAGAATATTGCCGCTAGTTCCGTTTATCTTTGTAAGTACAGAGATTTTCTCTTTCTTTGCACTTTTTCGTGATTGAACTGACCTGATTCGGTTTTAGTTATGGGCTACCTTCATCTATTGTCCGCTTGCGCACATGGTATGGTCTGGCGATGGCTTCCTAGGTGGTCTCGGAGTTCTGGACTTTGCTGGTGGTACTCCCGTTCACATCTGCAGCGGAGCTACGGCCACAGCTCTCAGTCTATACCTCTCGTACCCAATTGCGCGCTCACGCAAGTCTTCACTGCGCACTCCTTCCCATTTAACGCTACATCGCCCACATAACAGCATGTGCCAACTCCTCGCGATGATCATCATCTGGAGCTCCTGGCTTGCCTTCGACGCTGGCACGACACTTAGCCTGAACTTCAAATCCGTCATGGCGCTATGCGTAACGAATATCTGCGCCTCCGGAGGTGCTATAACATGGGCGTGCATAACATACTTCGAAACCGGAAAGTGGTCTCTCGATTCGACATTTATGGGAGCCATCGCTGGACTGGTCATGATCACTCCCGCTGCTGGGTTCATTGATATGACTACGGCACTTTTCTTTGGAATCGGAGGCGCTGTCATTTGTCGACAGGCGCTGCGGATCAAGTTCACAGATGCGGCGCGTCGCTTCCGCTGGGTTGATAATGGAGATACATTTGCTACGCACTGCGTGGGTGGTCTGGTTGGTACGATTGCTACGGGCCTTTTTGCGCGGAAGGAGGTCGCTGCGTATGATGGAGTGACAGAGATTGCGGGTGGGGTGTTCTTCGATGGAAATATCAAGCAGCTCGGTATTCAAGTCTTGGAGGCCGTCATTGGATTTACTTGGTCTTTTGTGGGTGCGTATCTGCTTGTGGCTCTGATTGACTGCGTGCCGGGACTAGAAGTTTTGGCGGAAGATAAGTAAGTGTTAGCCGATGGTCCTTCTGGAAATCCATTAAGATGATCATGCTAATGGTTTTCATATAGGGAGGTTATTTCCGGAATGGATGCGTCGCAGATGGACGAATCGTTGTATGAAGCTCAGTGGGCGAATGAGGTTGATTACCATCCTTTTTCAGGGAACGGGAGCATTGTCTTGGAATAAGATGCCACCATCCCACAGTTTTGTATCAGACCTGGTCCTAATCTGACAATTCGGAATGTAAAAGAATATTTTGCTTTTCTTTCTCATAGATATTAGTGAGTAGCGTTGAAGTATAAGAACCTAGATAGACGCTCGGGTATTTGATATGCCGAGGTACATATTAGAAATCATAGATACTAACTAGATCGAATCACTTCAACAAACATCAACGATACACCGGTAGCGCAGAAATTCGTCTACTTCTGTTCCATATAAAATTATTCCCCTGCCCCTCCGCCAATAACCCATAGCAAAGTAGCGGTGATAACCCATGGAGAAGCTCAGACCTCGCTCCGCCATGTCTACTGATAAGGCCCATCGTCCTTATCAGAGCTTCAACCCCCCTCTTTTGCCCTACGGACCTCGGGGAACCAAATGAACTTCTCCACGCATTAGACTCATTCTGTCTCCGGCTTTTGTGCCAAATCTAGTTATTAATACGTCTCCTCTCATATACTGAACTAATCCCGGCCCCAACGATCGTGACTTGCTCCACACTGGGCCTTCTTTTGACCTGTTTTGTTTGTTCCATGCCTACCACGGCCCCCAGCCTCGTGAATGATCAGGTTTAGGCCATGGTCCCCAAGCGCATAAGGACCGTCGAGGGCTCCTGCTGGCCATGCAAGGATCGCCGTGTTATCTGCGATCTTCAGCATCCGGAGTGTTCCCGCTGCGCTTCCTCCGGCCGGGTGTGCAGCTACAGCAAAGTCCGTCTGAAATGGTGTAACGGTATCGCTGCTCGTGGACGTTTTGCGGGGAGGAATAGTCCCGTTTCTGCCTCCGCCACTAGCTCTACTTCTACTGCTACCGGTGCTGGGATCTATTCTGGTGCTGGTGAAGGATCGAGCCCGCCACAGCGGAATCCTGACGATGATGACTGCTCCACCGTCGTCAGTCTCAGTCCGCCCGGGCTGGGTTTCAGTCTACTATCCGCTGCGGGCTTGGAGCCCACGCTTGTCATGACGGCGGATCATCTGATGCTCTACTTCCAGTACGAAGTCGTGGATAGATTTAATGTGGCTAGGGATAGACTTCAGGTTGATGTCGGGTCCGCTTGTAAGGATCCCGTTTTGCTGCAGTCTGTTACTGCGGTTGCGAATGCGCATCATTTTCTCTATGCAAGGAGGAGTCCAAGGGATGAAACAATCTTGGAGAAGAAGATGGCGAGGTTAAGTGCGATTAGGATGTTTAGGGAACGCTTGCAGATGCCTTGTTTTCGGCAGCAACAGCAGCAGGCAGTGGCAGAAGTGGACAGTCAGCTGGACACGACTGCTGTGAAGGATCTATTTGTGACTAATGTTCTGCTGTGTATACTTGACGGAATTATTGAGCCTGAAGATGAAGGAGCGGCAACATATCTACATTTCCGCGGTGGAAGAGCCATCCTGACTCAATGGGGGTTCCTGGACCAACTCTTTCGAGTGAAAAAGGGTCTTTGCGCGTTGATGTTATCCATCTTCGTGACTATAGATCTGACCCAGGCTCTTCTCAGCGGAGAAGCGCCATACTTCTCTCCCCCAACTTGGACAGACTTTGCAGAATCTGACAGCTGGTGGGGTATCCTTTCACCAGGTGATCCGTTTCTGGAGATCATGGGAATCTTTTCTCACCTTGCACATCTGGGCAATCAGATCCGTACGACCGGAGTGCCTCCACCTCCCAGCGAGCTGCTGTCAATATTGAATGCTCTGGGGCAGGAAGGTAGCCATGCTGCAAAGGAGAGCGGGTTTGTAACATCTCCTCCTGGGAGCCCAACCCAGCCTACTTCGCCTTCCGATATGGATGATTGTGGACCCCTTGACTACGACCAGTCCTGGGAGATCTTCTGCTCTGCATACCGGCAGGCCGCATTGATCTACGTCTACCGTGTTCTCTGCAACCTGCCGGTAACGCACCCACTAGTTCAACAGACGACCGAGGTTGGGCTCCAAGCTATCTGTGAGACCCGACTGGCGGGTAAGTTATCACACTGCCTGATCTTTCCGGCATTGGTGATTGGGAGCCAGTGTCTAGCGCCGGAGCAGCGAGGTTCTTTGCGGAAGAGCTTGTTGACGACGGCGACGTTCCTGTACTTTGGCTCAATCCCGGTGATGGACCAGTTCCTGCAAGATCTGTGGGCTCGATCGGATCCGGATGTCAGCTGGTGGGATTGTTTTGCTAGCATCTCGCGGAAGACTTTCCTGTTCTGAGCGTTGGAGTTACGAGTTTCACTTTTCTTTTTATGACTTCTATGTATATACTTTACCCTTTCTTCCTTTTCTTTTTCTCTCTCTGTGACGATGACATGACGGAAGCAATGTACGATTGGACACGACTACTACTATTGTTATTTCTGTGAAACCGATATCCTTGTCGCATGTCCTGTCTCTCCTGGTTCTGCAGAAGGATAACTGCATGGATCAACTTTTTAACTTTGCCTGTGCTACCGTATTCCGCTGTCACTGCCTGGACCTTTCCCCGCACCGGATCCTGTGCCCCAGAGTTGTCATCGAAGAAGACTGATGCCTACCTCTGGGGAGTAGTCGGATCCGAATTGACATGATAGGGCTTGGTTATCGGATCGATTGTGTAATTGTTGATGGAATATTATTCACCCTTATCTGGTGTGATTGTATACCGCCTTTTTAGAGTCGTAATGCTTTCTGCGCAGGATGATGTCTATATTCTATATCATATGTTCTATGATCTTGGTGGACAATGATCGTTATTGACGACTGATAAAACCTCTGGGATAATCTAGCTTGACCTACATGGCAAATCCCTGCTTATCCCTATCCACCATGATCATTAACGATTATTCATACATTAACATTCATGATGCTCACTCTTCAACTGCTCTGGAATCTTTTCCCCTGTTTGGCAGCGACGATCTCCTTATCGCGGTCTTGTGACTGGCGGGATACTTTAGCTCCGTCTTTTGCGGGAGACAAAACAAGCCCCCAAGTTATCAACTGTCACATTTGGCGAATCCAACGCGATGCTTCATCCCTTTGCCAATCGATCTATTCTACTCTGGGTGCGTTTCATGACCATGGCATTCTTCTAACCAGCTCGAGCTCTAGTTCTGGCCACAGCCGTTGTTCGCCTCTGCGCCCGGACTGGGGAAGCTCGAGGAAGATAGTTGGTGCCATGGGACGGATCCCTGGAAATGGAACGCGCGCTTATCTAGTACGCAGCACAAAGGGGAAAAGCCCCATTCATGCAGCTGGGAAGTGCCCGATAGCTGGCCTGATTCTTCCTGTGTATTCGTGTCTGTATCACTAGAAATGCATTCCGGTCGGAAGAACAAGTGGCTGTCCGTGGCGTTTGTCAGGGGAACTCTGTAAGTCATGGACGATAAGATAGCACCCTGTTGCAGAGAGATGCGTTTTAGCTCGGTAATCGAAGAACGCAGAGGTATCTCTGGCTATGGCGGTGCGATATGGTGTAGTTGAGTATAAATACAGCAGGGCTCGACCAGCTCTCCTTCCTGGGGATACCTAACTGGGTATTATTTTGCTTCCTTGCTTGCCAGCTTACCTATTGCAGCTTTCAGCACTGCCAGCCACGACTGGGATAATAATACTTGGAAATATTATTGGTGTCGATCGCGATGTGTCCATAACGGATCGGATTTAGTTTTCTTTTACGGCTTGAGAGGTGACTGAGCTTAAGGATAGTATCGAGCTAGTGCATCGATATCCTGACTGCGCTATTCTACGCTATACTCTTCTGCGTATAATTTAGCTTGCTCCTTTTCGATTTATACCAGAGCTGCAGTGCGATTAACCCTTCTATCTGCTTGTGTTGATTAGAGGGAGATACCGTGTTTGCTTTTTTTCTGAGTGACAGGAGCAACAAGGTTCAAAGTCACCATGGAGGTAGCAGTGGACGAAAAGAAGGCATTCGCACCCTCCACGACGTCCCCGGACCAGGAACATGGCTTGCCTGAGGAGGGAAGTATCATCAAAGAGCAGCAGCAGGAGGGTCTCGACAAGCTCGGTTATACGCAGGAACTCACGCGCAATCGATCCCTAATCACTTTACTCTTCCAATCCCTCGCTATTGCCGCCATCCCGTACGGTGAGGGCGGTCCGCTGCTGAGCGCCATCTATGGCGGTGGTCCATTATCGATCTTCGTTGGCTGGATCGTTGTTCTCGTGCTGGATGAATGCGTTGCACTCTCCCTAGGAGAGCTTGCGTCGCGATATCCTACGTCCGCCGGCCCCTACTACTGGTCATATCAGATCGCTCGAAAAGGGAAGACGATCTTATCATTCATTACCGGTTGGGCTTGGTTAGTGGGCAACTGGACCATTACCCTGTCAGTGAACTTTGGTTTCGCGTCGCTTTTGTCAGCCACTGTGTCGATGTATCATCCCGACTGGTCTGCCAACAGCTGGCAGCTCCTGCTCATCTTCTACGCCGTTCTTCTGGGGTCTCTCGTTGTCTGTACGTTCGGCAATCGCTTCCTGCCCATGGTCGACATAATCTGCGCCGCCTGGACCGCCGTTAGTATCCTGATCATCTTAATCGCCCTCTCTGTCAAGGCAGATGTTGGCCGGCACAGTGCCAGCTGGGCCCTGGGCCATTACGACAAGAGCTTCGCAGGCTGGGGTGGATTCACCTTCTTTATCGGCCTACTGCCAGCTGCCTACTGTTTCTCCGCCATTGGAATGATTTCTTCCATGGCAGAAGAGTGTGCCAACCCTGCGGTCAAGGTACCCTGGGCAATCAGTCTCTGCGTACCTGTCGGTGGTTTCGCCGGTTTCTTCTTCATTCTCCCCATCTGCTTCACCCTCCCGCCGCTCGCGGACATCATTGTAGCACCTGGTGGCCAGGCCCTCCCATATATCTTCAACCGCGTCATGGGCAGCCCAGGCGGTGCACTCGCCCTGATGTTCTTCGTCCTGGCCATCACGCTCTTCTGCTCTGTCAGCATCACCGTCGCTGCCTCGCGAACCACATGGGCCTTCGCTCGTGATGGCGCCGTCCCCTTATCCAGCATCTGGGCGCGCATTGATAAACGCCTCGGCGTCCCCGTCTACTCCCTCCTCCTCCTAACAGTCATCCAGATGCTCCTCGGCCTCATCAACCTAGGAAGCAGCAGCGCCTTCACAGCCTTCGTCTCCGTAGGCGTCATCGCCCTCGCAGCCAGCTACGCCATCCCTATCGCCCTCAGTCTCCTCAACGGCCGTAGCGAAGTCTCCCGCGCACAGTGGAACTGCGGCAAGATCCTTGGACCGATCGTTAATGTCATCGCCATAGCATGGATCTGTTTCGAGCTGGTCTTGTTCAGCATGCCGACAGCTCTGCCCGTTACGAAAGTTAGTATGAATTATGCTTCAGTTGTCTTCGCGGGCTTTATGGCCATCGCGGGGGTGTGGTATGTTGTCTCAGCGAGGAAGTGTAAGTTCTATCCATTTTCCATCTTACGATTCCGATTTGATATGATTATGATACTAAAGACAAAACAGCATATAAAGGACCCCCTGAATCCGATGGTCTTTAGATCGGACAGAGGATAGAATCCTGAAATGAATATATATTTTTATTTTCCTCTTGGTTTATGTTAATGTGAATAATACCATGAACTTGAATGATATTATTGTTGGTAGTATTTATTTATTGTAATAAGTAACTCATAATGTACATTTTATGTAACTTTAGCTTGAACTTGAACCTTATTTCGGAATCCATAGTTACAGAATAGGAATTTGAATAATAAACCTTGTTTTCTTTCCTTTCATCCGTCCCGCTCCGTCTCTTTTATTTGTATAACAACAAACTCCCCACGACATATCTCACGCCCATAAATTCTAATAATTCAATGTAGATAAATAACGAAACCAAGAATAGATACTAGAGCGGGGTATTTTCAATCCATTCCATTCCATTCCATTCCATCAGTCCCTCTCAGTCCTAACCCTCATCATAATCCTACCTCACCTACTCTGAAAACAACTTCCCTACCCAACTCAACTCTTCTCTCCTCTTTTTCCTCTCCTTCTCTTTCTTTGCTTTCCAGAATGTCGCCCACGCTGCACCGGTGAGGTATCCGCCTAGATGGGCCCAGTGGTCGAGCGCAGCAACGCGGAAGGGCGTTACGAGGCTGATGGCTTCGAAGAGGACAATGCCGGCGAGGAAGACGGAGCCGCGGGCAGAGATGGTGTCTTGCCATTCGCGGGGGAGGAACCAGAGAGTGAGTTGGTCACTGGGGAATGTTAGTTGGGTTCGTGAGTTAGAGTGTTGGTTTGGGGAGGAGTGAGGACGTACTCTGCGTGAAGCATACACCATGCTGCGACTAGGCCTGCGATAGCACCGCTGGCGCCGAGGGATGTCACGGTTAGTTGTTTCGTGAGGACATGTGCGCTGAGAGAGGTAAAAGAGCCAATGACGCCGGAGGCCAGGAATAGAGAGATGAAGTTGCCGCGGCCGATTTCATCGTGGACTGCGTTTGGGATGTGTTAGTATTTCAATTGATCAGGATAAAAAGCGCGGAAAGGTAGAATGATGACATACGTCTTGTTCCGATGAACCATAGGATGAGCATGTTCGTAGCAAGGTGCTTCACCTGTTGATGACTGAAGATGCTTCCGACAACGCTCAACGCGTGCGGGTAGATGGGCACGCTGATAAAATATTTATTGAGCATTCGCCATGCTGGCGGCCAGAACTTCCATAGCGTAAAAACACCGAGGTTGAGTCCTATTATGCCAATTACTGTCGCTGCGGCCGGAGGAATGTCCTTCCACATGCGGTCCTTATGGACAGGAAGACTATACGTTTCGGCAAACACATAGCATAGACCGAGGGTGAGCAGGGTCACACCGAGAGCAGGGAGGATACGGCGGGCCTTTGAAGGTCAGTTAGCTATTGATGTTAATCTGGTATTCTAAACCCTTACATTCGTCATGTTCGAGGTGTCGATTTCATTGTTTGTAGCGCGCAGATGGTGCTTTTGAATCCAAGCCAGCAGCGGACGCTCGCTAGGATCAGCACGGGGGCGAGCTACAGGATATTAGCATTCATGTCTATTGTATAGGCAGATAATGAAAATATACTCACCCTCAACGACTGCTGCCTCCTCATATTTCTGCAATTCCGTGTTCCTCTTCAGCGCCTTGGTGATATTTTCGTAGTCCTCAGCTTCACCCTCCAGCCATTCTTTCCGCTTCTGCTCCTGCTCCGCCAAAAGACGTGCCTCATTCTTCTCCCGGTATTCCTGCAGAACACTTTTCCCCCAGGGGTCATTAGCTTTTCCCAGTTCAGCGCCATAATGTCCACTCTGCGGTTTATATAGTCCCATTTCCTCCGCTTGCTTCTTGAACTTTTCCTCCTCTTCTTGCTCCTCTTTCTCGATGCGCGCGAGGATAGCAGCATCCTCGTCGACGGGGTGATTCTGCCGGAGCCATTGTAAACCAGCATCAATGACGGACGGACGGGCAGAGCGGATTATGTCGGAGGGTAGGTCGAGGTCGAGAGTGCCATTAATACGACGGCCTTGCAGGACGGAGAGAATGCGGTTGCCTAAGGCTGGAGATACTTTGTTCGGGCCAAAAATCCTGTTGATGTCCTTGGTGGAGAGCGGCTTGGAGCTGATCGGAACGCCATTTTCGATGGGCTCTTTACGTTTCGGTGCTGGTGTACTTTTTGTCTTCACAGATCGTGAAAGGAGCGAAGGAGCAGGTCGAACTGCGGGAAATGATGTGCGAGGGGAGGTAGAGCTTCCCAATCCCAGCGGGGAGACAAATCTCCTGCTAGAACTATACAGGCGCCGTGCGGGCAACTCGCGGAAGCATGAGGACAGAACCGCCGGGCGGAACGTGACTGGGGCGGACAAGAGAGAGTTGGAGGATGCCCGAAGCCCCGGGCATGGGATCCGCCACCCTATGGAGAATACATTGCTCATCTCCACAGGATCTGAGACTGACGCTGCAGTGCACTCCGGAGGTTTTGCGGCGAGAGGAGGATAAAGATGGTTTGGCGGAGCTTCCGCTCTGGGTTTCTCCGACTTCCGGTCACAGTTGTTCCGGTGAGAGAGCGGGAGATCAACGAGACGGACTCTAGTTTATAACGGGAACCGTGGAGCGGAAAGATAAAATCCCTGTATTTGTGGAGCTGAAGGGGATCTAGGTAGCTCTGCTGAAACTTGGACTTTATTCTTTGTTGTGCTGCTCAGTTTTAATTTATTGTTCCGCGCTCTGTTATGAAGACATCTATGTCTAGACGGAAGGAGTAGATAGCTATTGGCATACGACTATTCCTGTAATTTGAATTACATTTTTTATAGGATATTTTGTCTACTAGTATCTAACACATATGAGTCTTACCAAGTGAAATAATATTTTTTGTCTTCAAGTTAAAACATTCTCTCGCTGACCAGGGTCTCGATGTTTTCGAGCCACGTGATGATAACGATAACAGCGATAGTGACGTTCGGGAACGAACCAGCCTTTTCCCCAGATATTATTATCCCCAAGGTTGTCAACAACTGTTACGCTTTCTCTCTAACCTTCCTTTGAAAATCCTTGTTCCTCCTATTGAACTATTATAATATCTTCCATCCAGCAATACTGCTCTCTTATACAGAATAATATCCTCGCAACCGCCACCATGTCCTCCGAAGCGCAACCCATCACCCCCGCCGCCTTCGCAGAGGCCCTCAAATCCCTCCCCCTCTCCGCCCTCTACGCCAAAGTCTCTGAGATCCGTAACTCGATCGCACACCTCCAGCGCTCGAACGCAGAGCTAAAACTCTTCATCGAAGAATCCACAGAATCCGAAAGCGACAAGCGTGAGCTAGAAACCTACATCACTGAGAATGAGGTGGTGATCGAGACAATGAATGAAAGGATATCGTTATGTAAAGCCGAGGTTGAAGAGCGGGGACAGCAGTGGATAGAACTTGACGCGAATCCAGAGGAGCAGCAGAATGGGACGGCTGAAGGAGAGGAGACGACCACGACTGCACCGGTGGTTAATGGTATTAATGGGACGAGTAGAAGTGAGACGGAGAGAGGAGAGTCAGAGGGTGTTGCGCGTGCTGCTACGACGAATGGTGTTTCATCTCAGCAAAGAGCACAGGCAGCTGAGCAGCAAGATGTGGAAATGGAAGAGGAGGGTGTTTTTCTGTGATAGCTTGCTAGGTGAAGTTGTCATGTATGATGCAATATTTGGGAAGATCGCGGCATAGTAACCTCCAGAAGAGATGGACGCCACTTTGAGGACACGTACAGTACTTTAAGTACGGGCTTTGATACAGGTAGCGTGAATTTAGGTCGCAAGGACCGACTCGCAAGCTAGTTGCTGCGAAGATGGTTGAGTTCTGCAGCAGATATTGAACAGGGTCCTAACAGCCGGACCAAGGGTGTATGTGTTTATCCGCACCCTTTTCTCGAGAGAGGCATTTCAAGTCCAAAGTGAACATGTTTTGAGCTGAAAGTTTTCTGAAGATGCCCATCTGGCTGCCAAGAGAGAAATCAGGATCTGGCTGCGATTTCCGGACTGTCGAACAGGAGGAACAATTCAGACTCAGGGATCGGTTATGATGATGGCTTATTGAAAAAGGAAAGCATGCGCTAATCGTCCTAAAAGACATATTTTTTATTTCCATTCAGTGGCTGTGAGACAGCCACTATGTCATGCTAGATCCATAAAAGAAATCGCAGAGGTATTTATCTAGCTGATCGTAAATAGGCAAAAAACATGCTCTCCTCTGTCCGACTGCAGGACACGTAAGAACCGACACTCCGTCAACAAAACTAAAGATGCTAGATAACAGCAGGGGGTTTTTGATATCGCCATGCAAAAAGGAATTCTCGAATTTGGATCGGCATAACAGGTATCCGTTCACTTCATCTGCCCACCGGGAGACAACAACAATGACAACAGAGAACTAAAAAAGAAGCGAACATCCAACGCCAGGTTAGAAGATATGCCATTGCCATCCATCAGATGCAACCGGGAGAGTGTGGTGTGCGTAAAAATTGGTTTGCTTCTGTGTCGTGACAGATCCTACTCGATCACGCCGTACTCTGCTGCTGAGCCCAGTGACCCGCAAGGGCCTCCGGAGGGATCTTCTCCTGCTTGATAAACAGGTCGATCAGAGGCTGCATCGGCTCCATCTCCTTGTCAGCCACGAGCTTATAGTACTTGGCGACGGTGATGAAGTGGACGAAGCTCATGTTGAGCATCTCGTGCCGGTTGATGTGCCAGAACGGGTCGAGCCAGTGTCCGTGGTATAGGTGGGCGTAGCAGCGGAACATCTGCTTCATGATACCCTGGCAGTCCTTGTAGAAGGTCTGTGGGAAGCCACTGGACTTTCCAATCCAATCACCATTGGCGTCACCATTTGCAGCCTCCCCAGAGGAGGAGGTGCGAGGGACACCACTGACCGGGTCCGTAGGGAACATGACGGGGTCATGGATCTTGCTGACAATCCACTTCTCAACACGGTTGATAAATTTGGGGGCGGAGATCTTAGCCGCACGTCCATCCACCAGCCATGTATAAGTCAAACTAGAAAATTCATCAGTGATACTGTCAATGCGTCTCGACGAAGGGAGAACTCACCGGCCGGCCGACATGGTGGGGCAGGTGCTTTCATTGCAAATTGGAAGTCCAGTCACCGTGTTGACTTCCTGAATCACCTGAAGCATGCCATGGAGTAGACGGTATTGCTCGACAACTGTTGGGTGGCCTATTAGCCCCTCTATCTCAAAACCGTCACTGTAAATATCGACATACTCTGATGGGCTAGCCACTCTCCCAATTCGACATTCTTCGGGCAAGCACATAATGTCAAGAAGTTTCCCTTCACGTTCAATGGTGCGTACTTCTCCTGGAAGAAATACTTGACCGAGTCATTGTTCTCAGTACCGGTCGCAGCGCTGTCCACCGACAGCGACGAGTTGACGGAGGGGGAAGGGGTGATGACACCCGCCTGGGGAGGGTATGCCACCGGAGGCTGGTTTGGGGCATTCATCTTAGGAGAATTATTGTTCTTATTGTTACCTCCCCTGCCAAACCCCTGGCGACTAGATAGATGAAGACAAAGATATCAGCAATGGCTTCAGATAAAGATCATCAAGGTCAACCCATTCACTGGTGGGGAGGAAACTAGATTCGCAGCATGCTCGACCCGGAGAGACCAGCGTATTTAACGAGCAAGGGAGTCTTCCCAGTGTTGGGGCACCCATGGTCCTGTCATTCAGAAGCACGGGGTAAAGGGGGGTCGAAGAGCGGAGAGCGATAGGATGTCGGGGGGGTCAACCAGCAAATGTCGGGGAATACACTTACACGCTCTGGAAGAAGGTCGCCATTGTGAAGGAAAAGACCAAAAACAGAACTATCACAAACGGATACCGACAATCCTTTTTAGATGAAACCTCCAGCACAGAGCACGACCACAATCCTGAGACGAGAGGAGAAGGAGAGTGAGAGGACGCCCAAGACAGTTCTGGCGTGTATCTCCATCTGCCCCCGTTGTGGAGCTGGACCAGTGCGACCAACACGAGAACAGACTAAATGGCCCCGGGAACATCAGTATCTCCGGCCGCCTTTTGAGGGATAGTGTCCGATCGCGAGAAACAGCTTCACCTGGGATGCATTATTATTGAATGGATGAACGATAGACGCCAACACGCCACTCTGCCCTGACTTCGCATTCTTCTCGGGAGGGATAGAAAGACTCGACGGAACACTTTGCTCCCTCCGTCTTCTCTACAACCATTCCATTTTTCCTGATCTGATCTCGTCCTGACCGCGCTACGCTGCTTTCCTTCCGCTTTAACATCCTTGAGAAGCTCTCGAGCACGTCCACTACCCGTACAAAGGCTTAGCAGCCATGTCTTCTTCAGACGAAGAAGTGGTCCGGCGTCCAGGCCGTAGCACCGACGCGAGCCGTGTTCAGAGTCCGTCCGCGAGTGAGCGCAGCGCCAACGGCCACGCTGAGAGCCCGCTGGGATCGGACAGGCTCAATGACGACGATGATGCAGACCTTTTTGGTTCTGATGGTGATGGAGATCTAGAAGAGGAGTATGATAACACTTTGGGTAATATTATATGCTCAATGCTAATTGGTCCAGGGAACGACCCAGACGCAGGCTTGACGACGAGGAGTTGGATTCGGGGGATGACGAGGGCCGCTACGACAGAACTGGAGACCGTATGGATTATGGGGATGAAGATGGAGGCTACGGAGAGACACTCAACGTCATGGACTTAAATCTAGGGCGTGCGCCCGAGCCAGAGTCGACAAACGGAGAGGTGCGCTCAGCAAGAGATACATGGGAATGAACAGGAGAATAAACTGACATTGTCGGATATAGGTGTACACTCTGACTATACCTAACTTCCTGTCGATCGAAACGGAAGAATTTAGTCCAGAAACTTATGTGGCACCCCCATTCTCAACAGCTTCCACATCGTTGTGTTGGCGATTCGACCCTAAAAAGCAGTCGATTCTACAGTCGAATGCGCGTATCATCCAGTGGGAGGATGGTTCTCTCACCCTGCAACTCGCTTCAGCGCCGCAGGAACAGTACAGGATATCCTCGAAACCACTTGCACCACTCAACAAGACCGGTGACTACGAATCAGAACTCGATGCTCATGCCTATCTGGGAGCGGCTGCTGAGACGGCTTCCGTCTTCCGATTGACATCGCATCTCACACACGGTCTCACGATCCTACCTACAACACACGAGACTGATGACGCCGTGCAACGTCTCCAGGAAGCAATGGCTGCCGCTATCCGCGCAGGCAAGAAGAACCCTGACGGCTCTGTCACTGTCATCGATGTGAAGGAGGATCCCGAGCTTGCGAAGAAACAAGCAGAGATGGCCGAGCGTGAGAAACTGAAAGCTGCTCGTCGGCGACAACAGCTGGCAGACCGAGACCTGGATCGGGGCCGTCGTGCTGGTGTCTCATACCGCACTGGCGGAGCTGGTCTCACTGTCGGTGGACTGGAAGACGACATGATGACAACGAGGCCGCGCGCAAAGAAACCGCGCAAGCCCAATCGCCGCGGAGAGATCTACACAGACGAAGAAGAAGAGTACGACCGTCGCGGTCGCACCAGGGAAGACGAATACGACGAAGACGACGGCTTCCTGGTTGGCAGTGATGAAGAGCCTGAAATTATCGAGGATGATGAGGAAGAGGAAGAATTGCTGGATGACGATATGGATGCTGAAGGCGAAGCAGATGATGATATCCCGGCCGCAAGGCCTGCTCGGAAGGAGCGAGAAGGATCGCCAAAGAGAAAGAGTCCAGAGCCCGCTGGTGGTGCCGGTTCGCCGCCGGTTAGAAAGAAGCACCGTTACGTTGTCGAGTCGGACGAGGACGAAGAATAGATGTCCTTCTATTCTGGAGACCATGCATCTACTTGACTTGGTCTTCGTCTCATGTCGCATCTTCTGTCATCCCATTCGATCCACGGCCTTGTTTTACGGGTTTGATGCCCCCTCATGTCGTTTCTTTTACGCAGCTTTTCGATCCATGTAACACCACCATATGAAGCTGAGGAATCGAGAAATTTAAAATAGAAAGAAAATTGTAATTAGACTTATACATTCATGATGTATTTCTCTTAATATCTCCTAGCATAGATGGCGTCATATGTCCATTCCATTGAAAAACACCAGTAGATACATGCGCCAATAACCAATTTTCGCCAACATACCACAAACAGAAACGACGGAGAGTCCCTATGTCCATACCGAAACTCCCAAGAAAAAAAAAATTATCCGATATGCGAAAGTGGGTAGTCGTTATTCATGAAATAATACCATCAGGGTATTCGTGCGCTTGAAATCCGAATTGTGAAATAACTTCTCTGGCGCTAGCGACGACTCGAAGACAGAGGAAATCTCTTTCGTCCGCATTATTTCCCTCTTCTGGTGAACTGTCCATCCTGTCGCTGTGTGCACAATGCTGCCCTCCCGAGCTCGTGTCAGACTGCGACATCGGAGATTCCTGGTACTGGAGTCTCCAGGTCTCGGCCTTTGATATGCCCTCTGCGTGCCACCTCCTCTGGCGCGCTTCCATCTCCTTGATGAGGGAAAGGAGGTCAGGTGTATCCCGGCCCTTGATCGAGGCACTAGGGTCAATCGGACCACCGATGACGGCGTGTCGAACGGTCTGACTGAGCCAGTTTTTCCACTTCATGGCCTCGTTCTCCGGGTCTCGTGACATAGAGGTGGCATATCCAGCAGGCACTGATTGTTTACCTAGGTCAACTGGATCTGCTTTTGAAACGCGCAGCCACGAGTCCGCGAGAACATTAAGGAGCGTGCCCAAGAACATGACGTTTTGCATTCCGGTGGAGAATTGCCGAGGACAGACCTCGCATCGAATCACCTCTCTAGCTGTCCGGGAAGCTGTATAAAGAGATTGTATAGTTTGCACCGTGATTGGAAATGAAGTGAGGGTCGAAAGATTGCTGAGAGTTAGATATAAATAAGAAAGGCATGTGCATCCGGGAGTTCCTTGCGGGAGGGAGCAGTTGGAATCTATCCCTGACTCTGACAGCTTGCCCGCAATACCAACTGCATTGGAATAATCTGGCCAAGGAGTGTCAGAGGGGATAACGGGTTCGAGCATAGTTGATTCCTCTTGCTGTGGGACACCAATCTGTGGGACCCCATTCCATGTATTCTGAGGAACTCGCGAGGATTTCGATATTTGTGCGCGGTACACGGGCGGACACAGCCAGAAAGCCTCGGTGGAGGACGCGGCATCAGCCCTAGAGTTCACAGAGTCCAGGGGATTACCATCCAAGTCATTCCACGCGCCGGAGTCTGACATGTCCATAGGACAGACATCATCCTCAAGACGCGCCCTTTTCTTGGGAGGGCGACCCATCTGTTTCTGGATCGAATAGTGACAAAAGAGGGCCTGCTTCAGGCATCGTGAGCAACCCGTAGGCTCCCCAGAGCATTTCAGCTTGCGCTTTCCTGTCCGAAGTTGAATAGCTCAGTTTCTGGATTAGAAGCCAGGTAGCCAGGTGCTTCACAATCCAACTTACTACATTCATCACAAGCTGCATGCCTCTTGGGTGCCGGGTCTGAACTTGCAAAAGCGTTGTCGCTAAAGGACAAAGGTATATTTGATAGAGGATGGAATGGCGCGGGGGCCCCGGAAACGCCCGTCATAATGCTGGGTACATATATCTCCTGATATTTTATCTTTGGTTCATCTATAGATCTAAGTTTAGAGTTGCTCTGATGAACCGGGTATCGAAAGGCTAAGGTTACCCAACAGAGTAACGAGGGAAGAGTCCAGCAAAAAGCGACACAGACCAAGGGCTGGTCATCGGAGGGCGATTTATCTCGAGGTACCCCGTAAGATCTTAGAATGTTTGAACCACTTCGGCGCGGCGAGCCTGGAGATGGAGGAGGAAAGCGGTGAATCACGTGGGCGGTCAGGAAAAGCGATGCTCCGAGCCGCGAAATCTTGGCCCACCCAAGAAAAAAAAGTATCGGACGGAGCAGAAGCTGGGCGCTGTAAAAGACGAATTCCACGACCACCAGGGATCTGCCAAGATGAGCAGCCTCAAGGCCTCAAAGAAACGCAAGGCGGTCACTCGCGACGTCGAGGAAGAAGCTGAAGCTGTCTCCGGTGACGAACTGAATGGCGGAGACCTCGACGGAGTCCTCTCCGACGATGCACAGGACCTGTCCGAAGAAGAAGACGAGAGTGATTCGGAGATTGAAATAAACGATGAATTCAGTGAAGATGAGGAGGATGAAGAGGAAGAACTGGACAGTGATGAGATCCCCTCAGATGAAGAAGATAACAACGGAGGACTCGTCAAAGCTCGTGGAAAATCCGGAGTAAATAAAAGTGCTAGGAAGCAAGACGACCATGGTGACGAGTCGAGCGAAGATGAGAAACCCAACTACCGCATAGAAAAGGACGCCAATGGCAACGACCGTTATGTCTACGACGAAATAAATCCTGACGACAACTCGGAATATTCTGACGTTGATGAAAATGCAAACACCATCGGCGACATCCCTCTGTCATTCTACGACCAGTATCCCCACATTGGATATAATATCAACGGAAAGAAGATTATGCGACCTGCAAAGGGCGAAGCTCTGGATGCGCTGCTTGATAGCATTGAGATTCCTAAGGGTTGGACTGGTCTTACTGATCCATCCACCGGAAAGCCGCTGGAGCTGAGCCAGGATGAGCTGGAGCTTCTACGCAAGGTGCAGATGAACGAAGTTCCGGAAGAGGGATATAACCCATACGAACCAATGGTGGAGTGGTTTACTAGCAAGGAAGAGATCATGCCTTTGAGTGCCGCTCCAGAACCAAAGAGACGCTTCTTGCCTTCGAAGCATGAAGCTAAGCGGGTCATGAAAATCGTCAAGGCCATTAGGGAGGGTCGTATCCTGCCATACAAGCCTCCAGCTGAGGAAGAAGAGGCCGAAGAAGGAGTCATCAAATACGATATCTGGGCTGACGAAGCGGAGCGTCCCGATCACCCCATGCACATGCCTGCTCCTAAACTTCCTCCGCCTGGCTACGAGGAGAGTTATCACCCCCCGCCTGAGTATCTGCCTGATAAGAAAGAAAGGAAAACTTGGGAGGAGACTGATCCTGAAGATCGTGAGAGAGAATTCCTACCGACTAATTACGACTCACTACGGAAAGTTCCCGGCTATGAGACCTTTGTCAAGGAGAAATTCGAGCGTTGTCTTGATCTCTACCTTGCTCCTAGGGTCAGGAGGAGCAAGCTCAACATTGATCCAGAGAGCCTGTTGCCTAAGCTTCCTAGCCCTGAAGAGTTGAAGCCGTTCCCGACCACATGTGCAACTATCTTCAGAGGCCACAAGGGCCGCGTCAGGACTCTTGCTGTTGATCCCTCCGGAATCTGGTTGGCAAGTGGTGGAGATGATGGTACTGTTCGTGTCTGGGAACTTCTTACCGGTCGTCAGTTGTGGAGTGCGAAGCTCAGCGATGAAGACCCGGTCAATGTTGTTCGCTGGAGACCTGGTAAGGATACCGTGGTTCTAGCAGCTGCCGCCGGAGATGACCTGTTCCTCGCTGTACCCCTGATCTTGGATCCGGAACTCGAAAAGGCAAGCATCGATCTCCTTGATGCCGGCTGGGGTTATGCTGCCAGCGCCCCTGCTCCCAAAGCAGCCGAGGCAAACAAAAAGAGCACACCTCCCCAATGGATACGGCCGTCAGCATCGCTTGCTGAAGCCGGTGTTCAGGTCGTCATTCCTCTCAGATATGTTGCCAAGTCTATCTCCTGGCACCGTAGAGGTGACTACTTTGTCACTGTTTGCCCTGGCTCATCCACGCCAGCATCAGTTGCTATCGCCATTCACACCCTCTCCAAGCATCTCACCCAATTCCCCTTCCGCCGGCGTCTCAAGGGCGGTGGTCCTCCACAAACCGCTCACTTCCACCCCTCGAAACCTATCCTTTTCGTCGCCAACCAACGCAGCATTCGCGCGTACGATCTCTCTCGTCAGCTTCTGGTCAAGATTCTGCAGCCAGGTGCTCGATGGATCTCTTCATTCGACGTCCACCCGACCTCCTCAACGGCTTCTGGTGGTGACAACATCATTGTCGGTTCCTACGACCGTCGCCTACTCTGGCACGATCTCGACCTGTCCGCTCGCCCATACAAGACATTGCGATACCACAAGAAGGCCATCCGAGCCGTCAAGTTCCACCCCAGCGGTCGCTACCCTCTGTTCGCAGATGCAAGTGATGACGGTTCCCTCCAGATCTTCCACGGCAGCGTTACGGGCGACATGCTCAGCAATGCAAGCATCGTGCCCCTCAAGGTGCTCAAGGGCCACAAGATCACCGGCGAACTCGGCGTGTTGGATGTCGACTGGCATCCAAGTCAAGCATGGTGTGTCAGTGCCGGTGCTGACGGCACTTGCAGACTCTGGATGTGATAGAATAATGCTTGATTTTATATCATATCGTTTGCTATATTTTGTGCTTTGTTGTGGAAAATATTGGGCATCATCGCATGCAAAAAGGCGTTTTATTGTGCATATTATATTATCTCTGTTAGAGGTCATGGAAAAAATACCTTTTTTATTCTGTAATCACTCTTTGTAACTGTAACATTTCTTTTGTAGGAGACGAACAGCAAATTGTCCCGTAGGTCGTAGACAGTAAACTTCAATATTAAACATGAGGCCATGAAATGTGCCCACAACGCCTCTGAACACATCTATCTAAATCATGAAACATATATTCAATATCAGTATGGTGAATGCATTAACTTTGTAAACTCGCTCAGAAAGCAATATGATATTGATGTCTATATAACACCACCACTCCAATCCCTCTTCAACCTCTCATACTTCTTCATATCAGTCACGCTGGGTCTAATAAGCGCTTTGGCTGCCACGAAATCTTCGAATTTGATTGTATCCCGTCTCTTAATGGCTGAGTAACCAGCTCTGCGGAGCAGACTCCCCAGATCTGCACCGCTGAAGCCTTCACATTCCTCGGCTAGTCTACGCAAGTCTTCGGAGAAGTCAATGGGTAGATTGCGGACTAGAGTCTGCAGGATCTCAGCGCGTTCCAGGGGACCAGGGAGGTTGACGAAGAGAAGGGTCTCCAGACGACCTGGGCGCAACATCGCTGGATCGATGATGTCGGGACGGTTCGTGGCGGCGATAACGTAGATTCCTTGACGGTTGCTGCCCAAGCCATCGAGCTCGGTGAGCAGGGTGTTGACGACGCGGGCAGAGGCTTCGGAGAGAGTGTCGTCTCGGCGGGGAACCAATGCGTCCAATTCGTCGAAGAATATGACACAGGGTATTGAGGAGCGGGCGCGGACGAAGACTTGGCGCACTGCTCGTTCGGATTCACCGACATATTTGTTGAGTAGCTCAGGGCCTTTGACGCTGATAAAGTTCGCGCGCGACTCGTTGGCAACTGCCTTGGCGAGCAGCGTCTTACCGCAACCAGGAGGACCCCATAGAAGGACACCGGTGGGTGCAGTGATACCAACTTGGGCGTATATCTCAGGATTCTTGATAGGCTCAACGATAGCTGTGGCCAGCTCGTCGCGGATACCGCCCAGAGCACCAATATCAGCCCATGTGGTATCTGGAATAGTGGCGAACCCTTCACGTTTAGATGATGGTTGAATCTTCGGTAGAGCTGTGAAGAAATCGGCGTTAGAAACGAGAATAGTTTGAGTCTCGTCTCCAATAGGGGTCTCTTTGGCGTGCTTGATGAGACGCCGAAGTTCCTTGACCTTGGGACTCACGTCATCCACCACTTCTTCAATTTCCATTTCTTCTCCTGTATTGGCTCTCAAGATCTCAAGATATCGTTTGATAGCGGTCGAACCGGCTGTAGAGACTAAATCATTAAGATCGGCACCCACGAAACCCGGGGTCCTCTTAGCAAGGGTCTGGAAATCCAAGTCATCTGCGAGACGCATCTTTCGCGTCAATGCCCGGAGAATTTTCTCTCTGACGGGCTCAGATGGCACACTAAGGTTGATTTCCTTGTCGAATCTACCTCCTCGCCTCAGAGCCGGATCCAAGCTA
Source organism: Paecilomyces dactylethromorphus (assembly GCA_029606265.1). Classification (NCBI taxonomy): domain Eukaryota; kingdom Fungi; phylum Ascomycota; class Eurotiomycetes; order Eurotiales; family Thermoascaceae; genus Paecilomyces; species Paecilomyces dactylethromorphus. Next base: position 1,442,132 of record JAPVCE010000033.1, on the reverse strand, counting down.
TCTGGGCGATTCGTAGCTGCAAGAACAATAACCGGTTTTCCATCTGTCTTCTCGAGCGCCAAGTCATCCATACACGTTAAAAGCTGAGCAACAATTCGTTTCTCCATCTCTCTCTGTGCACTTTCTCTCTTTGGCGTTATAGCATCGATCTCGTCAATGAAGACAAGGCAAGGTGCCATTTTCTTAGCCTCCTCAAAGTGTTCACGCAGAGCCTTTTCTGATTCTCCCGACATTCCAGACACAATAGAGGGTGCAGACACAGCAATAAATGGGACACCCAGGTCGGCAGCAAAAGCGTTTGCGATCATAGTCTTACCGCATCCAGGCGGTCCATGTAATAGAACACCTCGCGGAGGTTGCACATTTGAAGACATGTAGACTTGCGGTCGTGTCATCGGTAGGATAAGCAAATCAGCCAATTCCTGCATCACCTCATCCATTCCACCCAAATCTGCCAAGCTAACATGGGTCGGTGGTGATCGGTCAATGGCTTCGGCCTTGCGCCGCTTTGAAATAGATTCGCCCGCATGTTGCCGTCTCTTGTGTGGTACCGTCGCTGGGACATTTGTCTGTTCTGTGCCGGCAGGATCGCCAGTCTTCTGTGGTTTCGAGGCTGTAGACCACATGCTTACAATGCTTCGGTTCATGCCATTGGAATCCTTTTCATCGTCAGTGACAGAACCAAAAGGGACCAAAAATCTCCGACAAAACATAATATTATAGTGCGCCGACTCGTGAGTCGCATACCTGAATAGCTGGCTTGTCATCCAGACCTTCAAAATCTCCATCTATCGATTCCGATTCATCTCCGATAACATCGGTTTTGAACACCTCCAGAACCCTCTCTATACTATCTTCAAGAAGCTTCTTTGGTTTCCGGTTCAAGCTGGAGTTGGATCGCTTTATATTGTCATAAATTACCGCCACCGAAAGACGCAGTCGGCCTCCCTCGGGCTGTTGCTCGTCGACGATCTTGCGCACAATTTGGTAGATCTGCGGAGCGAGCAATGGAGGTTAGCAAGTATTGTTCACAGAGTGCGCAAGAGATACCGGACACCGCTCACTTCACGGTCGAGACCTTGACCTAAGGACTGTCTGCCTCGATTTCTCGGAGGCATTTTTGAACGCTCAACCGGCGACTTAGAATAACCTGAGATTAGATCTCTCGATCATTGATCCCAATATTTTTGGACATGCGGAACAATAATTATCCGAGGCTTTTCCAGAACGGGATGCCGACAGGCTGAATGCGATTGGTGATATTTACTGTCGATCTTGATCGCTGCATGTATAGAAAATGTAGAGTTTTTATTTCTTGATCTTGGACTTCCAGTGATTAGTAGATGTTAATATATTGTACAAATTTTGGTTGTGCTCAAGCCTCGTACCGTATGTTACAAGATCTGTAACGGACCATGACGGACGTCATCCCTCCCAGGGCACGAGCGCAGCTGCGAATCAACCATACCAATATGCTACAGCAATGGGAAACACCAACAGCTCGCACAAGATCTCTGCTCAAGATAGGTATGTTGCTCTAGTCACAGGCCATCAGTGGTTTACACCATATTCTGCAAAACAAGCATTACTTCCTCGAATTAGACTTATCCACATGTCTTCCCCGCAACCGACCGCTGTACCAGATCCGCTAATGACGCATACGCTGCTTCGAATAGGGCCATCCTTGATTTGAAGAATCAGCGCGACAAATTACATCAATATCAGAGACGTATAACAGTCCTCACGGATAGGGAAACAGCTATCGCCAAGGAATGTCTCGCACATAATGACCGCCGACGTGCGCTTCTCGCTCTCCGGCGCAAGAAATATCAGGAGTCGCTTCTCACGAAGACAGACGCACAGCTAGCGCAGTTGGAGCAGCTCACAAATAGCGTCGAATTCGCTCTCGTGCAGAAAGATGTCCTTTTCGGATTACAGCAGGGTACCAATGTCCTGCAGGCTATCCATAAGGAAATGGGCGGTCTGGAAGGCGTGGAGAAACTGATGGGCGAGTCTGAGGAGGCGAGGGCTTACCAAGAAGTTCGTATCACTTCATCAGACTATATTATATTGCAGTTTACTGATGCGATCGTTGCAAAAATAGGAAATCAGTCAGATGCTCGCTGGACAAATGTCGAATCAAGACGAAGACGAAGTCGAGGACGAGCTAGAGGCCCTACAGCGGGAAGTGGAAGGAGTTTCCTTGCCAGAGGCCCCCACGTCTGCTCTGCCAGAAGAGACGCAACAAGAAAAGGAAGAAAAGGCGAAATCCAGGGCAAGGGCAAGAGCGAAAGAAAGAGCAGCGGTGCCTTTGCCCGCTTGATCATATACCTATACTGCTAATCGATCCCGATTTCTTTTGGCGTTTCAATCATGCAAGCTGCGTATTGAAGCATAGCCGGCGCAGGGGCTTCATTCGGATTGCTATTCATTATTATATCGGTTATGGTATATATATCGCCGGCGGGACTTGTCTATGATCTGTGCCTTTTCTACTTTGCTCGTTTTGTTGATTAAGACTAATTTATAGTTGCTCTTCCGGCCAGAGAACTATCACATAGAAAATTTCATTATCATCAGGACTTAATTATATGTACTTCATAAAACTTGACTTCGCCCTCTCTTTGAGTTAACCTTACATGTATTCCATATTCTCTTGTAAAAAAAAAAAAAAGACAGCGAGCTTGTCATCTAGCATTTACTACTGTCCCGGCATTACCCTCCCACCTACGCCTTCCACACCCGGAATGGCAACATGGTCACTAGGATTAGCCGCAGCCTCATAAAGGAAGCTCACAGGCTCCCTATTCAGAGCCAAGAACTGGCCCTTGAAGCCAATATATCCCACCTTAGTTACATCTTCCTCCCCATCGCTCCAGTTATCCTCGATGAATAGTGTGATGGAGGTTGTCGCATTCCAGTGAGCACGATTGAGAGGCAACTCGAAGACATCTGCGCCGGGCACTGGCTGCGGGACTTCAATTTTCTGTGTTGGGGTAAGATCCGATGCGGTACTGAAATCCACGTCGTTGCGGTTCTTGAAAAGCTTGAGAGTCTTGGGTGCGGAGGGTGTCGGAGCCGTGTACAGAAGGATGGAATGTAGCTTTACTTGTCCAGCGAACCTGTTGTCTCAGTTAGAACATGATTAGTTGTAAGCAACCTCTGAGATATCAATGTGTCATCTTCTGAATGTTGTGCTGTTGGAATAAGATGAAGTGAGGGGCGGAGGCGGGGTAGAATTCGGGACTGCGAAAAGCCATGGCGGAGGACAGCACGCACGGAATATACATGAGCAACTGCTCATCCGCATCACTTTCGAGTTCGGGTTGATCATTGAGTCTCTCGTTCCATGTTTTCTGAACAATGGCAGCACCGGATTTCGAAGTAGCCTCTGTGTCCTGTCAGTGACACCTGTCCGTAAATGATCAGGGTCATTACGCGTACCGTTTAGCGTGACTATGGAATCGAACTGGATCTGGGAGTAAAGTAGTGACTGGACGGCAGGAGTGATGTCGTCTGAATGATCATGGCCATCTTCTCCATGGCCATGGCAATGGCCACCATGGTGGTGATGGTGGTGCCCTGACATCTTGGGGGTGTTTTCTGATGTTGTGAAATCGAGTGGCTTCACGAGTTTAATTCAACTACTATACGTTCCTGAACGGATCTTTGTCATTCCGACGAGGCAACAACACGTGTAATCACGTTCTCTAAGGCAGCACAGTAATCCATCAAGGATGTATATCATTATCATAACATCAAGGATTATCCTTGAACGTAAATATCCACTAAGATGAACCATAGTAAGAACCGAGGCACAGAACCCCTTGTATGGTGATCATGACATCATAACTAGACTATTCGAGCCAGCCAACGTGCATTAGAGTCAAGACTAAATCTGGCATGATATGCTGCTGTCATTCCCCGCATGTAATGCCCCACTACTTTATTCTATAATATTCAGGGGCATACTCAAGAAGGTAACTTTTCTCGATCTTCGTGATATCACGAATGAATGTCTTGTCGCCAGTCTGTATGATCTCATGAAATATCACCCAATCTGCCTTACGGTTCTAAATGAGAGTATCAATGTAAGTATACTAATAGAAACAAATGATCAGGGCAGCAGGAACTCACAAACATCAACGAGCTCGGGTGAGCGTGCAGGGTAAGTCCTCCACTAACTGTCTTGAAAGTTCCATCAGGTTGCATCTTCGCAGCGTGAGCGAAATATCCAGTCGTGAGGCATCTCTGAATCTTTTCTGGCTGTCTGGAGAGATCTGCTTGTTTCTGGTTGGACAAAGATTCATCGACCTGTATGCCGAAACGCTCCAAGTACCTTTTCAGCTGCGCCCTAATGCTCACAGCTCTTAACAATGATTTGTAGTTGAGATGATTCTCGCGGCACCACTTTGAGTCCTTTTTACCTCGACTGACAAATGCGTGGTATACATTAAGATATGTCAAATGATCACCTTCCTCAACAGCAAATTTCCTCCGAGTGCTCTCCATTGCCTTTTTGTCTGCCTCATGGTGCGACCATACTGTGCCCTGAAGACTAACCATGGCAGCTATTGAAAGGATCTCACTCAAACAACCGAACGAAGGTGCACTGAGAAGCACCTTCCCCATCATGGGCTCTACTGCCAACTCAGCCATCCGAATTCCAAGTGGCTTTGTGAGTTTGGCATAATCATCCACGGCGCCTAAGGAGTAAAGAAGCTCGAGAGCTCGGATCACGAGCTCGGCAGGAGGCGGCGTCAAGAAATCAAAACGCACTATGTTGTCTATACCCAATGCTTTTAATTGCAGTACGACTGGTGCCAGGTTGGACCGTTGTATTTCCGGAATTGTGACTTCTGGAAGAGTTTCATAGGATTGCTCTGTGTAGAGACGAAAGCATTTTCCGGGTTTCGTCCTTCCAGCTCGTCCTGCACGTTGGGTAGCGGATGCCTTCGAAATCGGTACTGCAGTCAACGTTTCTATTCCGGTGTTTGGATTATATGCGCGCAACTTCGCAAAACCGCAGTCGATGACATACACTATCCCATCAATAGTGACTGACGCCTCCGCGATATTGGTAGATACAATGACTTTGCGTGTATTCTGGGGTGCTGGTTCAAAGACGTAGAGTTGCTGTTCTGTTGTGAGACCGGCATAAAGTGGAAGAGGAAGTAAGGATTGAGCCTTTGGATGAAGCATCTGTGCCCGTTCAGATATCATCTGGATGGCGGTATCAATCTCCTCCCGTCCTGTTAGGAAGACCAGGATGTCTCCCTCTGGTTCTTGGGTATGTATATCAAAGACAGTCTTCACTGCACGTTCGACATAGTCCTCAGCTGCATTATCTAGAAAGAGGAGGTCCACAGGATACATTCTTCCTTCTAAACTGATAATTCGCCCAACTTTCCCTCCAAGCTCACCGTCTCCTGCCTCGCCTTGAAACTCATCACCGGCAAAGAAGCGTAGAAAGTTTTCAGCTTGCAATGTGGCACTGCTGATCACTATTCGAAGCTCAGGTCGCTTCTTCCTAATCTTCTTCAGAACTCCCAGAAGCACGTCTGTGCTTAGAGATCGCTCATGCGCCTCATCGACCATGATGACGGAATACCTTGATAACAAGGGATCTACAAGAGCCTCTCGGAGCAATAAACCATCGGTCAGAAACTTGATCCTCGTTGCTGCAGACGTAAGATCCTCAAAACGGATCGAATAGCCAACCGCTTCTCCGACATTGCAGCGCATCTCTTCTGCAACTCTCGTCGCCACGGTTGTAGCAGCCACCCGCCGAGGCTATATATGCATTAGCTAAATCGTATCTACCCAACCAACAGAAGGGGGGAAAAGGCTAAGGAGTAATCATGGAACAGAATAACTGACCTACCTGGGTGACTCCGATTAGTTTCCCATCCGTCGTCCATCCTGCTTGATCAAGATATTGTGGTAACTGTGTTGTCTTTCCGCTTCCAGTGTGTCCCACAACAATGGTTACAGGATAATTTTCGATGAGATACAGCAAACTTTCTCTGTGCCTGGCAATTGGAAGTAATGATGCCGGCTTATATAACGAGGGAATAAAGGTTGAAGAGAGATCAAAATCTGAAGCCATTTCGGGCCGTCGTTTTATTTTGACCTAAGAAGATCTAAACCAGAAGACAGCAAATAAAGTTATCATCATAATCGTTCATACTGCTCTATTGGCTCCCCGAAAAAAATGGAGTGTACCATGTGCAGACGCCGGTTATTACTAGCATGCAGGAACAATGCTCTGACTTAGAATAGCAAACATGTGCGACATCACGTGCACCAGAGTCTCACCCTGATAAGGTATAGCGTCCACCCAGTCTCTATCGACGTCATCCAGCTCCCCCACAGTGGATCTCTAATGCTTATCACATTATTTGACAGCCATTATTACATCTCTCCAGTTGTTGTATTTTATTTTATTTTTCTCTTTTATAAATATGTAGAATCCCGTCATCTGCGAGAATTATCGTTCTCGTGGTTATTATTCTTACTAATTCCTCTTGATGTGGCCTTTTTTCGGGTTCAACTCTCAACAAAAAACGTCGCATTGCCAGACAGACATGCCCAAGCCAAACCTCCCAAAAGCCAAAATTGTCCCTCGTCGCTCTAACGAACGCGGATACGCAGAGCATGGCGGCTGGCTTAAATCCTATCATACCTTCAGCTTCGCGAGCTACTTCGATCATCGATTCCAGAATTTCGGGAGTCTACAGGTATTGAACGAGGATAGGGTCGCAGCGCGAAATGGATTTCCCACACATCCGCATCAGGATGCGGAGATTTTCAGTTATATCCTGAGCGGCGAGTTGACGCATCGGGATAGCATGATTAAAAAAGGAGCGGAGGGAGAACAGGGGAAGCAATTTTATCGTATGAGAAGGGGCGATGTACAATTCACAACGGGAGGAACGGGTAAGTTTTAGGAAAGGCTCAACCGAGGTGGACAATCACTGACAATGCAGATAGGAATTTCACACTCTGAGCTAAACGAATCCAACAAACAAGTCCACTTCTTACAGATCTGGGTTGCACCGTGGAAACATGGGCTAAAGCCACAATATCACACCCAAACCTTTGACGAAAATGCGAAACGAAAAGGCTTTGTCCCTATCTTGTCACCTCTCGCAGCCGGCCCCGAGGCAACTGCAGCTGAGGAGGGCGCCGCTATTCCCAAAATCCCGGGGACAATTCCCATCCACGCTGACTTCGTCATGGGAGCAGGGATTATTGAAAAAGGTACGACGTTCGACTGGACCGTTGGTGCTGGGGATGCTGTGAGTAGCAAGAAGAAGCGGAATGTGTATATCCATGTTGCGATGACCAAAGCGGGGAAGGCAAAGATTCGGCTGGATGGACGGGAGGAGGCAGGAGAGTTGAACGAAGGAGACGGGGCTTTTGTATCTGGGGTGAATGCTGGGGATGTGCTGACTGTAGAGAGTGTCGGGGATGCAGAGGCAGAAGTGATTGTGTTGGATAGTAATTAGATGTGGACTCTGTCGCTAGTCTGTTCTATAGTACCTAATCAGTTTAAATCGCGTGGGAGTTCCAAGGTGAGTTGATATGAAGAAATAGCTGGTGATATTAATCTTTTTTGTATAGCTATGAAATCTTCGTGACTATTCATCCCTGCTAAGTACTACTCTAGGGCAGAGAGGCATCCATCCAGTCGGGAAGCAGCAAGACGACCTGGGATCCTTACATAAGCATGCGACATAAGACCACACGTGATTCATGCAAGATCACGTCTCGCCCCACGCGGTTGTGGCTTAGGCTGTTTTGGAGCTTCAGCGTACGGTTAATGGGAGGCGGCGATCTATCACCCTGACTATATCTTCCAAGGTTCTGCCTGATTTTCACTTTTTGCTGCGAAACATCCTCTTTAACTCCTTTCAACAAAGGGTTTTTTTGTTACAATATTTTTCCCATGGCGGACGAAGACAAGACCGTATTACACCTTATTGTTTCCAACCTTTAGTTAACATGGTAAGCTAACTCAGTTCAAAGGAAACGCCGGCCAAGGCAGGCCTCAGTAGCCCTAAGCCTGAGTCCCCGACTACGGCGCGTCCTCTCGATTTCGATGATGAACCTCAAGAAACTGGAGTTACTTCTGTTCCGTTGTCAACAACTCCAGGACAACCCGCTGACTCGGAGCCCGCCCCGCCGCCCAAACCACCACGGCCATTGTCCCCTCAACAACAAGCAGAGAACACCCTCAAAGAGGCTTTTCCCACTGTCGATGTTTCTGTCGTTAAGGCTGTCCTCGTGGCAAGTGGTGGAAATCTAGAGCGGGCTTTCCATGCATTACTTGGTTTGTGGCCCTCCCCTACCCATTGCGGGGTGCAATATTGACCCTGTTCGCACAGGCATGACCGATCCCAATGCCCAGCAGGAAGAATTACCACCTCCCAGACCGCCGCGGCCATCAAATACTCAGACATCCACGGCACAAAGTCAACTTGAGGCCGACGAGCGGTATGCTCGTCAACTGGCGGAGCACTACAGCGGAACCAATCGTCGCGGACCACCATCTGGTTGGGACCAACGCTCACAAAATAGAAGAGAAAGCGAGGATGAACGGGAATATAACTTCTTTGATGGTATCACAATAATTGTGCCCCGGAGACATCTGTTGCCAGTAACTAATGATCTTCAACGCAGATGACCTTCCTGTAATCCGCGAGAATATCCGTAAGGGATTCTTGGAAACCCAGTCGAAGGTGAATACTTGGGTCCAGAATTTCAAGAAGAAGCTCGATGGCGAAGAGGAAGATGAGAACCAGCCTGCGGCAGGATACCATCCCGACAGCGGCAACTACAACAGACCCAGACGAAGCGGAGATATGAGCCGTCGTAGTGCTGATCGGGAACGTTATGATGCGGACCCACAGGTAATTAGCGATGACTTCTCTACGCTGGAGCTCAGGGACTCTGAAGGTTTGTTGCGATCGAAATTCCCTAGGAGATTCCAGATGCTAACGTGTCTTGACAGCCCCTCCGCCTCGTCCAGCACGACCGCTCGCAAACCCCAATCTGTTCAAGACCTCCTCTCCTTCTCCAGATAGGCGTAAGGTCTCCTTCCAAGAAGGTCCACCTGAAGAAATTGACAATCTTTACGATGCTTCAGAACCCGCCCAACGTGCACCGTCCACTGGCAACAAGGCCAGCAAATGGCAGCCCTTGGCCGCTGTCGAGCCGTCTCCCGTAGGAGAAAACGACCCGTTCAGCCTGGGTGATAGTGAGGATGAAAAGGAAACGAAGAATAAAGAGACTAATGCAGATGAAGCGGAGCGTGTCAAGCACGCCACCACCGAAGCCGGAGAAATCGGATCCAGTTCGAAGGACGATAATAAGGCGGAGAACAAGGGCGCGGAGCATTAATTTCCTATATAATTTACCAATTGGTATTTTTTCCTTTTTTTAAGCATTGCCCAGATTGTGATATCCATTTTGTTGAATGCTGTATCTCTTTTCAAGGGACTATCTTGCTCTAACTGCCCAATTGCAAGCCGCTTCGGTGTCAGTGTCGGTACCAGATCCAGATTCAACTGAGCGCTCCCGCAGCATGCACAAATTAACATGCTAAAGTTGCGTATGTAATCTCATAAACTCCATTTTCTCCTAGCAAACTCAGCCTTTTCAGAGGCTTGAATGGGTATCTCATTGGAATAAATAGTAATCGTAGCGCCATAAGGTCCAACCGTACAAAGCTCGTATCTTATCTGAAGAGCTCTCTATCCTCAGTCCGCTCTACCAGGTATGCCCCGTCTTGCAGTAGCGGGCGCTGCTTTTCTTAAGTCCTGGATAATTGCCTGTAGCATATTTCCGTCAGTTTCTCTTCTCGCTGAAACGAACACCAAGAATTATCCTCAATGACCTACCGCTAGCGCATCCGGATTGACACCATTCTCTATGAGGGACACGCACAATGAAAGCTCGGTTCGATCGAGATGTGTGTTCTAGAAATAGAATACCATCAGCTCTCATATCCCACTAAAGACAGACAGTGCGGTCGGCTGGCATGGAAGGTTTGGATTGGAACGTACCAGCAATGTAGAGATCTCATGTAGGATATCAATGACTTCTCGCGCGGCCTGCCGCTTATCGTCTTGTTGGGAGGGCATTTTGCTCGTCAATGTGGGAGCATTAGTTTTGCCGGGAGGGTTGATAAAGGTACTTGACGCGCGAAGTCGCGGTGCTAACTGTATATCGGGGCCTCGGCGCGGCGCCCGCATGGGCTGGGCCTGTCTACAGGGTCACATGCTCAGCCAGCAGATTAGGAACGTCACATTTCATTCGCTGAGGGGTTAACATGGTCAACTAGCCTTCGGTATCTATAAGGTTCAGCCAGATCAATTTTTGGATTTAATTTTCAATATTCCGGTGCAAGATTTGGCTCGCAAAACGTGCTAACTACTATTCTCGACGTTCCATTTCTATCTAAGCAACATGGAGCACTGGAGATTAAGGCTTGATATAAATACTTCCCGGAACCGACCAATCCCTAGTGATTCTAAAGTTTAATGAATTATAAATGATTCAACTCTCACAAAAGCTATTCTGCGAGTAGGATAGGAAAAGATGAGACTTCTAGTTGACAGAGTCTGACACCACCGGAGGATACCATCCGAGGCGCTTGGAGGTCACCTCCTGCAAATACAGCCCTACCATTTCGTTCATTCCCGCCTGCATGGCACGACCAATCCATTCAGTCATGGGTAAAGTGTCCAATGGCCTCCCTCGTGCTCTCCCCAGGTACTTTCCCAGTTCATGAACGGGGAAGGCATCAGGGTTGCAAGTGTGAACCACCCGAACTGCACCTGCACGGGTTTCAGAGATGTTTGACGAGTCCAAAAGAACTATCACGCGTTGTGCTACCACCTCTACGCCAACCAAATCTATATAACCATCCCACCCATCCATATCCGGTGCCAACTCCAGCTGCCGGGAATAGTGAAGGAGACTGCCAAGAATGTCGGCGGCAGGAGCCTCCTCTCCCACAATCCCCGTTGGTCGGTGCAGGATAATGTCGAGACCATACTGTTGATTTGCCTTTTCAAGGAGACACTCACTCACCCACTTTGCGACCTGATAGCCGTGTGCACTCGAATCACTAGGGGGTGGATAGGTAGTTACGCTCATCTCACGGAGGGGCAGTTCACTGCGCGGAACGAACCCTGCGACGCCGGCTGAGGAGATGAAATGAATGGGAATGCAACGTGGTCTCGCGAGGCGAACGAGCTCTGCGGTTGAGCCCACGTTGGCTTTTTTCAGTGAGCTATAAGATTTCAGAAAGGACACATCGGCACCATTATGGATGATAATGTTGGCTCTTGATGCGAGTGACCGAGCCGTTGTAATGTCTAACCCTAGACGGGGATGAGTTAGGTCTCCTGTATGAACAATGATTTTGGGAGACCGGATAGCGTTTAATTTCTCCATAGACTTTTGAGAGCGAACAGCAATACAGTGCACTTCGAGTACTGAATAAGACGAAACAAGACCTTGGAGAATCTGTTTCCCCAGGAATCCGGAAGCACCCGTGAGGATCACGATTTTGCCAGCACGGGGAGCTGTGCTAGAAGGTCCAACATCGAGATTGGCGTATTCCAAGTCCTGATTTAACTCTAGTACAGACGCTTCATCCTGCCACACAAAATGATTTGAAGGAAGCGAATCAGTTAACCGGAGTCGCCGAGACATCGCCTCAAGTGAACATGATTCAACCAACTCAACCAGAGGGATCTGGACTCCTAGCCGCTTTCTAATGAATGACTGCAGCCGCACTAGGGAAAGTGAATTGCCTCCAGCTTCGAAGAAATCGGTATTCTTGGAGATATTGAGACCTGTCGCCACGGTGTCTGGGAGGACCTCCTGCCACATTCCAAGAAGCGTAATCTCATCCTTGTCGAGGTCTGACAATCCCTGGTCGTCAACGAATGAGTTAGGCAGTGCAATTGTGTCTAGGGCTCTTCTGTCAACTTTTCCGTTTACACTAAAGGGCAGTTCTTCCAGGGGAATGATGACAGAGGGGCACATGTATCGGGGTAGAGGAATCCTATGGCGCAGCTGCTTCAGGTAAGTTGTTCGATCGACTTCCTCATGTAGAGTTCCCTTGGAGAACACGACAAAGGCCACGAGGAAGGTATCGGCGCCAGTTCCACGTACTGAGACGTGCGCATTGACGAGCTTTGCATCGGATACATGGAGTAGAGCATGTGCGATCTCATCCAGTTCAACGCGTTGTCCACGTAGCTTTATTTGAGAGTCACCTTCAAGTCTTCCGAGAAACACTAAGGACCCGTCATCTAAGAGTCGTCCACGGTCTCCAGTCCGGTAAATCACATCCGACTCCGACAGATTGGAGAGACCGGTAGGGAGAGTTGTGCCGGACAGGAATTTGACTTCGGTCAATTGGGGTTGGTTTAAATAGCCTCGTCCAACTCCAAGACCACTGATATATATTTCGCCTGGGAAGCCAGTTGGGACAGACTGGCCATCAGGACCGACAATGTGGACTTGATAGTTTGGTAATGTGTGACCAACCGGGCAGTAATTACCATTGCGGCGGCTGTCAATCGCCAAAGGAACCTTACCGCGACAACAGGATACTGTAATCTCTGTTGGGCCATATACGTTAATGAGCTGCAGCTGTGGGAGGGCAAGGGATTTGAATTCGGTCCGCAGGCGATCAGTCACTTTCTCTCCGCCAGAGAACGCGTATATCCATTCATTACAGCGTCGCAGCCAGTCCGCGCCATGATGAATCATGACTGAGTACTCTGAGGGCACCGCCATGGTGTAGGTAATGCGCTCCTCCATGATCAACCGCGCGAGCTCAACCGCGTCCCCTCGAATCGAGCTGGGAGCCAGAACAATTGTGCCACCATTACAAAGCGCAATGAATACCTGCTCGATGGCCATATCAAAGCCTGGGGAACTTTGTTGCAGCACCCTCTCCTGCGCGAGTCCGTACTCTTGGGTGACTGCAGCAAATTGGTTGACCCAGTTGCGGTGATCCAGCATGACTCCCTTTGGAGTACCCGTTGAACCGCTGGTGTAGAGAATAAAAGCCGGATGGTCTGGGTGAGATACATTTTCTTTATACGGGCCATTTGGAGAATCTGCCGTCAGTAACATTTCCATCCACTTTACAGGTATAGTGTGCTCTGCGCCCAGTAAGGAGGCACGCTCCCCAAGGCTGCTATCGGAGAGCAGAAGACCAGGCGACGAGTCACCAATGATCGAAGACAGGCGCTGGTGGGGGTTGCGAGAGTCGAGAGGGATGTATGTAGCACCCACACGGAGAATAGCAAGAATGAAGACGATCATATTTGTTGACGGTTCACTCAGAATAGCCACCCTGTCAGCAATTCCAATATTGAGATCCTTGAGCTCCCTTGCCGCCCAACCAACTCGTTCATCAAGCATACCATAGGTGATTTCCTTGTTCGTAAATCCTATCTTGACAGCGACGTTGTCAGAGTATCTTCGCGACGTCACATCTACCTGACCGGAAATGGTCGTCTCCCACCCTTCCCACCTTTCGAGCACCGGGCCGCTGCCGATCTGTGAAATTAACGCTGGATCCAACCGGGGGCGCAGATTAACCTGGCTGATAATAATATCGGGGAGCTCTGATAGCTCGGCTACTAGCCCAACATATATATCAAGCAGACGGGCACAGTCCTCACCCAGATACAGGGAGGGCGGCATCGTAAAGAAGAGAGCCGTGTCCTGACCCGCTGTTTCAACAATGCTGACAACCAGGTCACATCCACTTCTTGCGTCCTCGATCTCCACCATATCCATTTTGCAAGATGCAAAGGTAGACATTCCACGAATGCCGAGGGTGTAGTTCAGGAGTACTTGAAATAATGGGCTGGATGTAGAAGAGCGTGGAATCTTGAGCTCCTCCAAAAGAACGTCAAATGGGACCTTAGAGTGCGCAAGGGCTCCATATATAGATGTTCTAGTCTTCTTGAGTAGTTGTGCTACAGTATCCTGACCGCAAATCCGGAGTCTGACCGGGAGTAGATTCAAAAAGAATCCCACGGTGTCGACATATCGACCGTCATACCGATTTGCATCGGCAATTCCAATGCATAAGTCGTCGACTGAGCCATCAAGGAGTTGGAAGAGGAGGACCTGGAGAGCTGCGGTATAGAAATGGAAGGAGGTTGACCCGGACTGACGACTGCATTCTTTAACTCTGGCCACGGTGTCTTTCTTAATGAACGCATGGGCCGTGAAACTGTCGGAGATGCTCAGTGGAGGTCGGGATTGGACGCGGGATAACGGTAGAAGGGGTAGGCAGTCCACGGGTGTTTTGAACTGTTGCTTCCAGTATTCAAGATCCTCCTTTATGGCCTTTCCGTGAAGTTGTTCTCTTTCTGTGATGGCATAATCCAGGTAATGCACCAAAGCTGGTTGCAGCACACCACGCGAGACGTAGGCTTGATTGAGATCACCTAGAAACGTCCGAAGACTGATTCCATCCATGACAATATGATGGTAGCAAAGCATAAAGACATGCGTGCTCCTTGATAATTGAAGGACAGATGCTTTCAATATCTCACCATTGTCAAGGTCAAACACATGGTCGCGGAAGTTGAGAAACTGAACATGAATATCACTCTCATTGGTGATGATTTTTCTTTCGAGTACGAACCCTTCCTGACAGAAAGTGAATTGCTGGGGCTCGCCTGTGGTTTCATTGACTCGAAAGGCAGTATGTAGGGCTTCATGTCTATTGATAACTGCTTGGAGTGCAGCCTCAAATTGGTCATAGTCCAAGTGGCCTTGCAGTTTCCAAGCAAAGGCGACATTGTATGCTGAGGGATCATCACTATACCGATGGGCAAGCCACATCCTCTCTTGTGCATGGGATAAAGGGGCCGATCGAATCACTTGAAGTGACCGCAACGATGAGAGAGCGATACCATCTTTAATCAAGCTCGAGCCATTACCGCAAGGACCGACTTCGAGAGCCACGTCGGTATCTACTTTATGTACTTCAAAGTGTCAAAGTTTGTTTTGGAAAGAACTCAAGAGCGAAGGAGGGATCATGAAAACCTTCACTTTGTGTTGAGATATTCCTATCCTCCGACGCTGACTGGGCAGATGATATGGCAGGAGGGGTATCAATATTGGTTTCATCTATATAACAGCGATTGGCGTCAACAGGAGATATTCTGGAGTATGGAAAAGGCAGATTACTCTTCACCTTGCGAGATTGTCTCTTCCTCCGAGTCTATTATCTCCATCACACCCACAACGGGAGACTTGCCTTGCTCAACCATCGTTACGCTCGCTGGGTTGTCGTCGGGTGTTTCACTAACACTGTCCCGACTCTCAAATCTAAGAGATAACTTGCCTAGTACATCGCGACAGATGTCCAGAATGGACGCACCCCCAATAACCTTTAGAACAGGCACATCCACATTCAGCTCCTTGAGAAACCAGGAGCGTACTTCTACCGCAATGAGAGAGTCGATTCCTAAAAGTAACAAGGTTAGCATATCTGGCTTCAGAGGCTGAGACTAGAACATAGTATGAGGATACATACCGATATCCACCAAGGGGGTGTTATGGGCGATAGAATCGACTGACATCTGGAGAATGGCCGCGAGACGAGTAGCGAACGACGTACAAAGGATGGACTCGGCCTGGGCAACCTGTGTAGCGGTCTTGAGCTGATCTAGGACAGGAATTCTTGTAGATGTAGCGGTGTTAGCCTCTCCGGCCATGTTTTTCTTATCCTCCCACTTCATATGCGAGAATCGTGGATTGTTCAGCCACAAAGGAGGTGCTGAGTCTTCCTCCGCCAGACCCGCACGCTTCTGCATACCACTTGTCAAGACGGGCTGACGGCCGGAGCCAGGTCGTCCTGAGATAACTGCCTCGGCGAACATATGGTGAAAGAAAGGCTCGGAGATCGGCTGGAACTTGTGGGAACGCAACGAGATCACGGCTTTGCGGTTGCGCGACACATACCCAATCCCCACGATCTTGCCAATATCAATGACGGAGGCTGCCAATCCGCGCTTTCGACGGTTGGCAGCCAGGGAGCAACAATACATGTTCCCGGCATTATAGTTCGATTGGCCGCTATTCCCGATAACACTTGCCAGGGAAGAGAGCATGATGAAGAACTCCAATGACTGGTCAGTAGGGAAGCATTCGTCTAGGTTGCGGGATCCATCGATCTTGGGTTTCACAGCCATGTTCCAGTCTTCGATATCCATATTGGAGAAAAGTTTGTCCTGAAGTACCATGGCGCCATTCACTACTCCTCCGATCGGGGGCATCGTGGTATTTACTTGGGCAATGAGGGCTTTGATTTGTTCTTTGTTGGTAATATCGTTGGCGAGTAATTTGACAGTCACTCCCCTGACCTTGAGACGCTCCAACCAGGCTTCCACGGATGGAGGATGTCGACTGGTTAGTATAATGTGACGAGCACCATGTTCGGCCATGTAATCTGCGAGTGAGCGGCCAATGTCGCCGCTGAGTCCGAACAATATGTAAGTTTTGTGGGCTGAGAAAAAGCCGTCGGTCACTGTTGGTCGGATCGGTACTGTGACTGCTGACTGTGTCCTCCAATCAATCACTGCAAATATATCCTGCGAAACAGCACTTAGTATAGGGATAGATCTGTTGTTCTGGGGAGGAATTACCTGAAGACGAAATGTGGCGTCGTCAAACTCCAGATCTTTGATACTAAGCAATGGTGCAGAGGCAGAGAACTCTTCCGTAGATTTTGTGCATGCCCATGCTACAGATCTCAGAATATCCTCCGCTTCCTGGGTAATTTTAGGTGGTAAAGCCAAGAGCTCACTAGCTGATACAACAAGGCATTCCTTTTCAAGAAGGCCTGCGATCCGGGCGCCAAGTGGTTGTGATATGGCTGTAAAATTGACAAAGACATTTGCTTGAGACCATATTTCCCCGTTAAACTGAGATTTTGGCCCATATGGATGAAGCCAGATCCAGGGTTTGGTCTTTTGTAGTTTAGGATTAGTCGTTGTGAACCTTAATTCGATATCTGACTCCGCAGCTAGTGACCGTACAAGATTGGCAAAGAGCATGTCTGGTTCATGTAGAATGATACGACCAGAAGATTGAGTGAGTGATAACAGCTTTTGTACTAGGATATGCATGCTGGATAGTCTGAGAATTGCTGGGATATCCACATTTTGCTGTTCTGGAATGACCAAAATGTTGCTCGCAGAGACTACCGTGCTGGAGGCAAGCTGTGAGGTGACGGCAGCCACGATCTGAGAGGAAGTATTTGTTTTTCCGACAGATAAATACAAGGAAGAACCATCGGTACTTTTCACTGGATGCGCCATGGAAAATATAGTATCCAGTCGCGAATAAGTTGGCGATAATGCCAATAGGCTCTCCCTGGTCACTCCCTTCCAGAGAGAAGTTAGTCCACCGTTTGTGTTACCCAGGATAATCTGCCATTCTGCTGGCAGGACGGATTCAGTGATCAAACGCCGATCTGAATTCAGTCTGTCATTCAGTTGGCGATTGGATACCACACGCTGGATCTGTTTCTGACAGGAGAGATATGAAACTTCTGGCTCCGGTGTCCACAGGTATGACTGATCCAGCGTCTCAGCAGCCACAAGTCGAAGTAGCTCCTCAGCAATGATTTGTCCATTGATATCGGACTGCTTGGTGATATCAAGAAATTGCAATTGAAGATCCGGGTGTTCGAATATCATAGTACGGCCAAGCCCATATATGGCCATTGAGTAAGGAGAATCCTCATGGGCACCCCGAGTAACATATAGAATATGCTTTGCATTGGAGAACAGGAACTGCAGCGCTTTGAGCTTCTCAGGTGTTGTAGTCTTCAGGACAGGTTCGTCCAGGTCATCTAAGCAGACAACGGTGAATCCGGGTTCTGGACTGGCATCCTCCAGAGAGAGAATGCTGTCCGTGAGAGAGATCTCCGAGGTCCAGCTACGAAGTTGATTGGCAACTCCCCTCGCCATCTGGCGAACTGGGAGCGTCTTACCTCCGACAATGAATAGGTCTTGGACGTTCGGCGCCATATAGGGACACAACAGTGGCTCTCGCAGGAACTCCACCATTTCATCCATGGCCTGCGACACCATTACGGAAAGTGACTGCTTGGCAGAGTCGGCGTAGTCCCGTCGGATTATATCCACTCCTGAGAAGCCTGCATCACGGAGCATTTGATCCCATTGAAGGGGATTGATTGTTGGCGAGTACCGACGACCATCATCGCTACCCAGCCACCAGCCGGGCAGACCTGACATGATGAACTTCAGCCGTAGCATGTCTCCCGTCACTTCATTCAGTAATAGGTAACCCCCTGGGCGCAATAGCCGACGTGTATTTTCGACTGTTTCCTGCAGCTTACGAGTAGCATGGAGAACATTTGAAGCAATGATTACATCATACGACGCCTCCGTATAGCCTTGGGTGACAGGGTTCTTTTCGATGTCCAGTGCACTGAAGATCAATTTCCCATGGCCATGATCTTGTAATCGTGCTTTTGCTTTCTCGAAGAATCCCGTGGAAATGTCCGTGAACGTATAGGATCCAAAAGCACCGTCAATTTCCTTCAATACCTCGTGCGTCATTCCTCCCGTCCCTGCGCCAATCTCGAGGATCTTCATGTTGGGAAATTGATGTGAGAGCTGCTTTGCAATGCCGGAAAGCTCTCTGTTAACCTGAGGGACACCAAGACCATTTTGATAAAGGCGTGTAAGACGGTCCTCCTTCAGCATCACCTCTAGCAGGGGAACATTGCCGCACACGTACGTGGGAAGGTTCTCACCAACTTCCACTACTAACTGCAAATCAATTTGGTCGTGAAATTTCTTCACCAGTCCCTGAACCGTGGCGTATGTATCAGTAAACCAGTCGGACTTGAGTGACTGGTGACTTCCACTCTCTACGATGGGCAGCAGATGGTCAGCAAATTCGAACAGGCGTTGGTACCACCATTCAAACGTCGCTACTTGCTCTGGAGAAAATTTGTCTCGAAGAGTGCGGAGATAGTAGAATGCCACACGCTCATTTGCCTCAATTGCATCAATCTCAGCAGAGTCATCCTTGCGAGCCTCCAACGCGGTTGACAGTCCATCCTCCACTGGCGCCACAGCTGGCTTCCAAATGGTCTCCGCGAACAACAACCGATCGGTCGCCACTGTCTCCTTTGCAAATGAGCGACACGCGAGTCCTTCGAGCTGGATGAACTGCTTCCCATGGGCATTGTATGCGTCTAGATCACCCACGATGCGCGCGGACGTGCTTTCCGTAATGCTTGCTTCGATGTTGACTTGAGGGCTGTGTCCACCTATGCAATTATGAGGGCTCACCCGGATGCTATCAATGCTAGTGGGGAGGTAGGGGGCCCAAAATGACCCGTCACCGGGATAGCAGAAGGCCGCGATGACTGTTTGGAAACACATGTCAAGCAGTGCAGGATGCACCATCAGCTCCTCACTGTAGTCTTTGTCCGTTTCTGGCTTCGTAGTGGAGGAGGTTGCGTAATTTCTGGTGCGAGAAATATTCTCCATCTTGCGAAACTCGCCGGTATAATCTAGTCCTATATGGTTCATAGACTCATAGAACTCCTCGGCATCCACTGGGACAAGGCCAGGAATCGGGTCTAGGCGAGACGGAAGGACATCTTCATCACTTTGTCCGGAGTTAAGGAACAGCGTCAACCGGCCACTGGAGCATTGATCCATGGCCATAACGCTCTCATCCGGGCATGAATAGCAGGCAAAGTCAGCAACAATTTTCGTATCTGTGGACTCGACGCGTTTCAAGGAGAATAGAATCTCGACCCCGGGCCCCGATTCCTCGAGAGTTATGGCTTTGCCGATAGAGACGTTCTCTAGCTCAATTAGCTTGACTTCGTGACTAGATATTAGTGATTTAGATGCTTCCAGGGCAAGGGCCACATGGCCAGCTGCCGGGAAAAGGACCTGTTCTTGGAACTTGTGACCGCGCATCCAAGGTATCTCATCCAGGTGGAGGATGTTACGCCATCGAAGATCATGTCCATCCACATTATCCAAGCATGCAGTTCCCAGGAGCTGGTGAACTCTGCGCAAGCGTTGTCGAAAGTTCTTTGACAGCCGAGATTCCTTCCAGTACCGCTGTCGATGGTCCCATGGATATCTCGGAAGATCCTTCAGCAGTGCAGGGGCACGATCCATGAAGGACTTCGTAAACTGTCCTAGTTGAACTCCTCTCGACCCGAGCCGCTCCCACAGGGATCCCAGCGAGGACGCAAATGCAGTATCATCACGGTCTCCTCGATTGAGAGTTCCATGGTATGGAATATTAGCATCGATTAATGCCTTGATGATTTGTGTTGTTGGACCCTTCAATGCCGCATGCGGTCCAATTTCAATGGCAACATCGAATGGGCCATGTTCAAGCGTGGCTTGTTCGACGGCTTGCGAGAATAGCACAGGCTGCGCCATATTCTGGACCCAGTAGCTGCCTGAAAGCGTCTCCAGGGCAACATTGTCTGGGGCTACTGTCTTGCCATAGACGCTCGAAATCCAGCAGGTACTACTGGGGAATCTGACTTGGACGTCACAGTTGTTCAGAGAATCCAGATAGGGAGAAGCGCACGGCAGCATATGGTGCGAATGATAAGCTTTATCCACTCTGAGAACGCGGGCAAAGGTACCTTTCTGATCAAGTTGGACTTTGAGCTCGTCGATCGCGTTCCTATCACCGGAGATGGTCACAGTTGAAGGTCCATTACTCGCAGCCACAGCCAGGCGCGCAGAAAATCGGGAATCGTCGCAGAGTGTTCGAGCTTCAGCAAACGAGGTTCCCACAGCCATCATGCTACCGCTCTGTCCTGCCGTACCAGCTGCGTGCCTGGCATGCACACCCCTATAATATGCCACGCGGATGGCGTCTCGAGCTGAAATGACACCAGCAGCATAGGCAGCACTAATCTCACCAGATGAGTGGCCCACGACCGTGGAAAATTGGACACCTGCGGCATGCAAAAGGTCAACCAGCGCGATTTGCACCGCTGTGCATAATGGTTGGGAAATCTCCGCCAAATGAACTTTGGAATTGGGTTCGGTCGCGCTCAACTCCTGCTTGAACGACCATGTCGGGCCATCTGTCAGCTCACGGAGAGATTCCTCTAATCTTTGAATTGACTCTGCGAATATCTTGGACGTGCGCAGTAGTTCTGCGCCCATTGATGGCCACTGAGCCCCCTGACCCGTGAAGACTCCCAGGATCTTAGGACCATCAGGGTCTTGGCCAAAGTCCGACGATCTCGTCCCAAAGGCAGTTGCTGATGTATCTCCTGTTGCTGAAACGGCACTACGCATATTGTTCAGAAGCTGTTCTTTAGTCGCCCCTGTAAAGCTCTTTCGGAAAGGGAGCTCGGTTCTCTTCGCTTGTAATGTCCACGCTAGATCCAGAAGATCCGCAGAAGATTCCATTTCTGCCATATGGTCAATGAAAGCCTTGACTAAAGCGGCCAGTGATGAGTCCGAGCTCGCGGAAAATACATACGGTGTCACTCCTAGTGACATCGACGATCTTGAACTAGTCTTATTCTGGGCCGCATCGTAGCTCTCCAAGATCGCATGGGCGTTGGTACCACCAAACCCAAAGCTGTTAACACTCGCACGTCGGACGGCTCCATCGGAGACAGTAGGCCATGAAATTGGCTCCCGTGGTATGCGCAAAGTCTTGATAAAAGGTACCACCTTGGGGTTCAGCTGGTCCAAGTGCATATTTGGTGGAATGGTCTTGTGCTGAATTGCTAGCGACGCCTTGAGCAGCCCTGCCAATCCTGCCGCGCCTTCTAAGTGTCCAATAATTGACTTGATCCCACCGACATAGAGAGTATCTGATTCATCCAGTGAAGGGATAGTTTGATCTCCAAAGAAGGCACGGTTGATGGCTTCTGCCTCGAGAGGATCACCCACAGGTGTGCCGGTCCCATGAGCCTCAAAGAACTGGGGACGATCTTGTTTTCGAGCCAAGTCGAGGCCGGCAGCACGGTATGTGTCCCGGATCAATGCCTCCTGGCTGAGGGGGCTGGGCATAGTAATTCCAGGAGTGCGACCATCCTGATTTACGCCGGTATTGCGAATAACACACTCAATGTGATCCCCGTCGCGGATGGCGGCTGAGAGAGTCTTCAGCATAACCGCACCAACGCCTTCTCCGCGGCCATAACCGTCTGCCTTGTTGTCCCACATCCGGGATCGCCCCTGGGGTGAGAGCATGTGC
Source organism: Paecilomyces dactylethromorphus (assembly GCA_029606265.1). Taxonomy (NCBI): domain Eukaryota; kingdom Fungi; phylum Ascomycota; class Eurotiomycetes; order Eurotiales; family Thermoascaceae; genus Paecilomyces; species Paecilomyces dactylethromorphus. The sequence continues at coordinate 1,419,833 of JAPVCE010000033.1, read as the reverse complement.
AGCTTTGATTCGATAATATACATCTCGGGTCCGAAAATTAGATTCGCGCCCGCTGCAATCGCCATGGGTGTCTCTCCTGACCTCAGGCTTTGCACAGCTAGATGTACGGCAACCAGGGATGATGAACAGGCCGTATCGATTGTCATGCTGGGGCCCTTCCAGTTGAAGAAATACGAGACGCGATTGCTGAGGATGCTTCGCGTAGTGCCTGTGCCACTATATTTGGGAATTGTTTCCATGTCACGAAGGTGGATATCATGGTAGTCGTTGGTCATAAGGCCAACATAGACTCCTGTCTGGGTGTTCTGTAGCTCCTGAATGCTGGTTCCTGCATTCTCTAGACACTCATACACAGTTTCCAGGAGAACCCGATGTTGAGGGTCCATGGCCTCTGCCTCGCGCGCATTCAAGGAGAAGAAGGTTGCATCGAAGACACAAGGATCTTCCTCTAGAAGATAGGAATGCTGCACATTGGAAGCGCCATGATGCTCTCCATTGGGATGATAAAAGCCCGCTGGGTCAAATCGTTCGGCGGGGATTGGGCTAAGGAGATCGCGGGGAGAATGCAGCAGCTTCCACAGTTTGGATGGAGTGGATGCTCCACCAGGGAATCTGCAAGAGCTGCCGATAATGGCAATAGGTTCAAGTGCTTGGGTATTCATAATTATTATAAGGAATGAGGGGAGGGTGCTTCTAGATAGTGCCAAAGCAATATAGATGTATTCTATATCGTTTCACAACTAGGGGCATCTGCGCCAATAGAACCACAATCCTAATATATATCAGTTCCTACTAAAGCTAAGGATTACTGCAAACATACTAAATTATTCTCGATCCTTGATCTCGATCGGAGGCATAGTTTGTGGTCATTGTTCGTTTGGCGCAGTGAAGCCGATGCACTCCTAACCAACCAAGATAGTAATGCAAAAAAAAAAAGAAAAGAAAAGAAAAACGAATCATTTCAGCCCCAGCTACACATCGAACGCCGATGCCGAACCTGTTCAGCGCCGAATATTTCCCCCCTCGGCTCAGCAGTAATATTACGGGAAGAGGTTGGTCTTGTCCTCTCGCTTCGCAGCTTCAGGCTTCGCCACCTTCACGATGTATACCTTCTTTGATTCGGATTTCTTCCACTTCGAATTCCTCCGTGTTTTAGGCACCGCTCCCTTCGAAGGGTGTGACATCGGGGAATGCCTTGAGGCAATTGCTTTCATCAAAGACCATGATGCAGAGAGCTGGTTCGATGCCTGGGTTGCTGCAGGACGCAAAGCAGAAGCAGTCGCTATCGCCGCAGAGGAGCGCGGCGACCGTGAAGCTGCTCGCTGGGCATGGATTCGCTCAGGCAATTATTTCCGCGCAGCAGAATACATGCTTCATTGCACGCCGAAGGATACCCGACTCCTGGAGACGCTGGAGCATAGCGTGCGCAACTTCCGGCGTGGGTTTGCTTTGCTCACAGACCCGGCGGGTCATGGCGGCGAGGTCCTTTCGCTCGAGGTTCCTTACGAGCACGGCCTGACCCTGCCGGCGTATCTGTTCATGCCGCTCCGTGAACCAGAATCGGCTGAGCCTATTCCTGTTGTTGTTAATAGTGGGGGGTTCGACTCCACCCAGGAGGAACTATACTTCTACATCGCAGCAGGCGCGCGGCGACGCGGATACGCTGTTTTAACCTTTGATGGCCCTGGTCAAGGGATCTTCCACCGGCGACTAGACCAACGACCTGGCTTCCCAGCCCAGGCACCAGAGGGTGCGTATATGCGACACGACTGGGAGGCGGTGATCCGTCCTGTCCTCGACCGATTGTGGGTATACAGCGAGGAAAAAAAACACTTACACCTAGACCTTGATCGAGTATCCATCTTCGGCGAATCAATGGGCGCATATTTTGCGCTTCGCGGGGCAGCCGATCCCCGGATCAAAGCATGCATTGCAATGGACGGATTCTACGACATGTGGGATATCGCAGATTCGCGCATTCCCCCCGTCTTCTTGAAGGCCTGGGATCGACTGGGCGATCGCTTCTTCGATCGGGTTATTCGGTCCCTGGGGAAAGTACACTTTCGCACGCGTTTTGAATTTTCACATGCGCGATTTGCCCTAGGCCTGCCGACTTATGCGCAGGCGACCCGGGCATTTCAGAAGTTCTCATTGCGGGGGGATAGAGAGCAAGGTGAGTACTTAGCTCGAGTACAGTGCCCCGTGTTTGTCACTGGCGCGGCAGACTGGGCGTATTTTCCTGCCCAGGGAAATGCGACCAAGATTAACGAGGTCATCAATCGATTGCACCCTGGAAAGGCCAAACTGTGGGTGGCTAAGGGGGTGGGATCGGGTGGATTGCAGGCCAAGGTGGCGGCCATTTCGGTTGTCCATGACAAGACGTTTGAATGGTTGGACGAGGTGTTGAAGATTGATCGAAAGGGAGAGAAATCTTCGTTACAATGTAGCTCTTTGGCTTAGTTTAAGTTTGTTCCTGTTTGTTCTTGGTTTGATTCCCCCTCGTAGTTGCTCCTTTCAGGTGCTCTATAACTCTATAGGCAGCTTTTACTCCGCTAACCTATTTTTCAATCGTTTGCATGCCACTTTCATTTACTGATGCCACTAATATAAATAAAACTTATTAAATACTCTGGCTATTATTTAAAGGTAGTGATTCCAGTGTAATTCCTCAAGCAATCCAGGCATCGATGTTTCCACGGGGTCATGCAGATACTATCTATACCCTAACTTCCTCTGCAACCTCCGCCCTTTTGTCCTCAAACCCATACTCCGTATTTAGCTCGTCGCGTAATGCCAGACTCCGAAGCAGAAGAGATATAGGCACTCCAACTGCAGCGAAGGCAATACCGACCTGCCACACGAGCTTTAGACTGTCCACATACACACTCACCACCTGCGCCTTGACAACGGGTGTGTCGTCCAGCGATTCAATGAATGATTTAGTAGCAAGCTGGTATGCACCTCCATCTACAAGGAGACTCTGCAGCTGCGGATTGGCAATGCGATCTACCAGGTTGGTGAACTGGGTGTTAAATATAGCGGAGGGAATTGAAACTCCCCAAATGGATCCAAAACTGCGAAGGAAGGCCCATGTCGCAGTAGCTGTCGCAACGTCAGACTCGGGCAAACTGGCTAGGATTGCGGGAAGCGTAGCAATGAGAGCAATGCCAGACCCCAAAGCTAGCACCACTTGATAGACCACCCAACGCACGGTGTTGGTGCGGTCATCTAGCATGGTGAACAGCCCCATTCCGATGGCCATAAGTACAAAACCTGCGACCAGCAGCGGCTTGTATTTGCCGGTGGCAGTAATGAGAACTCCTCCGACGATGGCACCTGGCACCATGGGGATAACCGAGGCGAATAAATCAATGCCAGATTTCTCGGGAGTAGCTTCGAGAACTGATTGGAAGTACACGGGGAGGAACATGCTGACCCAATAAAGAATAATGCCGTGTAGGAAGCTCAAGATGTAGGTGAACGCCGCGGTCCTGTTGGCAAATAGGCGAAGAGGCATCGTAGGCTCCAGACACCAGCGACTACTCTGGTAGACAAGAAATGTCACCATCCCCGCAAATCCTAGGATAAGAGGGACAATAGTGCGCCAGGATTTCCAGGGGTGCGTTGTTCCGGCCCATGTCAGAGCCAGGAGAATGGAGATGACAGAAGCGATCAAAATGGCATTGCCCGCGAAATCCACACGTTTTAGTTTAGCCACGATAGTTGACTGATGGTCATAGTTCACATGGAGAAAGAGAAGCATCAGAACTAAGGTGACACCGCACAAGGGCAAATTGATGTAGAACACCCATCTCCAACTCGTATGGTCCACAATCGCTCCTCCCACCACCGGCCCAATGAAGGTACCAACAGCGAAGGCAGTGAAAATGATTCCCATCACCCGCTGCCGCTCCCGTAGCGGCACCAGATCGGCAACAATGATCTCTATCATGACATTGATTCCGCCACCGCCGAGACCCTGGATGACTCGGGCCGCAATGAGCATCTCCGTACTAGATGCTCCTCCACAGAGACCACTTCCCAAGGCGAAGAGGGCCACAGAAAATATCATCGGCCATCTGCGACCAAAGATATTGGCAAGTTGGCCATATAGAGGCTGGACGGCTGTTTGACTGACGATGTATCCATTGATTGCCCAGACATACAGTAACTGAGAGTCTAGGACGTGGGAAATGGTTGGCAGAACAGTGGAAAGAATAGTGGTATCAAGAGAACTTAGCAGACCCCCAATGCATAGACCGGGGAAGATGGCCCAGAACCGCCACCCATAACCCTTTTTGACAGATTTCTGCTCGTCTTGTGTGGGTTGACACTCAGTGCTGCTAGTTGTCGGCGTGGCGTTCTCGACCGCAGCCATGGCAATGGTAAACTGATCAATGGAGTCAATTGACTAAGTTATCTTTACGAGAAAATTGTAGCCAGGATTCAATCAAAGGCTCACATATCGGTTTCATAGGAGTCGGCTTGAATACCTTATGTATGTTCGGCTTCGGAGGAATTCCAATTAGGGTAAAACCCACCGAACGAGTTCTAGAGAACAGAACATCCAGGACAACAAATAAAAGAAAATAGAATAATGAGAGAGAATAAGCAAACAGAGAAATATCAAAGTGAAAGTCGCATCCTCAATTATCAGTTACTTAGGTACATTATCAACCCGTTCCTCTAGCAATTCAATTAAATGCTTCTCCAAATTCTTCAGTTTCGTCGTGGGTGACCAGCGACTTCTCACCTTTCCATGGCGGTCAATAGCGAACTAGACAATTTGTTACTATTTTTATTCATCCAACGCATAGATTATTCGGTTTTATACCTTGGTAAAGTTCCATGTAATCCTCTGACACCCCAAGGATCCTCTCTCCTGCCGTTTCAGCCAGCGGTAGAGGGGTGCTGCCTGACCTCCATTGACGTTGATTTTGGCTAGCATTGGAAATGTGACCCCGTAGTTGAGCTGGCAGAATGTCTGGATGTCGTCGTTGGACCCAGGCTCCTGCCACAGGAACTGATTACAAGGAAATCCCAAGATGACGAAGTCTTCACCGTACTTTTCCCGAAGCCGACGGTAGATGTCCTCCAAGCATTAGTACTGGGGAGTAAAGCTGCATTTCGAGGCGGTGTTCACAACGAGGACTACCCTGTCTTTTGTAGAGGAGACTGGATATTCTGCTCCTTTCCCTGTGTAACGCAATGGGGGTAGGGTTAGATATACATTCAGCGGTACATTAGGACTTGGAGAATGCCTTACGCTCTAGCACCTTGAAATTATAAAATGGGGACTCCTTGGAGATAGCCATTCCCCTCTGATATGACCGAATTAACTGGAAAACCTGTATTCTAACCTTCGGGTATACTGGGACCTATTTTATCTCTATATATGTATATATTCTACTGGGTAGCATGTGCTTAGTACAATTGTAAGGCCGAACCCGCCGATTGTTCTCTTCCAATCTAGATGAGGCTGTACATCTTCCCCCCAAGCTTCTCAGTGAAAATGATTGAAACCTAATTTCCCACGGAGAACTAATTTAGTTCTGAGGTGAGATTTAGGGTTACCGCGTACTTTCCCATACCAGAAATCCAGCCAGAAAACAACCCCAGGCCGGCATGTCCACTAAGGTGCTCCGAATCAGATTCATTCGACACCATCGACGAACGATCTCCGTGCTTCCTGAGCCGTTTTGCTTTTTGATTGAGTTAAGGAGTTTCATTGCGTGAGGTCCCCACAGCATGTGCGCGATGCTGAACAGGAGTCCTAGGAGATACAAGACGAAGGCTGCGATACTGGTGTGCAGCAGGTGGGCCACGGGAAGATTCGCAATGGCCGTACCCCAGGTCAGTGGGTATATGATGAAAATGAGGGTCATGCCCCGGTTGTACCACACGGTGATATAGGATGGGAGAAGGCGATCCGCAGCATCGATGACCGAGGGCGCTAAGTAGGGCCTGAAGTAGAGGTCCGAGGCGATCGCGAAAGTAAGGTAAGACGAGGTGGTGAGGACGGGAAGAACGCGGAGGAAGACGAGTGCTGCCATTTTCACTCAAACAAACCGATGCTTTTCCAAACTATTAGGCATTATTTACGCTGTATTACCTCGCGACTTCTCTTATACATCATGCTGATTAAATGGTCGGTTGACCTGGAGATGCTCATTCGGTGGGTTTTGCCAAAAGAGGTTAGGGTTTGACTAGAATCGCCCATTCGGGGGATAAAGAAAGATGCTCCTTCATTACGGTCTCATTTGGCAACTGTGCTTCCTCTCTTTCCCACTGATATCTATATGAAGCTTCAATCGAGAAGATATGAACCGGCCATATGATCTCATTGTGTATGGCGCCACCGGTTACCTGGGATCTTTGGTAGTGCAGTACCTGTGGGCTAATAGTCCGCGAACCCTCCGATGGGCTGTTGCTGGCCGCAGCGAGAAGAAGCTGGTGACTCTTGTGGACTCCTTGGACCGATCCCAATCACATCGCAATTTGCCTCCTGTCATAGTATCAACCCTCAACAGTGATGATCTTGGGCGCATGGCATCACAAACACGTCTTGTGCTTAACACAGTAGGGGTAAGTCCCTTGCTATCTGCCACATTTTAATGGGAAAGGGGTGACAGTATAGCCTTTTTGTAAATATGGGACACTCGTTGTGGTAGCCTGCATAGAGAATTCCACTGCCTACGTGGATTCCACGGGTGAACACGTTTGGACGCAGCAGCTGGCGGTGCAGTGGCACGAAAAGGCCATGGCCAAAAAAGCAGTTGTATGTTTGCCCCAGAACAATACGAAGAGATGCTGATGTAACAGATTATCCCACAATGTGCCGTGGAGTCAAGCCCGCCGGACCTTATGACGCTCCTTCTCGCGCGGAGGCTGCGCCGTCCTCTTGGGCCCATGTTCTTCACAATCCAACATACCTGGACCGGTTACAGCGGGGGGACCATCGAAAGCATACTGGCCGGTCTGGAGACGTATTCGATTCGGCAGATGATGGCGGCCAGTGCATCACTCGCAAACTGTATCCCAGACGCCGGACCGCATTATCCTTATCCCCCACCCATCCTCCCAGTCCGGCGGGATCGCTTTCTGGGTGACCTCACCTTCAACCCCTCTGCGATGGCTGACCAAGGTGTCGTCATGCGCACCTGGTCACTTCTACAGCGATATGCGAACAGAACCGATCGATATGGCGAACGATTCAGCTTCCAGGGATATACCACTGCGCAGAACTGGCTGCAGGCGTGGATCTCGGTTGTAGCCATGTCCGTCGCAGTTTTCGGTGCCCTTCTATTTCCGCCACTTCGATGGCTGCTTCGATGGCTCTCACCGCAGCCGGGAACAGGACCGCAGGTGAGCCCTAGGAAGAATCATTTTGTGGAATGGAAAGCCACAATCGCAGCGGATGGGGACGATGTAAGCGAACCCGATGCATTAGGTGTCATGCGCATGAATACGGATTTATATAGTGCCTGCGCAATTTTCATTAGTGAAGCTGCCTTGACACTGTTGGAAATGTTTGAAGGAAATGAAGAGGGCTCGATAGTAAAGAAATTGGGAGGCGGGATTCTTACTCCGGCATCATTAGGGGTCCTGTACGTGGAGCGGCTAGAAAAGGCAGGATTGGAGTGGAATGTGACTGAAATGAAAGGAAAAGATGAGTAGTAGAATGTGACATATAAGTATATTGTTCTGTATTACTTTAAATTTTCAATATCAGACTTCGAAAGAAACAAGTGAAATGATTATTCACCAATAGCATAAACTAGCTTCTTTCCCCTTACTAATCCACATCTCATTATTTCAATGCCCTTAAGAATACCCTCCCATCCTCCTTGCTGAAGAGAAGCAGGATGTGGTCTTAGCAGGCCCTCCTCCACTAGCTTCTCTGCAAGCGAATACCATTGAGCCGCCCACTCGTAGTCTCCAGGCACAGCGTCTCGTCCAAATGGTCCTTTCAAATCCACTGGCTTCCCAAAGATTGTCAGCGCCATGACCCAGTCAGTTTGCACGTCCTTACGCGCAGTCTGGATACGGGTTGCCGGCGGTTCCAGGGCCATATATCGCCCCCCACGGGCGCCCATGGCAGCATAGCAGATCTTCATGCTATCCGTGGAGGTTATGCAGTCGAGAATAAGAGATAGCTTGCCTCTGGTAAAAGCGCGGATAGCCACCCCACATGATGGAGAGCGATAGTCGAAGGCTTTGACGGCCCCGTAGGACTGAACGAGAGCGTTATGTCCAGGGGAACAGGTAGTTATTGGACTGTATCCCACTCTATTTGTATTTTTAGCAGTGCACGGAAATATTCAGTGGAGGTGTAGGGGTCATACAGCCTAGCCAGTTGGATCGCCATGGTCCCTGTCGCAGTGCTGCCTCCGTACACAAGTATATATGGGCGTGTGTTTGCTTTTTTGCTCTCAATACTCCCGCTAGCATCATCGCGGAGGCTCAAATCACCAAGAGCGGTATCCGTTAAAGTAATGCCCAGATCACGCAGTGCCATACCCGCAGTTACCACCCCGGCTCCTAGACATGCTGCGTCGGCCATGCTGGTTTTCTTCTCGACAACTCGCATCACTAGGCCCTCAGGAACGCTCACGTACTCAGCAAAAGCCCCAGCCCATTCCCCCTCTCCCACATGCGGATCCAGGCCGTAGAGAAAGCCACAAACAGAGTCTCCAATCTTCCACTTACTCACGGCAGATCCGGTGGCCACAACGCGGCCGCTAAAGTCGTTACCACCCACAGTGCCTATTGCCGGAGAGAAATCAATCATCTTCCAGTTACATGGGTTCAGAGCGACGAAGGATACCCGAATTAGAATGTAGGTCGGGGATAGAGGGCTATGTGATGGTAGACGATAAAATGTGTTGAGTGTATATTGCCCTTCCTTTACGGCAGTGAGTGCGCTTTGAAACTTTGGAAAGGCCATTGTGCTTAAAGAGCCTTGGCATAAACTGGATAATCTGTGTTGTCGAATACTATAAGATTCGTATAAGTTAGTTAGCCAGGGTACTGTTCTTTCGCTCATCATTTGGGCTAGGGCTATTGTATGATGTTTAGGCTTACAGTTGTTCGGCATCAGCCTTTCGAGGTTCGGCATCGGTGGGTTTTACTTGATTTACTAGGCAACGCTTACAAGCTTTAATCAACCTGGCTTTCCCTTGATTACATCAGTTCGTCATGCAAATTGGACCGATGAGCTTTCGACGGAACACCAGATTGTGTAAGAGTAGATCTACAAGTACTTAAGCCGTGCCAAGCGCGTCCACATTCCTTGATAACAATGCTTATGTTTGCAGTTAGACAGTTGGCAGACATTTTGATGTTCTCATGTAGCAGTTCACCATACCCTTACCTGGTACAAAGTCGGCCAATCAGGGGATTCAAAATTTAATAAATAAAAATATAGAAAATATCAGCTTCATATAGAAAGATGTTAATAAGTTTTGATATTCAACAAACTATTTCTTATACAAAATTCTATGTAAGAGTAGAATAGGAGCTTGAATCCTTAGAGTGTTTGACTAAAATGTTCTCATCCTAGTAATAGTGTTGCTACTATCGTTGGCACGGTTGCTGACGCAGTAGTGTGGTCATTGGCAGTCAATAGAGATCTGGGAAATAAAATCAATCGCGAATAACTTCGTATTTGGTCAAATAGGTAAACTATAAGTCCAAAACAATGAGCAGTAGTGAGGTGAATGAAGAAATAGACCTAATATAATGGGCGGGAGTGTAATCAGAATACTGCCGATCGTACTGCCGATCAGTGGGGATCTTCGATGCACTACTTCGTAGAAGACTTAGATTAGATAGATTAGATTAGATTATAAGATAGCCTTAGATTATCTAACTATGCATGCTCTTCTCTAGCTCCTTCTTCATCCTTCGAAGTTTCCTCCTCAACAGCCCAACCTTTCCCCGGCGGCTTCCCAGTCCCTCCTCTTGGACCACGATCTCTATCATTGCAGGGCTGAGCAATCCCCTACCAGCCCCGGCTCGCTCCCCTTCCCCGGCCACAGAATCCCTTCGACGAGATTGCGCATGCATCTGAGTAAATAAGTAGGATCCCCTCTCCTCGCTGGGTCCATGGTACCCTGAATGGGACGATCGACGTCCCCTCTCTCCAGACCGGGATCGCTCCCGAGTCACCTCGCGCTCCCACTCGTCGACGCCTAGGGCCCGTTCAACCTCTGTGAGTAGGTAGGATATCACCTGGATGGCCATTAATATCTGCAGCGCACCATAGTTGGCTGGCTGGAACGCACCCCACTGCAATGGCGGGATGACAGGGTGTATCCTTTGACGGTAGTCCGGTCCCCCGGCGGTTGATTGCACTGAGAGCGCATGGACAAAATGCGACATCTGTGTCGAGACAGTTGTATAAAGATCGAGAATCCGTGCGTAGCCAGATGTAAAGTGAAGGGCTGTTGGTAAATCGGAGCTAGCTGTGCGGCCTGGTCCGTTTGCTCGCGTCGTACTTGAAGAGGACGTGGAGTGCGGTGGAGGCATCTCGCGTTGCATATACATGTCTACCGGTGGGGATAAACGAGACGACGCCTGGCTGGAAGTGTCGCTGTCTGGGTAATAGGCACGCGACGGGTGCCATGATGATGCTTGACCTGTGGAAGAGGGACGAGAAGCGGAGGATGAGGTCGATGTTGATGCAAGAGGAGCGGGTAGTGAGGCGAAATAAACGCTCGTTTGCCTTGCAATGTCGATAAATCGCTGTGTTTTATTAAATATTTCAATCAATGGGTACCCATGGATGAGCGTGTCATCGGGTTGGTCATCGCCACAGGTGCTTAGTTTGGTGATAACAGCGGCTGGTGACACAAACATCGGGCCCCATGGCTCGGCATGGAGAGACTGTTCGAGGTTGAATAGCGATAGGTTGATATTAGAGAGCTCTTGTGTGATGTCCTGCAGAGAGTCCAGTCTAGGAGGTACGCATGCCAGGGGAATTGCAGGGGTGCTACCGTTCGTGTTTATATTCTCGGTGGTTCTGGTTTGATTCCCCAGACATCCTAATCCATTGGTGGGCATTTGAAAATATTCGGTAAAATTAGACATCTGAGGTACGCTATCCGGAGGTGTCCATGAAGAGGAGAAAGGGTTCTCCCGCGAGCTAGAACGCGGGCTTGAAGGACTGAAAATATCGGATATGTTCCAATCTGCAATGGACGGAGGCAGAGATGGTGGTACTTCAGACATCTCGACAGCCGGAGGAGTGGGCTGTGGATGGTTTTGATCGTTGTGAGCAAGAGTACTGATACGGCTGGAATGAACATGCTCTCGCGCGCTTTCTTCCCGTGGTGTCAATTCTAGAACACTTAAGGATCGTTTGCGACGCTTCTCCCCCGCGTTATCCAGGCGGCTGCCACGCCTAACTGACTTTTCATCCACGGTAGTCTTTGCTGGACGGCCGCTCCGCGACGGAGGACTCCAGACACACTGACGGTTTAATCGCTGGCATCGAACACACACATTGCAGTTTTCCACTTTTGTGCAGCGCAGCTTTTGGGCATGACACTGGTCACAGGCAATCCGATGAGCGGATGGATTGACAATAACACCCACATGAGGCGAGGGGGGTTGGGAGGGCATGGTATGTAGAAAGAAACCAGAAGAAATGCAGAAGTCACCAGATCAGAAGAAATGTCCCTCCCTTTTTAGTAATTTTATCTCCTTCGCCAAGTCCTATACGGTGTATTAATGGTGGATTGGATTCGGTCACAGCTGAAAGACTATCCCTGTCATGTTGGGGGCCAACCCAGGAACCGTGCAAATCAGTTGATCTTGGTCCCCTTAAGTGCTTAGACTTCAAGAGGATAGTTATGTCGTAATCCTGTCAATTTCACGAGTCACCAAAAGCCTGCGGCCGCTAAATGAACAGGCAGAACAATGGTTGAATGAGAACATGATTTATGGTGGTGAGACACTGCTAATGTGGGGTCTTCCTCACTAACCTCAAGATTCTGATTCCTATGGAGCCAAATGATAGCTAGCCTCGTCCACTGAAGCAAAAGGCACCGAATTTCTTATCCATTGTGGATATAACAAACGACGGATTGTAACCCGACCCATCTTTAGTAATAAATTTACCAATATCTATATCGTGCTGACTTTCAATAATATCAAAGGCAAATAAGCCTATAATAAAGAAATCAAAAGTGCCTAATTTCTTCGATATTTTATAGTTTCCACTTAGGTCTATAGCTAGGAAACTAGAAGAAATAATAAAATATCTTTTTAAGTTTAGCAATACTACTTGCGCGTTAATACATTTAGATTAAATTTAGTATTCTAGGAGGTTATTTCGACCTCAACCGATAGTTTTCGGCGACCGTTCGTGTGACGAGGTGAAGTTCTCTGGTCAGCTAACTGAGGCTAGCTGAAGAAGTAGAGGCTGGGAATGGAAAAAACTGAATAGTAGGAGCGAGGAGGGGGTCCATAGGTTTAGCTGCATGAAGCTGAACTACATCCTATTAGACTAAATAGAAAATATCGCTGATTCGCCTAATTGATATTCTCTAGGAGCTCTATACAGCTAACCTACCCCTCTGTACCCATATCATAGTAATCCTTGCACTAGATCTAGTTTCCTTACCCCTCTTTAGATCTCGAGGGGACAGTGTACCATCGATCCATTGCTTTTATCTGCGCTAACTCCAGAGATCATACGAAGAAACCTAGCGACGTAATTAATTGAGCTATCTTTCAATAAGACTCCAAAAAAATTAATCAGCTCATCTAGCCATTGTCTCTCTAGACGGATTAACCGAGGGCCTAGAAGCGCCACGTGTCCGAGGTTCGCATTTATGAGTCTAATCTCAGAAAGTTACATGCTACATGTTCGGCACTCTGCAGCTCGAAATCACATTCATGGGGAAGAGAAATCCATGTCAAACAAATGAAATCCTAGGAAGTGCAGTAGACGAGAGAATTGAGAACCAATCCTATTATATGCACGAGCCCAGACTATGCACTGTCAGAGGGGGCTAATTTGTTGTGCATTAGTATTAGCCCTCCCCTACAGCTTCTAGACCCTGCCGATTTAGACTGCATGGTGTTAGAGAGAGTAGAAACCCTAGATTGTAGGGATTAGGGGCCCATTCTACCTAAGTATATAGGTTTGCGAAGCCATGGCTGAGAGCGAACAGAAACCGGGAGGCCTGTACCAGACAATACTAGGGGGTCTCCAACAGATAGGACACGGTCTATCAACTGTAACCTCTCCCCCGCTCTAAATCTAGTAATACGTAAAGTGGGTTGATCTGTCAGGCATGAACCGCGATCTATATATTTCAGCGCAGCTCTCAAGTTGAGAAACGTGTCGAAAATTCGACTCTTCACCATCACTTGTAGCAATAAATAATGAATCAGACGCATCCTCATGATATCCAGCAATCCGATTATTGCCTTAGATCTCAATATTCCAGCGTATTCTACTACTCTCAGTTTCTGCATGTCCAAGCTCAGGGAGAACATATGTCGGACCCTGCCTGCAGGCAGGAGCTCCAATAATGTGCCGTGCAAACTCGAGCGTCCTCTCACGACCCACGCGTGGCTGGATATTACGTGGGATGGTAAATACGCCTGATTACGTGGGATGCTACACGTGCTGCAGTCACAGGTGGGTTTAGGCCAGCGCTCCAGATTAGCCCTGATATCGAGATTACAGATCTGAAAGATTCAGTCTTCGATAGGTGGGAAACAGTATCCGCGATGGGTGATGCTAAGCACTAGAAACCCTTGTAGCGCTCATACTGTTCCTACCAGTCGTTCGCACTCCCGCTTTAGGGTGAGCATCACATCTACTGCGGCAGCGATTACACATGTCTCGCAGGGCTGGATATAGGTTGAAAGTAATCTCCTAGTTAGGGAGTTCAATGATCTTGAATGGCGCCGAGTGATCGCGTGTTCGAGACAGCAGTTAGGAAGGTCTTCTCACGGTCTTGATCTTGGGATCCATCAGTGCCATAGACCCAGCCTACCCGGTGGAAGATTTCGTCCCAAAGGGATCCAGCTAGAGCTCGATAGCCGCCTTGAAGAAAACAGAGTAGACCTCTTCAGTGTACTCGGTGCGGATGATCTTGTTGTGGTCATAGCTGGCGGAGTATAACAAAAGGATAAGCCATCGGTCTAGGACCGTATGAGCCACCAGGATGTCAACAGGCCAAAGACCCTGGCACCGACAATGGTATCTGGGTTGAATTAATGAGCGGAGCTGACATTATGGTGGCTTAACATCCTGCTAAGGAATAAGAATGACAGATGGATTGGGATAGACAGGTAGGTCATTTTCAGTATATTATCATTGTGACGCTTTAGACTAATGCATACAAAGCTATATGTACAATTTTCTGGACTTCACTATACTGGTTGTATAATCAGCTTGGGGACGAGAGACTGTCATCACTACGTCAGCATGGCTGATAATGTTTTAGGACTGTTGAAGTGTTGCGGTGATTAACGGTCATAGTAGAACTTGTTCATAGAGTACAGTGAGAAATTGCTCAATAAAAGGGTAGGAGTGATAGCCTGCCTAACAGCTATACCTACTAGGCTTTCTTAATAGAACTCAAATCAGTACACTCGAAGGGAACATTTTAAAGCACCTGTATGAGGAAAGAATCCGCCCATATTCTTATACCTATCTTCTCTATTTAGAAGAGGTGTAAAATAACTGGTTTTCAATTACCATCACCACAGGATATTAGGGTTTAAACTTATCACTAGAATAATCTGGTTATATACTTAGATTTATTACTCTAGGCAGAAGAAATGGCTGTTCAGAAGGACAAAGACGCTAATCACATTATCAATCAAGACAACCTTTAAGCTTAAATGGTCGGAAGAAACGCAGTATTGATCTCTATGAGAGTATATTAGCTCAGGGCTGCAGAATACATGCCGTCTCTGTGAAAGGCTAGATACTAAAAACGGTAGTCGATAAATGTCTTCTAAAATCTGCTAGTGGGAGTTAACCTGGAAGCTATTAAAAACGTCACTCCTGTAGCTTTTCACAACAAAGCAAATGGCATAACTCGGGGGACGTAGTAAATGTTCGTCTAAACCTGAGAAGCGGCGTCTACATGTCTGGCTGCAAGAAAGAAGAAATCTGAGGAAGTATACGATTTAAACTTTATAAGAACACCAAAAAAAAGGTCTGCGATCTCAGGTTAATGATAAAGTTCTGGTCATACATTCAGACCCCTGCATCCAGGGGGTCCCGGTCACACAAATGCGGTCGTAAAGCCCACCAGGTCAGCCCACGTTCGACTTCGACCCATATTTGAGGATATTATATCTTATCCGAACATTTTTAGTTCAGTATCAATTTCAAATTCTTTCCGATAAGATGGCATAATTTCCTCCACAATCTCCAACCACCGTCCCTGGCACCGGCCACCGAATAAAGCTTTCCTATATTCCCGCCACTCAGGCCAGAAACCGGCCATTTCCCAGTCGATCAGACCAGTCACATCACCAGTGATTTCATCTACAGGAATATTTTCGTATGAAATATCTGCGTGTGCGAAATTGACGCCAAAATTATCAGAAAGCTGCTGGTGATACTTGGCATAAAGCTCGGGACGAGGACATTGTTTAACTGGTGCAGTAAGGAAGTCATGGAATTGGGAAACAGAGCTGAAAGGCCCAGCTGGAAACCCATTATTTAATCTATGATTATATGCGGATTCTCCGGAACAAGACTCAATCCATCTATGCGTTGATGGATGAATGTCTCGGATCTGAGAAAGATATGAGCTCAGTTTGGATATTGCTCCTTGTCGGGAACGGTTGTCTAATTTGGGCCATGCAGAAACAAGAGGAACACCAGAGATCTGTGTAATGAGAATCCAACTACTGTTTGAATCGAGAGCAGTAGTCAATAATTCTGGGAATAGGAATCGTATTGTGTTTTTGAACAAAATTCATAACCTCAACTTCGCGTTTTATCCTGAGGCTGGTGCTAAATTTACGAACGATGGATCCGGCTTCATACAGGATCCGCCCATTTCGAAAAATTGTGGAGTTTGTAGTGCTGGAGGAAGTCATAATAGATTGGTGATTCCGATCAGGAGTCTAGATGTTAACCTTCGCTCAGGTGATGCGACAGTCGCCCACTAAGGCGGAATCGCACCGTGACGAAAACGAGAGAACAGGGCCAGCCGACCATTTTGGATGGTGACTGGAGTTACTAATAGAACTGCATGACTGTTTGCATTGACACGGCCGCTTGACATATATTTGTATAACAGACTGCCTTCGGCACTCCATAATAGAAACTGAGTGGTCCCGGGACGTAGAAATCCATGATCATGGCCTGTCCCCGTTGTTACAACTCAAATCTCTCTTTGGCTGGCTTCTCAAACTTCAACCACTTCTCTGGAACCTCGTGAATCTGTCCTGCTTCCGACATCTCCGAGAACCACTGACTAAATTCTCGAAACTCCCCCTTTGTTGCGCCCGATCCCGGGCCTAAATCGAAAAACCTTCCATCTGCGGTTCCGAATCCGGATGCCACCACATCAGTAGTACACTGATCATTTAGAATAGAAACACCGCGATCAATCATGTCCTTCATAGTCTCAACATAACGCTTCGCAAAGTCTACAGAGGATTCGCCTTCTTGTCGTAGGATATGATTGCGTAGTTCGCTTTGGAAGATGACAGAATCAGGATCGGCGCCCTCGGCGATGAGGCGATCGCGCTCCTGGCGTGCCGAAGTTGCGTAGTCCTGGGGAGTCTCGTAGACCATGGGCTCGTCGTCTGAGTCGTGAGGAACCCCGTCGTCTCCATGGCCCTGAGCTGATTCGGAGTGTATCACACCTGAGTGTTGGCCGAGAACTTTTTGCTCGGACATCGTAGGTGCTGCGGCAATGTCCTTCATTCTCTAGTCGTACCGGTCTTTGGAGATTTGTTGTGCCAGGGAAACTAATGATACTGTGATGGCACGATAGTTAGGAAAAAAAAAGCTGATGCTGCCTAAAGTTCGGATTCGGATTCGGATTCGGATTTACTCTAAGCACGGCTTACTGTAAAGCACAGAATCGAAATTCCTCTGTTCATAGATATTTTACATAACTAGGCAATCTGTACAGTTACTTTTTAGAATGCAATGCCCTCTAGGACTTTGTTAGACCCTATATAATGTCTACTTCCAAAATATAGACATGCTTCGTCAGGAGCTATCTATTTTCGATCTTAGTAATCTGGTCACTTTGTAAGTATCATGAGTGGAGAACAAGAAATATGGTGGGGAAGTGAAGATGGAAGATTCGAAACATTACCCTAGCAAGTGAGACGGTGAATTGGGTGATGACCATTCACTGTGCACTCTCCGATACAATCTGATGAATGATGTCACATACAGAAGTCGCCATCGCGCACAGTAATCGGACATTAATTCATGTAATTCTTTCCACAAAATGCTGATTCCTGGGTAACTGCTCACCTCTGAAAATAGATTATACTCTAGTCAATAACATTCTATGAGCCATATGCACCTACTTTTAACCATAGATCTCCACAGTCGCTCAAGTATAATCACAAACAATACTTCATTGCTGCTAGCTTCATCACAAGAAAGTAGAAATAAATTAGGCGGTTCTTTATGACAATCATTATTTATACTCTAGCCTATATATACTTATAATTCCACTAATCTTTCTCTCAGTATTTTGTTGTGAGATATTCGAGTTTGAATATGGCCTATTTTATATGGGATACGGCGGTGACCCGCTGGCTCGGATGGCCCCACTCGCCCGTGGAATACGTTAAAGTTTCGCCCTACTAGCTAGTTTTAATAAGCAAGCTTTTTACCGCTTCCTTCAAGAAGGCGGAATCGCGCCGTGACGAAGATCTACGTTTTCCTTGCCTGGATGACTCGACTATCTTGACCCTTCACTGTTGTCTCCTTGAATCGACAAGGTCAGGGTTGGACGGGAAGTGGAACAGCGTACTTTTCGCGGTTCCGGTTCCTAGAGATTGCTGAAGGAATGTCGGCAGATCTTTTAATATCTGATATCCATTCTCTAGGGCAGAAGGACGCGCTGGAAATTCTTGCGCGTATAGCACGCGTCGAAAAGAAAACCTTCCCCTCTAATGAGGCCATGGAATTCAGCGCTGAGCTGTGGAGAAAGAAGCCTAACACACGCGTTCTCTATGTGACAAACACGCCATTTTCTCAAACAAAGGATTCTCCTACGTTGATTGCGTATGCCCTTTATGTTCGGCAGAAGGCAGTAGCCCTGTTGCACAAGGTCTGCGTCGCGGAACCATACCGTGGACAAGGAATTGGACAGAAGCTTATGAGCTACATATGTGAGCGACTTCGACGAGAGGGCTGTCAGTATATCCAATTGTGGGTCGACAAGGCCAGGGCGCCTGCACGAGCGTTGTATGCTCGTTCTGGCTTTGAGGAACGTGAAGCGATTGACGACTACTATGCACCCGGCCGCACCGGAATAAGGATGGTGTGCAATCTTGAACGTGGTTAATTAGCCATGAACAGGAATCTCCGATTGAGGGGCAGCTAATTTTGTATGGAAGTGAGATCTATTTTACGTTCCTTGCCTGCCAAAATGGAAGGCATGGTGGTGGTTGGGCTCCTTGATCGCGCGGGAGATAACCCCTTGCAGGACCACGAAGGCGATAGATAGCGCTATCAACATCCCCGTGGTGCTGCACGCTCTCTGTCAACCGCCATCATACATTTTTTGACGTCAAGCATAGTCAAGGATGGCTACTCTGAAGGGGGCTACACGCCTCGCGTTTGCCCTTCGACGTCCTCCTACCCTGGGTAAAACTCCCTGGGGGGCCTCCTCGAGGTCCTTCAGGCGAGTTCTGGTGACCCTTCAGTTCTTCGGCTGTCCATTGCTTCCTCGGATTGATTTTCTCTTGTCATGTCCTTCTGATCTTCATCGACATTTTGCGGCCATACGGCTGTCTCTGCAGCATTCGGGACATCAAGCGGTGCTCACGGACAGTGACGGGGTGTGTGCCAGATAATATGGCTCTCTTAATCACCTTTCTTACGCTTGTAGTGGCTGCAAACGCAGTTCCTGCGCCAAGCTGGCCAGTCAATTCGCAATTACCACCTGTCGCTCGAGTATCGCAACCTTTCCAGTTCGTCTTCTCGGAGGGCACCTTCACCAATGACGGCTCCAACATCACATATTCTCTGCTGAACGCTCCTTCATGGCTGAAAGTAGACAACAGTAGTCGCACACTATCTGGGACTCCTGGATCAGGCGACGCTGGTTCTTTCCAGTTTCTCCTGGTGGCTTCTGATCAGTCGGGTTCAGGCCAGATGGATGTGACCTTTGTGGTATCTGCAGACGCAGGGCCAGCAATTGGAAAGCCAATACTACCGCAACTCGCGGCAGCCGGTTCTACTTCCAGTCCTTCTACGCTGTTCATGTACCCCGGTCGGTCCTTCTCTTTTTCCTTCGATTCGGACACATTTCTCAATACGCATTATACGACCACCTACTACGCAACATCAACAGGCAACTCTCCTCTACCCTCCTGGATCGGGTTCAATGCAGCAAATCTTAGTTTCTCAGGAAGTAGTCCTTCATCTCCCTCCTCAGGACCTCAGACATTTACCTTCAACCTTATTGCATCTGATGTCCCTGGATTTAGTGGTGCCACTGTCAGTTTCCAGATCGTGGTGGAATCACATATACTAGCTTTCAAAAACGACTCAGTCGTGCTAAACTTCACCCAAGGACAGCCGTTCAGTACGACCCACTTTCGCGATATATTGACACTGGATGGCAAGGAACCCACTTCGAACGACATTGCGAACATCAACGTTGACGGCCCGAATTGGTTAACGTTGGACAATAATACTATCTCCCTCAGTGGGACAGCGCCTCAAGACGCAGGAGACGAGAATGTCACCATTTCCGTGACGGATATTTACCAGGATGTTGCGACTCTCCTATTGAGTTTACAGGTCTCGCAGCTTTTCGCGGAAGGCGTTGATAGCTGCAATGCCACGGTCGGACAGGATTTCTCGTACGTGTTCGCCACATCATTGCTTAGCACTCCTACGGTCACTCTCACGGTCGATCTTGGACAAGCGTCTTCTTGGGCCAACTATGATTCTTCCACTAGGACTCTCTCTGGGCACGTCCCGGACGACATGAAACCGCAAACAGTTTCCATCGAACTCATTGCCACCCAGGGATCGACAAAGGAGACGCGCAATCTTGATATCAATATCACCCAGAAAGGTTCCAATGATACCGATCAGAATTCAGCGGGTTCGGGACACCGAATCCATAAGAGGAAGAAGGCCGGAATCATAGCGGTTGCTGTTGTGATCCCCGTTGTTTTTGTCATCAGTCTAGCTATCCTACTTTGTTGCTGGCTCCGTAGACGCAGAGCAGCCAAGTCTAAGGACGACCAGGAGGCAAAAGAGAAGTTACAGATATCGAGACCCATACCAGAGCTGGCAGGCGAGAAGACCTCGGAAGATCACCAGCCGCTTCAAAGGTCTGGGTCTGAGACTAGCCAGGCTTCTCCTACACATTCCGATCCTCCTCAGCTGGAATTGGGACCACTTTGGGAGGTAGATTCTTTGCGAAGGGAAAGTAATGGCAGGGTGGTGGATGAAGATGCCCGGCTCAATCGATCTATAGCCGCTTGGGGCTTTGGACCCTCCACGAGTACCGGAACGAACGAAGAGAAGCAATCGGAGGAGACACCCAGCAACTCGAGACGTCAATCTCAACGAAGCTCGACCCTGCGTCGCAGTGCTACGAACTACTCGAGAAAGAGAGAACCACTCAAGACCATCCAGCCACGGTCGTTCAAGCGGGATTCGATTGTATCGACTAAATCCAAGCGATACTCACGACGCTCTAGCGGTATCCAGTCTGGCGTTATCCAGTCTAGCGGCATCCAGTCTGTTGCCCCCGGACTTCCAGTCAGACTCAGTGGTGCTGGACACGGAGCGGGCGGGTTCGGGCCTCCAGGACATGGAGTTGTAAGAATTTCCTGGCAGAATACGCAAGCATCGTTTGGAAGTGATGATGCTGGCATCGAGAATATAGCACCGCTCTTCCCCCGACCGCCACGAAGGAGGACCATCAGCTATTCTTCGAAAAACGACCGTTCCAAGCGGCTTAGCCTGAGACCGGTTGACCCGAGTAGCTCGACTCTCTCAGAAACGGAGTCTCTCGAAGCATTTATCCAGGGCCGTGCGAGGAGCAGAAACTCTGTCAGTCCGATGTTCTCTGCCCGGCTGAACAGTAAAGCGTCATCGGGCGTGCGAGCGCTGGAGAAAGCTCGCAGGACGCCCAGCGGTACCGGGACAGCAGGATCGGTATCCATCTATACCGATGAGGTCCGCCAGTCTCCTCCACGACGCCTGTCGACCGCTATGTCGGGGTCAGTCTACACGGATGATGTCCGACGGTCGCTTCAGCCACGGCCATTGTCCCAGGTGTCGAGTACGCATCAGAACCGAGGCAGTCAACCTAACTTCGCTAAAAAGTACAGCGAGATCATTTCCCCTCTTCCCCGTTTCTGGAGCCATGGCAGTTTGGCGAGCAACCGTCGACAGGAGTCCGGAGACTCCCTCACGAGCTCTGATGACTACCATGACCTCATTGATGAGCGCGAGGAACCGGATGGACAGCGCTGGTGGTATAAGGTCAACCCGTCGGGAACAGCGTCTGGAAATGCATTGGAGAAGACGAGTGAGGCCACTGACGAGCGTCCCGCGGACTCCGATCCGATGGACAGCCGGGTCCGACGCATGAGTCTCGCGCGGACGGGGGGTCAAGACAGCCCCGGCAGCCGTAGTGACCGACTCTGGAGGCTGGGGGAGAATCAAGAGCGACGGCCGATCAGCATTGAAGACAGCAGCAGCCTCCATCGGACGATCACGGGCAGTGTGCGCGGCAACCTGGCATTTGTATAAGGACGTGGCGGAGCATTGAAACGAACAAATACACATCTGGTGCATCATGTTTTGAGTTCTGTTTTTGGCATCGGTCGCCCATCCGGTTGACCGCTATTTCCCCATTCTGTTTGATTTTCTTGCATTAGATAGCGGCCCCAGCGGCTCTTGTTGGATGTTTTCGGAAAAAGATACCTCGGGGCACAAGATCCTGTATGTTACGTCGTCATAGTCTTGCATAGAATACACAGCATCACCTAATCGAATCTTGGATCGGAAATGAATGCGAAACCAATTATTTACATTCTCTGTACTAGATCCAGCACGATTGGCCCTGGAAAGGGGGCGTGAAATACGAGCAGACCCCTTCCTGGATCTACCGGCAGTCGATCCCGATCACATAATCTGGGGAAACTCCCATCCTTTACCACTTCGAGTTCGACGGAGGCGCGAAGCTTGGATCTCTCCGAGATCAGCACGAAGGAATCTAAGAGGGCCGGGGATCCATCAGGCAACACCGCGACCGACCGGTGCGGGAACGGACTGTCGCACTGGTTTCACGCCGGGACCAGATAATACGCGGCCTGGGTCCTACGCCGGTCTTGGGAAGTGGGATTTTTTTTTTTTCTCAATCGCGGGGCTGGGGGGGCAAAGCCTTGTACGGAAAAGAGAGAGAGCAAGAGAGAGGGGGGCGAGATGCCAACCAG
The DNA here is from genome assembly GCA_029606265.1 of Paecilomyces dactylethromorphus. Lineage (NCBI taxonomy): Eukaryota > Fungi > Ascomycota > Eurotiomycetes > Eurotiales > Thermoascaceae > Paecilomyces > Paecilomyces dactylethromorphus. The sequence continues at coordinate 1,397,183 of JAPVCE010000033.1, read as the reverse complement.
GCAGAGATTGATAACTTACCCTAAGGGACGGGACAAATGACTACTGCGCGTTTGACATTATTACTAACCGTGCTAACTCAGGGTCCCCAGCGGGAATGGGCTGGTCAGGACCAGTCTAGATGTGAAAACTCTGTCTGATCTACGGTGCCAGTGCAGTAACAATACCACTGCTTCGTGCTGCTGCGGCTGTGGCTCCCCGTTGGCGCTGCCAAATACCGCTGTCGAGTGACATGACTGGACCTGCCAAGGGGGCAAAACATGACAGGAGGGGGAGGGGAGAGAGGGATCGGAGGACAGGATTAGATAGTAGGAATCTGATACTGGTGGAGGGTGAAGAAAAGAAACGATTGTGCCGTTGTATCTGCTGCGGTTTTGTTGGGAACCGGTCGCAGTGATTCACCGCTATCGTACAGTCAAGTAACTGGACCGTTTTGGGGGAGGAAAGGAGAGATACTGACGGTCACAGTGGCCAGGTACAATCAGGGAATCCAATGGAGAGGCGCGGGCAGGGCAGAGGAAGGGTGATATGTGATGTGCTAAGAAGTCCAGGATCAAAAAGAAAGCAACACCTAGAGAATTACGTAGGGCATATGAGATAATCATATTTTTTTTGTGAGATTTTTTCCCCCTGTATTCTTTCATCTTTGCTTGCTCTTGTCGTTCGCTCAACTGCCTGGTACGGGCGACCACCAAGTCACCAGACGCTAAGCATTTTCGTCATTTCTCACCTCCGGCGGTTTCTTCAACACGCGACTTGCAAACTTCATCCCCCCCAAAGCTGTTCCGCCCTGCTTGGCTTTTGTTCCTGAGCATCCAGCCAGTGCTCTCTCCTCCTGATCTTTTGTGCTGTCGCAGTGTTCCGTTGGTATTGGCCTGCGTCAGAATCTGAACCCTCCGATCGCCCTTGGTGCACTGGCTCCATCCGCCTTTTTCCCCGCCCAGATTCTCTCTACCCATCCATCGGTTTCAACGCTACGACGTGAATATCGGTCCGGCTCCCGACAGAGCTTTCATACACCATCCGACCGCATTCCCTGACTGGATTGTGTGCAATAAGAACGGAATTTGCCTGGCAGTCTCTCTCAGTGCAGGCCTGTTGTTCGAGAATCTATCCTTCACGGGAGTTTGAGTGACCAGCCATAAATCATGGGACAGACCTTATCAGAGCCGGTAGTAGAGAAGGTAAGGATCTGATTCCTATTCTTGTTCAAGATGCTGTGAGTTGGGGCGCATGAACCTCTGTATTGCTGGTGTACTCTCCTGTCTACGATCAGTGGAGATGGTGACAGGCTGGATGCGGGGCATGACGCACTGTGGTCTGGATGCCCTTCCTGTTCGAGGGATAACCCATTGCAGATGAGGCACTGTACCCTGGCTCTCTAGTAACCTGTGTTCTGATTTTTTCTACGCTCCTGCTTGCCATCTCGTCTGGGGTAACTGACATTGGGCCCCTGATGAGTAGACTTCTTCGGAAGGTGAAGATGAGTGCGTGCTGTACGGCGTGTCCGCCATGCAAGGCTGGAGAATCAGCATGGAAGATGCCCACGCAACGATCCTAGATCTGCAGGCCAAGTTCGGAGAAGGCGGCGGCAAGCCTACCGATCCGAGCAAACGACTCTCGTTCTTTGGTGTATATGATGGGCATGGAGGAGACAAGGTAGCTTTATTTGCAGGAGACAATGTCCACAAGATTGTCGCAAAACAAGAGGCGTTCAAGAAGGGCGACATTGAGCAGGCCCTAAAGGATGGGTTCCTAGCAACAGATCGGGCGATCTTGGAAGGTTGGTTGCAAAGTGTTTCCCCAGGGCTGCTGGCTGGATGGGCCCGGGCCTTTGATGGAACCTGGCTGATAACGAGAGTAGACCCGAAATACGAGGAAGAGGTCTCTGGCTGCACGGCGTCGGTCGGTGTCATCTCTCGCGACAAGATCTGGGTGGTATGTATCTGTTGCTATACGAAGGTATCGTTGTCTTACATGGTTTACAGGCCAATGCTGGTGATTCACGATCTGTGCTTGGTATCAAGGGTCGCGCAAAGCCTTTGTCCTTTGATCACAAACCCCAGAACGAAGGTCAGAATTCCGCTGGTTTCTATTCTCCCGGTTCCCATCTGACAATTCTCCATAGGCGAAAAAGCACGTATTAGCGCCGCAGGCGGCTTTGTCGACTTCGGACGAGTTAACGGCAACTTGGCCCTGTCCCGTGCAATTGGAGACTTCGAGTTCAAGAAGAGCCCTGAGCTATCCCCCGAGCAGCAGATTGTCACCGCTTTCCCTGACGTGACTATACACGAGGTCACCGAAGACGATGAATTCCTAGTCATTGCCTGTGACGGTATGTAATGGACATCTTTTATTTTTCAATCTTCAAGCTCTTGTGCTTTCACGATATCCTTTACTAAATATTTGATTGCAGGTATTTGGGACTGCCAGTCTTCGCAGGCAGTCATCGAGTTCGTTCGCAGAGGCATCGCAGCCAAGCAGGAGCTGTACCGGATCTGTGAGAACATGATGGACAATTGCCTAGCCTCCAACAGCGAGACTGGAGGAGTTGGGTGTGACAACATGACTATGATTATTATTGGACTTCTTCACGGCAAGACCAAGGAAGAATGGTATAATCAGATTGCAGAGCGGGTGGCCAATGGCGATGGACCTTGCGCACCGCCCGAGTACGGTAAGTTTCACGAACAATCCTCCGAGTCCAATAAAAGCCCTGCTGACTGATGCGTTGTAGCTGAATTCCGCGGGCCTGGCGTCCGGCATCAGTTTGATGAGAACCCCGATGACTATGATCTAGAGCAGGACAACCGAGCCCGCGGCTTCAGCGTCCGCTCGGGCCGCATCATCCTTCTCGGTGATGGCACCGAAGTCATGACCGATCAGAACGAGGAAGATCTTTTCGATCATGCGGATGAGGATAAGGACCTAGAGAATCAGGTGAAGAGAGGAACCGAAGACACGACCAGGAACGATCGGGAAGGCACCCCCGGACCGCAAGTGAATCGCGAGGCTACTCCGCAGACTGCGGAGGCATCTGAGACCGGACCCAAGATCTCAGAATCGCCGTTGCCCGCCACTACGGAGAAGTTGGAGAAGCCAGATACGGCTGAGAAAGCGACATCTTCCTAGTCCGGGGGTTCTCCTCCCCTCCTGGACGCAGATTCGTGATCCTATGATTTATTGATTCCACGATGCTATCCACCCGCCCTCCACTTGCGCCTTCGTCTATCCCCGCATGTCCCTTTTTCTTTTTCCCTTTTCTTCTTTTACTCGATTATCCTGTAACGGAGGAGACAGCCCAAGCAGTAGCTTCTTGGGTCTCCATCCTTTGTCCCGATTCGGGTCGATCTATGTCTTGCGATGTATGGGAAAGGTGTCCGGGCCGATGAAAGTCATGCCGCGACGACCGTACGTCTATTTTATGTCTGCACAGGAGATACCGAATGCGCTCCCACTTCTTTCGAAATCCGCTTTGTTCTCTCCGGAATGTTCTTCTACGTCGCTTTTTGTGCCTCTTTCTATTTTCCTCTTGTTTCTTACCTGTTGCAACCTGTCATTCTCGTCGCGATCCGCGGACCGTGTGGTGGAATATGGCTGCGGAGGGGCTTCCATCGGGGTGGACTGCACGATTTACTCTACTTACTGTCGCTGCTTGGAGCCTTGTCACCGGCTCCAGAGGCCAGATGAACGGGGAAGGGGGTTCCACAGTGGCATTGCACACATCCAGGCGTAACCGGTATCTAAGTCTACACGTTTGAGATCGTCTTTTAGTCTGCTTGGACAGGAATTCGTATCTATTCAGTTTCCGGACCACGGCACCAGAGCTTCTCTCCCGGGAGACCTCAGTAGATGAGCGCGACTCTCCCGCGAACGAATCTTCTTCCTAAAGAAAAAGCAAACCCCTAGAAGAATACTACCAATGGCATGCAAAATAACGACCAAGAGTCAGAAAAGCAGCTCGAGAGGGCGGTTCATCCCGTAGAAAACTTTTTTTTTATCTGCTATCTTCTTTTATTTTCCTTTTTTTTTTCCCCCGCTGTTGGATATAATATCTGATAGGTCTGTTGCATTTTCCCCCCTCTTCCTCTGCATGACGTGACTCCGAGCCCGATACTTTTCCCCTCACTGGTTTATATCTCCTTCTCTCTCTCTGATGAATATCAACTAAAAAAAAAAAAACCATAATTGAGCGATCAACATTAAAAAAGCACCTGCATTGAGATCGACCGCCGGTCCGAACCCTACCCGAGCGCACGCGGTGCCAAGTCGCATTCCGTATCGACGACGAGCATCGACGCTTGTCCGAAGAGATTTTACCCACGTCTTCCCCACCCGGCTCTCGTCGTCTCCAGAAAGCTCCGGGACGCCTTGGGCCCACTAAGTCCGATTCCATCCCCCTGACCGACACAGTTGACATCTGCATCGATCGGAATCAAGCGAGTCCGCGTCTTCTCTTTTTTCTCTCCGTTCCGATCGCCTGCATCGAAAACAGGGGAGCTGTACAAAAAGCTCTCTTCACCGCAGAGTCTTGCTCAACATGACCTCTCCCTCTTCTGCCTCGGGCTCTGCCAAGCGCAAGCGGAGCGCCTCTCACCTCTCGTCGGCCAACGTCCCGAAATCATCGACCGCGGATCTACTCCAGCCTTCGTCCCGAGACGCGTCCGGTGAGGAAGGTGACGACTCTGCGGCTCCTTCTGCTTCGACGGGCAAGCACAAGAAGTCCTCTGAGCCCACATCCGTGCCGCCGACGAAGCGTGCTCGAACTCGCAACGGTGCAATGGCTGACGGGACGAATGACAATGGCACGACAGAAGAATTGTCGAGGAGAAAGGAGGACCCGGGGGAACCGTCAGAGACTACGGAGTCCAGTGTCGACATTGAGCATCGTGCGAAAAGAAAGTCAGCAACCCACGGCAAGACTCCATCGTCATCGAGCAAACAACATGAAGAGACGGAAGGAATGATGGCACCGCCTGAGAAAGCGGGAATAGAGCCCCCCAAGGGCTATCAGATGAACCCTCCACCGACTGGGAGGCCGGTTCGTATCTACGCGGATGGCGTCTTTGATCTCTTTCATCTGGGGTACGTTGGGCTCCGCGAAGAATAGTCTGATGTCAAAAAAAAATGACACAGACCTCCGAGATAATACTCTGATACCTTCTAACAATCGTATTGCAACAGACACATGCGACAACTGGAACAAGCAAAGAAGGCCTTCCCTGAAGTCTATCTCATTGTGGGGGTGACTGGAGACGAAGAGACACACAAGCGAAAGGGTCTGACCGTGTTGAGCGGCAAGGAGCGAGCAGAGACCATCCGTCACTGCAAGTGGGTGGATGAGGTCATTCCGAACTGTCCCTGGATCGTGACCCCGGAGTTCTTGGAGGAGCATAAGATTGACTACGTCGCCCACGATGATCTCCCGTACAGCGCGGCCGAAGGAGATGACATTTATGCCCCGATCAAGGCCCAAGGGAAGTTCTTACCCACCCAACGAACAGAGGGTGTCAGTACCACGGGTATAATTACAAAGTATGTCGCCCCAAACTTCAGGATGAGTAGCACTGATCTCTCGAACCTTGCAGGATTGTCCGTGACTACGACAAATACATTGCTCGTCAGTTCCAGCGGGGCGCTTCTCGACAAGAGCTCAATGTCTCTTGGCTCAAGAAGAATGAGTTGGAGATCAAGCGTCACGTGAGTGAACTGCGCGACAGTATCCGAAACAACTGGTCGACGACTGGTCAAGAACTGGGCAAGGAGCTGCGTCAGTTCTGGCAGAACAGCCGGCCTAACAGTCCTGCCCGCAGCACACGTAACAGCCTTGACCTTTCGAGAAGCGGCACTCTTACCAGCCCTACGTCTGGCAACGGCATTGCGAAGACGCATCTGTCGCGCCTGGAGATCCCGAACCGTTCTGAGAGCCCTGGTGGCCAATCGCGGAATGAGGATTTCGTGACTGGCTACAGTCTGGGATTGATTGGAGGTGTTCGAGCATGGGTAAGTGTCTATTGAACCCCTATCTTTGTTGTTCTCCTTGGAAAGCCGGCTACATATTATTATCCTTCTTGGATCGGTGGAGGACATCTGTCTTTTCTTCCGGCCACTGACACAGTTAACGCAGATGATGCGGAATCGGACGTCTCTGCTACAACCCAGTCGACCCCAATCGCCCGAGGGTAGCGAAGAGGAACATGAGCAGGACGACACCCATCCCCGGCCCGAGTCCCCTGAGCTGCGTGGCAGAGCCTCCAAGGAGAGCCAAGTGCCCAACTCGAACTCGATGGCTGTGGTATCGTAAGATCGTCCGCCGTGTTTAGTCCTTTCTGTAGGAGTCCGGCAAGTGTGCCGTACATAAGTCCCAAGAAGCCCTGAAGTAAAACACAGGCCCTGGTAGATGCGGACGGCACCGCTTACGACCACCCACACCCTACGTACCTGGCCCTGTTACCCAGCCGACACTTCCTCCGTCCGGAAGGCAACCCTCTACCCAAAAAAAAAAAAAAGGAAAAACTATATTTTCATTCTACCTTTCTTCTATTGGAATATGCAGGCCCGATCTAGACGAGCGTCTATATTTAATTCTGATAAGACATAGAAGCGCTACTACCACCAGCAGCATCAACAGCAGCAAGCATCAGCATCAGCGTCAGCAGCATCCTTATCATCATGGTCATCAACTAATGGCGCCAGAGACGTTTCGGCGCAAAGTCATAATTTGGGTCTGACATTTTCTTTTATCTTTCTAATGACAAAACCAAGCAGCAAAACCGGGGGAGGAATAGAGAAAACCAAAGACAAAAAAGGGAAAAGAAAAAGGGACATATATAGATAGAATTATTGTTCAAAAAATCTATGAGTCGCTCGCTCACTTTTGCCTTATCCAGAACCGTAACAGGATGAGCTCATGAGTCGAATGAACTTACCGCTTTCCTTTATCTAAATCTTTTTCTCGAATTGGTAGATACTGATGTGCAAGTGCTTGACTGCTAATATGTATCAGCGTAGCATGGAGAACCAATACTGAATACATCCATAGTAGTCATTATGAGCAATTTAATGATGTTTTGTAATAGACCCACTATATGCTCCCGTGACAGGGGGAATATATAAATCCAACTTTGCAAAGTTAGTAACTTGGTGCCTGCATCACATCAAAAAGGTCCTCGGGAAAATCTCTATTTATGCATACGCACAAATTATTTTAGAATGTTCTATTTCTAGGGACTTTTCCATGATTCATTGTCTGCTCGAAAGGAAATATATAAAATGATCTTTAAACGCATTGGTGACTGTAGAAATTGATAATTTATATTTATGGAGTTTAATCTTAGAGTAAGTTAGAAGTATTTGGAGGTTAATAATGTATAATAACAGTCGAATTGTAGTAGAAACTAATATATTGATGCCCGTGAGAATTTGTGTAATGTTGTTTATTTCTTGTCGCTTGGTGCTCTGATCCCCACTTTGGCGGTGAAATGGGTCTCTGAGCTTAAAGTTCAGGGGAGGTTACCTCCCGAGGTCTTCATTTCTCATAATCGCATATTAAAGTGCTATCTAAGATGCGTAATCTTTTCTACACCAGTTGCGAAAAGCTGCCTGCTACGGCGGTCTATAATGTGTCCTACCCCAATTTTCGTTCTTAATGGTCAACTTGAGCCGACGCTGGAAGACGGATATCAGCGAAATGTGACAGACCCATTAAAGGTCTGGTTAACCGCTTGATTCCCAACTGTACCGTTGTTATTAAACGTGATGCCTCCGCCCTGGTTCAAGCTTATTAGCGCCGCGCAAATGGCAATTCTCGACGACTTACAAAATTGCTTTGTGTCTCTGATTTTTCTCTGGATTTAGGTCCAGAGTCTTGATCAGTCCCTCTCCATTCATGAAGCAGGGCTTTAGCGCATGCTGCAGCGGTGACGGAGGAGTATTTTTGCCATTTCTTGTTCTTGTGGCTGTCTGCGTAGTCGCATACCCCCTTGATAATAATGGTTGGAAAAACATCCCACACTCCGGCACCTTCCATTTCGAAGCCCAGCACTCCCTCCTGTGTCGCGATCCGATCTCGGTGCAACGCTGATTTCATGACGACATCACCAGAAGCGAATAAACCGAAATGGACTTGTGGAATAGATGCTCGTGTGGAAGCATCCACAGAATTAGTATTGTCAAGCAGAATACGCCTCTGTTCTCGAGGAACTAGCTGGCTCTCATCACACTGCAGTTCAGCACACGAGAGTGTGAGGGCGATATCACATGGAGCACTGTTCATTCCAATGCATTGTGCGCATACGGTGCAAACTGCCGGATTTTGATGTTTGTGAAGATAATTAGCATTGTATAGCTTGTCCTCCCTTCGTGGTGGACAGGTTGAGTGGCCGAATCCTTCCTGAGCACAGATCTCTGCGATATATCTCGAGATCCTTTGTCGCAGCTTTCCGCGTGCCCTCCAGCCTTGAACTCGTTGCAAGAGCGCACGAATTTCAGGTTTGGGACGGCCAAGATTGTCATTAAGGGTGTTTTTCCGAACCACATGATCTGCAAATTGTCGCCCAAAGTCGAATTGGATAACTCCTGTACTAACAATGACATCTCCAAGGAATATCTCCTCTCTGTCATCCGTCGGTTGAGGAACTCCTCCACAGATACCAACAACCAACCCTAGTCGGATGTTCGGGAAACTAGCGCGCAAACTACTCGCAACATTGGCTGCATTTCCTTTTCCCATGCCGGGCATATATGCCAGGACAACATGGTGCTGCCCAATTCTCCCAAAAGTGTAGGAGTTTGGATCGCCTGGAACTTTGCCGTATTGATATTCGTTATCTTCTTCCCAGAACTCGTCAAATGCTGCCTCTACAGCATTAGACTCGGTGCCTAAGGCACAAATGATCGTAATTTTGAAGCTATTTCGATCCGTTGGCCGCATCGTTTAGAAGTAAGAAATTTGTTTTGCTTTCCAGGACTTCGCATATATGATATTTCTGGTGACTCGATTGCAGGAGGGACACCCCAGGCCTATAAGCGATATGATCCCTAGGATATCTCTATTTGTAGTGCAAGCCTTCGATCTTGATTGAACACATCAGCATAGTCTTCAGGGATTAATAGGATGGGCACCAAGACCACCATCTGAGACTCCATGTCTGCCCGATCATTTGATAGCTTTCAGCGTGAAGCTCACATCGCTAATGCAAGGCTGACACGGAATATGGGGATTGGTTGTCAGTGCTATCACCTAAACGACAGGCGCAAGGCTCCGGACGGCCCCTGGGAAACGACTAATCGAAGAGGCAGGTGGGGTTTGGACTGGCTGAGACTGTCTACCCATCTTCAGCCGCACGCTGATCATTTTATATTCATGTGACATCCTGAATCTACGGTGTTTTCGATCCTATGATGAAAGAATAGAGAATGAAGTTGGCATAATCATCGATAACACAATTGTCAACTGTGACCTTGATCAGTGGATCAAACTCTACTGAGTGAATCTATTTACCACAACAGCACATACTGACGAGTGGAACCAACATGGCCAGCTCGGAAAATGGGAGTAGGATCCAGAGCCCGGTCACCTTCAATAATCAGGCAAGGGTTCAAAACCAAGCTGTCTCTCAAACCTTCAATGAGCCCGTTCGCTTTGTGAATATAATCCAAAATGTGCCCTCGTTTGTTCAGTTAACTGGTTAGTAGAAATACCAACCTCCATTCCAGATTATATCGGGTAACACTAACATATTCCAGATCCATCCGCCTACGATAATGGTAAATGATCTACTTTTCGTCAAACAAGCAATATCACTAAGTGAATGGACAGAAATTCTCGAGTCGCTCGCCTTCCCTCAGATGTTTGATCGACAATGCAACGTAGAACAGCCTCATGAGAGTACCTGCCGATGGATTTTGGAACTAGAAGAATATCAGAACTGGAGCAAAAATTCTGGTCTACTTTGGATCAAAGGAAAGCCGGGAGCAGGAAAATCAACCCTGATGGCATTCCTATACAGGATGATGAAGGATCAACACCGGATAGAGAACGGCACAGATCACGGCATTGACCTGGAATTTTTCTTCAGCGCTAGAGGGGTGGAGCTACAACGGACACCGCTAGGAATGCTTCGATCATTGTTGAATCAGCTCTTTCGCCAGGATCCGGCCATTCGTCCTAATGTGAGAAAGGCTTACAAGGAAAAACGTACAGCATTCGGGTGTGGCGAGCGCCGCTGGGAATGGCAGAGACAGGAGCTGGAAGGGTTGCTGCAACAGACCCTTGTTGTATCAGTTCAAGAACGTCCAGTGACAATCTTTGTGGATGCACTCGACGAGACAGGGGCACTATTTGCTTCAGAACTCGCGGGATATTTTCATCGGGTTAGTGATCAGATTGTCTCGGCGACAGCGGTGGCAAGGATATGTATATCATCCCGACACTACCCTGTCCCCACAAGTCGCCGAGGAATCGAGATCTGGGTAGAAAAGCATAATGGTCACGACATAGCCGCCTTCGTCAATGGCCGCCTCGATCCGGAACAACTAATGGATGTTGATCCTTCTGAACAAGAAGCTTGGCACGAACTTAAGGAGGATATTGTTCAACAGGCAACTGGGATGTTTCAATGGGCTCGTCTGGTCGTCTCTCTAGTTTCCAGAAAGATTACAGATGGAGAATCACCAGAGGGCATTCGCCATTGGCTACAGAAAGTCCCTGCTGAACTAGGAAGTGTTTATCGGTATATACTGGAGAGCATCATCGATGTAGAGTATCGTAACCAGTCATTCCTCTTGTTTCAATGGGTATGTCTGGCCGAGCGACCTCTATCGGTGACAGAGATGCGGTATGCTTTAGCTGCAAAGGATGTTACTGCTTATACACGTTATTACCAATGGAACTCAACCCGTAACTTTGTCAAGGATGATGCGCGCATGAAGAAGCTAGTCAAGACTTTTTCTGGTGGTCTGGTAGAGGTGGTACAGGACCAGGATAGTCAGGAAGAAACCATACAAGCCATTCACCAATCGGTGAACGACTTTCTTCTTCCGCAAGGATTGACCGTATTAGCGAAGCTTGTTCTCGCGGACTCAACCATTGATAATATCATCCTTCAATGCCATAAAACCTTGTACCGATCGTGCTTAAATTATCTTAGTATTGAGGACGTGGAGATTACTTCAGAGGATTCTTCGGACTTTGAAGAAACCACAAAACAGAATATCTTATGTCAATCCCCATGGCTTAAATATGCTGCCACCAGCATCTTTCATCATGCCGAAAAGGCAACAAGCTGTCGGTTTGATGAGCTGGGAGAAGAAATCCAGTTACTACAACAACTAATTGAAAAATGGGTTTTCATCTATCGTTTGTGGAATAGACATTACAGAGGATTCCCAGAGAGGGGTGCGACATTACTACATACAGCTTCTGCCGCAAACCTGATTAATGTGGTTCAGCATCTTGTGTCTGATAGAACGGCAGTCGATGGCAAAGACATGGAAGGAAACACTGCATTACATTATGCAGCCCAATCGGGTCACCAAGAAGTGGCTGAGATCCTTTTTTGTGCGGGGGCCGATCTCGAGGCAAAAAATGTGGAGAATCGGACACCCCTTGTACAAGCGGCAGGCCATGGGCACATATCGTTTGTTAAGTGGATTTTGTGCAAGAATATCAATGTCAATGAAGCAATGGGAGATTTCGGAAGTGCTCTACAAGCAGCTTCTTTTAGAGGTTCGGAGGAGATAGTGCAAATGCTGCTTGAAGCTGGTGCTGATGTGAATGCTCAAGGTGGAATACATGGCAATGCACTAACAGCAGCAGCAGCAGCTTCATATTGTTCAGAGAAGGTAGTGCAAATGCTGCTTGAAGCTGGTGCTGATGTGAATGCTCAAGGTGAAGAACATGGCAATGCACTACAAGCAGCTTCTTTTAGAGGTTCGGAGGAGATAGTGCAAATGCTGCTTGAAGCTGGTGCCAATGTGAATGCTCAAGGTGGATATCATGGCAATGCACTACAAGCAGCTTCATATCGAGGTTCAAAGAAGGTAGTGCAAATGCTGCTTGAAGCTGGTGCCAATGTGAATGCTCAAGGTGGATATTATGGCAATGCACTACAAGCAGCTTCATATCGAGGTTCAAAGAAGGTAGTGCAAATGCTGCTTGAAGCTGGTGCTGATGTGAATGCTCAAAGTGGAATATATGGCAATGCACTAACAGCAGCTTCATATCGAGGTTCGGAGGAGGTAGTGCAAATGCTGCTTAAAGCTAGTGCTGATGTAAATGCTCAAGGTGAAGAATATGGCAATGCACTACAAGCAGCTTCATATAGAGGTTCGGAGGAGGTAGTGCAAATGCTGCTTGAAGCTGGTGCCAATGTGAATGCTCAAGGTGGATATTATGGCAATGCACTACAAGCAGCTTCATATCGAGGTTCAAAGAAGGTAGTGCAAATGCTGCTTGAAGCTGGTGCTAATATGAATGCTAAGATGGATATTATGGCAATGCACTATAAGCAGCTTCATATAGAGGTTCGGAGGAGGTAGTGCAAATGCTACTTGAAGCTAGTGCTAATGTGAATACTCAAGGTGGAGAATATGACAATGCGCTAAATGCAGCTTCAAGTCGACGTTTTTTGTGAGGTAATACAGATGTTACTCGAAGCTGGTACCGATTGGAAGGATTAAGGTGACTGTACGGAGCAGCTCTCCTGGAAGTTACAGTAGAAGTTAGAATCAACTCATATATCTCTTTTCACCTCGGAGATTCTGATAAATGATACTATTTGTTGGGCACGTTTTCGTCTTACTGTTTGTTATAGTAGAAATTACTGATACGCTTTCTCAGGCCTGGAGGAAACACATTCATTCTTGATAGTTATTGGAACAATGTTCTTGATTGAGGATCTTACAAAAAACTTATTATCGAAAATGTAGGAATACCACTTTACTGCCACCCCTGACTCCGGCGATATTGCACAGAATGGTGTGGAAATTATTAGAATGACTACTCGAGACTGGACAGAGATCGTCATCTCCTGTATTTTATGAATTAAGCTATTATCTGATATTTCCACATGCCCTCTATAATACTCGTTTCAGCTTTGAATGACGCTCAAAAGTGAATGAAAATGGTATTAGAGTACATAGCATCCTTGGTAATGCTTACCGATGCCGAGCTCACATTCATCTAAATATGCATTTGGCTCATTGTGGTACTCACTCCTCTGTTGAAGATACAAAGGTGCCGCGGTACTCAAACATGTCGGTACAGCTTTGAATGAAAACTAACAGAATTAAACATGAAAACTATTGAAAGCTGTTTAGGGTTGAGAAAAAAATGGATTCAATGGAAATATGTACAAGTTCGTCAAGAATGAGATGAGGAATTATCGTCGAAACCGATTCTACATCTACTACTCCGATACAGATATGTACCTAGGATTTAATGAGCTTCAATAACAGCAGCCACTAGATCTTAACTTTGATGACTACGCTATATATTTTGAGGCTATAATCAGATGGATATGGATAAACAGGAATGAACTGGTTGAGAAGATTCAAAGTGAAGAAATGGCAATATACCCGATGGCTGATGATTTCCTGACCTTTCCTGACCCATAAAAAAGATCAGTTACCCGTTGGTCCTATGTTCTATGCGGCAGATGAAGAGAACCTCCTCAATCTAAAAAAGTGTAGATTGACAGTAGTGTTGTACTTCACAGGGCTTTATCAGGCTGACAGAACAAAATGACGAAATCTCTCCCAGAAAATGTTGCTTTCATCGGAAATTTTTCGACTGAGTTCCATTTCGGACCTACTCAACTGTTTTCTGGTTTTTGGCCATATACGATATAACTATGACTAGTTAATATAATATAGTATCAACTGGGGGACATCTACATACAAGTCAAAATATCCATGAATATTCCTATCTCTTGAGTCCGTCCTTGTCTTAGAGACTAGAATAGATACCTCTTCTTTTGACCATCCTTCGTACCGCGTGAGGACAGCCATAGCTGCTGCTTCAAAGCCCGATTCCGCTTGCAAAAGGTTCCATATGCCAAGCTTTTTCTTAAAACACGTACATTTATCAGTCTTTCAATAATGGACACTGAGTGAAAATTGCGCTTACTAATTTTTCATCCTTTGGCCAAGCTCCCATAGGGACTATATACTTGTGAACAGACACGTTCACGAAACCAATATCGCGAAACCATTCTTCCGAATGGGTCCCGGGGTTAGGGTCGTATCCTCTCTTTTCGAAAGCTCCAATTACCACGTCGTACCATTGTGCGATTGATGTCCCTTCGGTAGACCCGTCTTCACAACGTAACCTGCAGTCCCAGTCCTGGATTTCAACCCAACCACCAGGAGAAGTATTTCTGCTCATATTAGCATCCACTAAAAATGAGGTTCTAATAACTTAACTTGAAAGATTCCTCTAAAAGACGTTTGTAGTCCTTTATGGAAGCTGCGAGATATCTGGTGTGAATGAAGTCAAACGGCCTATTATAGACCCAATCTGCTTCGATGTCATCAACAAGGAATTTGACATTAGGAGGAACCCTGCATTATTAGTAAAATATCCACCATAATATTTGTTTGACCTGAAGATTTGAGATGCGCTTACATCGCCGGCTGGATTGGACTCAGATCAACGCCAATAACCTGCGTCAGCTCAGAATATAGCCCGCGAATCGTTTCTTGATCTTCCACGTACCTCAGCAGAAGGATACATATCCCCTTGAAGGTAATTTTAGTAATATATGGGTAATCTGATCATTGCCTCACTCACCAAAGTCTATCGGCCAAATTCCGGTCCCAGTTCCCAAATCAAGAACTCGATGTGGTGCATTACCAATAGGTGCAAGAAACAGTTTGCGATCAGTTAATGTCAAAGTCAATTCGTGAAGGATGTCTAGTCGATCCTTCTCATCTTCGTCATTAGGCATGAGGTAAGCTGCCTAGTCAGCAAGCAATCCAAATATCGTATAAAAAAACCCTTACTGCCGTCCCGATACGCATGATATCTTCTGCCATTCTCTTCTCGATAGTTAAGAACCGATGAAGTAAGAGATGAACTGTATCTTGACCTGAAATGGGTCAGTTTCAAAGATGTAATTATTCTTGAAAGTGATTGCAAACAGTTCATCTCCGTAACTAGAATCTGTTTCAGTGACCTGATGAGAAAATCTATTAATTAACCTCCCTAGAACCAAACACAGGAAAGTGTAAACATACAGAAAGATCAACTTCAATTCTTCGAGATGTGCCGCTCATCGTGAAAATTGGTTTGAAGCAAGCGTATTCAGATTAAAACATGGGAGATAGAGAGATGGGTGAAGGGTGTACAAAAATACACAAGCAAGATGGGATGTTAACTAAAATCTGGGCGTTTATATAGATTCCGACTGATGCTTTAGACGTACAAAAAGTACCATCCAGACCAGGCAGCGTGTTCCGTTCTTCCCATCCACCACCTGATCTTTCATCATGGGTTTGATCATCAATAATGTCTTGGAGTGGGGGAGCAATGGCCGAGACCTAATACAGGACCTATCATGATGTCACATATTGAACAAAATAGGTGAGCTGCATGCGTTATCCAGTTTTGGCCACATACCTATGCACGCTGGGGTTCAGGTTTGCTTGCGTCCTGTCAACGCTAGAATAATATGTTCAGTGATCTACGCAAGCAGCAAATGGCTACCCTTGCCCCAAAGTGTTACAGAATTTTATGTACTTTCCGGAAGCTAGGATAGTTCCCCGTTCTAATTCCTGTCCACAAGCCTGCATTTGTGATCATGCTTACAGAAGTTCATATGTAAACTGTCCTGTCGCATTAGTGCTACGACTTCGTACTTTTGAAAGAAAAAAACTTTTTTTTTTGCCCAGACACTAGTCTTATCGATGGACGATTGACGCCCACCCACCAGATCTGCGAATTTTGAGGCCGACTCAGCAGATCTTGAGTGGGACTATATTTTATCAACCTCGCTTTGTCCAGAACAGTAACCATATTCAAATCCATGATAGTGTCCAATTGATGGGCAGCAGTGATCATCGTACGATCTTGGGACTCTTCTCGAATAATCCGCCGCATGAGCTGGTCCGCTTTTGCATCGACGTTGCTAGTTGTTCCGTTCAGAACCAAAATCTTTCCATAGAGTAGCATAGTGCAAGCTCGATAGGACAACCGCTGCTCCTCCCGAGAAATAAATTGCTCCTTCATGTGGTTATCTAGACCACCACGCTTTTCGATAACGTCTTAAATGTGAGATTTCTTGAGAGCATTGATAATGATTTCATCGGATGACTTCCCGCTGGGATCTTCGCTCATCCAGACAAATTCCCTTAAGAGGAAATGTTCCTGAAAGGGGAGAAGGGGGGGGGTTGCAAGGAGCATGAAGAACTGCGGTAGAGGGTTGAATATGGACCGTGTCAAAAAAGAACGGAAACTGTTAAATGCCACTGGAGAGGTAAGACTAGGTATGCAACCTGCGGTTCGATACATGGGGTGCTTATTTATTCCTGCATCAGTTGGTTAATATTACCCTGGATCGGCCCTACATAATAGGCTTATATTTGACCGAATATGGAGGCCTTCATGACTATCTGGTAGAGTGCACTACATTTTCCAGAAATGTATTTTCTCTCTAATCTATGGATTGCATTAAATACAAAGCCTACAGATATTAAGAGACCCACTTAAGTAGCCTCACTGTGCGGTTGCCCAACAAAAGGAGACAATCAATGACGGATTGACAGTCATCTACCCTGGCAACTAGTTAAGGTTGTCTGTAATATCTATCTCTCAGCACCGAATAGCAGTGTCCATAAATATTTTCACTTGCAAACGGTTTCCAGTCGCTTTTCGAACCTCCCAAGTATTCAGTATGACTATCACACAGACAGTCTCAATATCCAAGCTGGATGAAGATTCTCAGTCACTCTCTCCTAATGGGACATCAGCGTTCCACTACTGTTTAGCGAATAATTTACTCATAAAATTCGCTATGTCCACCAAATGTCCCGCTTCAAGGAGAGTCCCTTAGTCCCTTACATGAGTATTCGCAGCGAACCAATTATAGCGACTGTTCACGACCTGTGGAATAGTCTTTTGTCGATGTCGACCATAATTTCATCCATATCTCTTAGGCTGTCCCCCCATCACCAAGACCAATTTCAATAGCGATGAGAAATTTAGAAGACCTACTACCTTCTTGTCGAACAGCAGATAATACTAATATCTCAATGCTATCATGGCTCGCATCTTTCGACAATGCATCCGCCATACCAAGAACTTTCCCGTATCTTACAATACCCGCCTCGATTGCCTATCTGGACAATACTAACCCTTCTGTAATAGATCGTATTCAGTTGTACTTGAACGAAGAAGAGGCGGAAAAGCTACTACAGGGCTATCGCGTTATACCTTTTGGAAGTCTCTGAACTGGACTATCCATACTGATCTATTGACAATTGCTTCGAGAACTACCGTTAAGGATGAAGAATTTGTCACCATGATCTTGCATCTTCGGCGCTTCTCCGAAGACTTTTGACTTTCGAATCTATCGTGATCATTAGAGGTGGTATTATCTCACTGAAACCCGTGCACGTGAGGCGATAGTGCTGCAGATCTTCGTATTTTATGGGTCGAAACCAGAGAAGGTTTCAAGGGAGGCTACTGAGTTCGTAGCGCTTTTAGGAAGCCATTGACACTAGCAGACGTCCCAGATCGCTGGAGTGTTAAGACATTATTTTTCCCCCTCGAATAGCATGAATCATCCATGACAATTGATACTGCATGTGTATCCGGTCTGGTGGCAGTTTGCGAAGCGGTGCAAACACCTCTCAGCGGCTGCTCCCGGGTTTCCGCGACTACTGGATCAAACCTCTGTCTAGCTCCGGAGCCCTATATCACGACAGAGTTAAGCTTCAGATCCTCGAGGGGAATGGCCCGAGACCGCACTAAAGCACGACACGCACGTGAAGTAAGGCGAATCACGGCGAGTTTCAGCCCATCGTCTCCACTAGACTAATTTGTTAAATGCTACGTAGTTATCGAGCCAATGAGATCAGCTTCTGTCCCCGGTTGCATAATTTGGCTTTTAGCTAGCTAATACTCAAAACTTCGTACGCGTAACTATGTAGGTAGAGAAAGAAGCATGAATAGCTTCTAGTCCTGTCAGAACATAGGATAACGGTGTTTAGTATTATTATTATTATTTTACTTCATAGTACTCTTGTATGATTGCCTGATTTCTAGGATCTGATCCAATACAGGAGCTCATTGCAACTTGTCTGTTGATAATGTTGCTCAGTTCTCTGCATGAAAGATCTTTTTAGCGCCTGTTTCTAGCGCCTACTCTTCAGTTCAAGTAGGAAAGTTGGCAAGCTTTGTCAAACTTAAAGTGAGACCTCGTTTTTAGTAGCTCAAGACTAATTGCATTCTAGTCTCTTTGGTGAGCTAGGTTTCCCCGGCTAGCTATAATAGACATGAGAAAAAGATAAAACCGTAAGCTTCAGGGCGGGGAAGAGATGACGACTTACTATATAGCCGGAGTAGTATCCCCAGGAAAATAGACAGATCTCTTATGACTGGAGGCTCTTGGATGGCGTAAGCTGTGAAGGAACTACCGGATCATAAATTCTTGCATCATGCGTTATTCAATTGTTGGTTCTCTTACAGTGGTATGCCTTCTCGGCCTCGGTATCGACGGCGCAGCTATCCACGACCGAAGGAATATCGTACGGAGGAGTCTCACCAGCACGACCTGGAAGCCTGAGGCGTTCAGCGCTGCGAGTGAACATACGGTGTCCTCACATGTTCTAGAACTGAGCAAGAAAAAATCTTCTTCGAAGTCAAAAAGACGCAGTGCGGCTTTTCTCTCTGGACGAGCCGCCTCCGCCTCCTCCACGTCCCTGGTATCTCTCGTGGAAGGAGAGGATTACGCTACCAGCATTACTTTGGGTACACAGACATTTACAGTCATTCTAGATACGGGATCGAGCGATACCTGGGTCGTCGAGAAGAACTTTACATGCCTCGGTTCCACTGCGGGTTCAACGGTGGACGAATCTGACTGCGGTTTTGGTGATACGTATACTATCGATAGTACGTTCAAGCAAATCGAAGGAGAAGAGTTTTCAATTGGCTATGCCGATGGAGAGATGGCCACCGGTATCATGGGTACCGAGAATGTGACCCTGGCAGGTATCACGGTCAGCCAAGAGATTGGAGTGGTTGACTCAGCCCTCTGGTTTGGTGATGGAACAACCTCTGGACTGACTGGATTTGCATATCCGGCGCTGTAAGTCTCACTTTCGTTCTATGTCTTCTACACAATACCGGAAAGGATCTAATTGATCTCTAGCACGAGTGCTTACAGCACTGGCAAGAATAGCACTCTGGAAGTGTATAATCCAATATTCACCACCATGTATAAAGAGGGTCTAGTATCGTCATTGTTCAGTCTCGCTATTTCTCGCAATGTCTCTGGTCCTGGCGGATATCTTGCTCTCGGTGGACTTCCTTCTATTTCCTTCAACCAGACCTTTACCACCACACCAATTTTGATCACAAGCGTTGATGGCTACTCGAACTCACTGGATTTTTATACCATCAACATTGATGGTGTTACTTTGAATGGCAACGCAGTAAATAGTTCTGGTGGTTCCGATATTCAGTACATTGTATGTTTTCATAAAACATATAGGCCTCTTTTCTGCATCTTTTTAACTAATACTGAATTATTGTTAACAGGTCGACTCCGGCACGACAATGAATTACTATCCTACAAGCGTTGCCAATGCTGTGAATAACGCATTCGATCCACCCGCCACTTATAGCGATGACGATGCCGCCTACGTTGTGGACTGCAATGCCACTGCCCCGGCCCACGGTGTCACCATCAACGGCACAACCTTCATTATCAATGCACTCGACATGATACTAAATGCAGGCACTGACGATGATGGTAACACCATCTGCACCAGTGGCATCAACGATGGCGGTGATGATATTACTAGTGATTTGTATGTCCTCGGAGATACGTTCCAGAAGAATGCAGTCATTGTGTTTGACGTGGGTGCTTCGGAGATGAGGTTTGCGCCGCATGAGTCTTATGCGTCTAATGACCCTTACTAAGTAATAGACTCTATCACCCCGTGGAGTCTTTAATGATCTTTGTTGCAGGGGGATAGCATTTATACATAATGTGGCCTCTTACTTGACCAGTCTTTCTCTGGGATCAACTATAATTAGTGGCAAGGAGGTCCTGAGAGTGTGTATCCCTTAGGGGATGTATTTATATAGAAACTGCGTGTTGACCATGCTAATTTATAAACAATTGCTTCCTAATCTTGTGATCTGAAAGACGTGCCACTGAATTGTAGATTAATGGGAGGCATCTTAGTAAAATAGGGAGCGGTCAGTGGTATCCCACTGAGGACCATATTTTCTTAAGGTAATATTCCTATATATTGAGCCTCATTCTCATCCAGGTAGTCAGCATGAACGAGTGGACACAGGGAATAAATATGTTTTCCTTCACTCTCTTTGGAACCGCATTACTAAAAAAAAAATGAAGTTATAGAAACGTTATCAGCACACTAGATCATAACGGCTATACGAGAATTGCTTGAAACTAGTTGGCACTAATTTATTCAACCCCAGTCAAAGAATGAATTAATAACAATAAGAAAGAAAAAATTTTGAACAGCTATCCGCTTTATAAGTTGATGTTAGGGATTGCAAATTCCTATGCCTGATCAAGCTTGAAATTTACTCAGCATTCGTCAAAACATTCCGGCTCTCTCTCCGAGGACTTTGTCATAGTCTACTCTTCCGCCACGACAATATGATCTCTCCCAGTCCATAGATCTGCACTCTCTGATTTGACAAATTTCGTCCGTTTAAATATCTTCCAGAAGGTGAAGAAGGCAATATATATCGGCAGACCAATATAAGCCGCGACAAAGTCGGAGGTCGACCAGTTGCCTTTAGTGAAGACATGAAACCCGTTCCCCAAAGTAATGACACCGAAATATATCAATATAAAATATGCCGCATATGGCTGCAGTGAGGTTTTAAATGGGAGGTTTTCTATGCCGATACCTTGAGCAATTATGGCGGAGCGGAAGCGGAGATAGGAAATTGCGATGGATATCCAAGTAAGTAGACTGCCAATAGTTGTAATATTCATAAGCCACAAGAAGACTTTGTTGGCACCACTAGACAAAGTCATGTATGTCAACAGAGATATTGATGAGGTTGCTGCAACTGCGTAATAGGGAATGCCTCTGTTTAATTGGTACGGTTAGTACTTCTATACACTGGATAACTTCGGGTCTGATGGTTGGGAAAGCTCTTACTTGGCTGAACAACGTAAGAAGAATCGCGGGGCTAGGCCATTTTGTGCCAAAGAAACCAGATATCTGGAACAAATAAAAACCTGGCCGTTTGCAACGGAGATGGCTGAAAGTAATATAACAGCATTGATGATCGAAGGAAGAGCTGGGATACCAGCGTTCACTATGCCGATGACCCAGGGCGACGCAGCAGCCCCAGAGCCACCGCTTAACAGTCTTGGCTCATTGTAGGGTACTAAAAGACCGACAGCAAGAGACCCGAGACAGTAAAATATAAAGATTCTCCAAAATACTCGCCTGACAGCCTTTGGTATGGACGACTGTGGGTTTTGGACCTCACCAGCAGCTGCTATAATGCCTTCGGAACCACCAAAGGCAAAAGAAGCAGTGATCAGGGTCGAGAACCAACCTGCGAATCGACCTGTAGCTCCGTTCCCGATATACTCTGCCATTGCTCCAGGATGTTTCCAATAGCGAAACCCGAGTCGATCATGGGACGGGGCGCCACCGAGATCAATCACCAAGGTCAAGATAAGCAATCCCACCATTGTTATTAACTTGATCATACCGAAGATGAATTCGGCCTCGCCGAAAATGGAGATCGCGAATATATTTAATACGACGACGACCACAATAACGATAGTGATCCAAACAGCCGAATTCACAGATGTAGTCCAGTATTCCATGACAATCGCAGCCGCCGAAGCCTCTACACAGATCACTATCGAGCCAGCGTACCAATTCTATTTACTGATTAGTACCTTGCACATTCGAAGTCTCTCCGCTCCTTGTACGTACATTCCAGCCGACCGCAAAACCCATAGCCTCATCCACAAAGCGACTGCAAAATGTAGGGATTGCTCCAGGAACAGGGAGCCAAGTAGCCATCTCCCCTAAACACTGCATCTGAAGGTATAGTTAGTGGAATATAACAGCAGCTTATAGCTTCGTTCTGTGGACTTACCATAGCATAGATGGCGAAACCAGTGACGGAATAACTAATAAATACAGACAATGGACCACCGCGACTTAAGGCGGTTCCAATTCCCAAAAAGAGACCGGTCCCAACAGCGCCTCCGAAGGCCATGAACTGATAATGTCTATTTCGGAGCCTGTAATAGAGGAATATATTCAGCTCATAACAATCATTTTCGAGGATCTAATAGAAAAAAGGCCACAGACCCGCGGGATATGGAGCCATAGGAGCCTTCAACTCCATCTGCAGCAGACCCATCTTTGCTGCTCATGATCATACCAATTTCCACATTTGATGCAGAACGAGCATCAGATATGCCGATTTTGTCATCGTCTTTAGTCATCATGCTGTACAGCTGCTTGAAAGCAATATACCTATAGAGAGAATAATTTGCAAGATAATTGTAACTGTATTAGAACACGCTACCTACTCAGCGCTATATATGTTGTACGTACGTATATATATACATGCCTATCTATATCTACATCCGCGTATATAATATGGAGCTAGCCCAAATAATCTATCTCCACAGATAAGGAGTGAGCTATACCCCGCATTTTTACGAAGGCTAGTTTTACAATGGGGACGGAACATCAAGGTCCCTTCAACCGTACCCACTATTATTAAATAGCTTACTGGCCTCTTTTTTGCGATATCTTGCATTATTTTCGCCCTTTCCGCTTGACAGGGTCTGATATATACATTGATAAGAATAATGATCCCGATTTCATCCAGTAAACATTGTTCTGTGCTTCTTATTAGATATCTATAGGCTACAGTCCGATCAGCTGTATTGATATAGAAAAAGACTTAGATTTAACATACCACACTAATCAGACCAGAAAAAGAGCTTGTGTTGCCAGAAAATGAGAAAGGTTGTTTTATCCGGCTAGGTAATGTTAACCACATAACTGACGTGACATTTAGAACATATTATTGGTGGTGGAACTCTACCATCTAGGATCGGCTGCATTCAAATAAGTGGTAGAGATATCAATATCTTACTGATTACTTATGGATATTTCTCTGACAAATGATTGGAGCCCACAAGAATGGATGAAATTCTATTACATCTGGTAAGTGGGAACGGAACGGAAGATGACAAGACCCGTCTCATCCGTGCTGATAGTGGTGATAATAAAGGATTCCATTTCCGCGTTGGGAAAGAGGCACAGCTACAATGGAATGTTGGCCAAACTCAATAGCTCAAAAGTTTAAAGGAGAGCGCCGGATATCTAGAATTTTGCTCACCACTAAAGCAAAGCTCGTATTTATCTATTCAGTACACCTAGTCTCAGATGGCGATCGTCCTCATGTCCTTCTCGTTCCGTGTTCTTCAAAATATCTGAGTACAATAAAGGGTAATAATGTATGCTGTAATTGTGAAGATCCAACTACCATCGGGAAATACCCACACAGAAATGCAGTTATGAGCCTGTTCTTGAAGATCCAAAGTCTCCGTCTATGAGGCCAAAAACTGTATCGGATATGGAAGGGAGCATGTTTCGCGGACGGGAGCACACAAGAAAGCCAGGTCTGATAACTGATAACAGTTTAGCAGCAAGAAATACATTAGCAGACACTATCTGTTCACCTAAAGAAAGTCAATCTCTAATTCCCTCGCACTCTCATTTTTTAACTGAAATGCCTACGTTGTGTTTGCAACTCCCATGTTCTTGATTTTCTGGATGAATAGAATTTGCGGCTTATCCAAATTGTTGTAACAGTTTCCTCTCCTTATCTCTTGGAACTAAAGGCCAGTTACTGGGAACTGACGAAGTAATGAGAGAGAGAACGGAATTTTCGGGATTGTTAGCAGTAGGATACCGATTGCCACGCGCACTACTGGTAACATCCACCGCCCCCCGCATCGGGGTTTATCTGCCGCGCCAAGGCATTAGTCATTACATAATAACGTCTCACGTCCTGACGTTATCAACATTTTTGTATACTTCTAGCTACACGCTTGACGATATGGAGGAAGGCTCTATTGCTCATTACACTCGGGTCCGTCAAGCATGTGAACCTTGTCGGTATGTGGCGTATGGGTAAGCGATGAAATCATTCTGACCCATGACAGAAGGAAAAAAACAAAGTGTACTGGAGAGCGACCAGTCTGTTCCTTCTGCCAGCGACTCAATCAACACTGTACGTACGAGGAGAGGGATCTTACAGGTCGAGTATCCAGGGAGGATCAGTCCCAGAGGTGAGTTAGAAGAGTCATTGGCGTACATAAGGTGTTTTCATACCCTAATTTTTGACAACTATTTCATAGCCGTCGCTCCAGAGCGCGAGTACGAAGATTGGAATCTCAGGTTGAGCAGCTACTTGGGGTGGTTCAGTAAAACAACCTCTTATTTGAATTATTTCCCACACTTATATACTAGATAGGACGCTGAGCCAAGGACGGGCTGAAAATCAACTCCTACCACAGGGGGGCGGTAGTCGTGCATCGTCCCTTCTGCTGACACCCAGCGATGCAGATATTGGATATAGTGGTCCAAATTAGTGTGTTTCTCAAGGATCTGTATATGATTTCGATATCTAATTGCAATAAACAGTCTCCGTCCACCACAAGATGTTATCAGGCACTTTGTCGAGGTTTACAAGACTAGATTACATCTACAACCACTCCCGCTTTTCGACATTAATGTACTTCCAAGTCAAATATTTGCAGCTCCCAGATTCCTACTCCATAGCTTATTAGCTATTGGTCTATATTTCTCCGATCATGAATTTTTCAAAGGCGAAAGGTCCGTCGCAATTGAATCTTATGTCAATTCAGCGAGTGATATTGTGATCAAGAGGGCTTCAGAAGGGAGGTCAAGCCTGGAGGTTTTACAATGCCTGTCTCTCCTGGCTCTCGTTCATATCGCTGGTACGATTTTCTCAAACAACTTAAATAAGCAAAGGTTAACAACATGAGTGAAAAGAGTGCAACCTTTCACGAGCGTGGATGACTATCGGCATCGCTTCTCGGTTGACCATGTGTCGAGGCTCACTAATTACTGAGAAGCCAAGAGATGACGGGGATTCTGGAGATGATGAATCTAGATGCTATTGGAGTGTGATTATACTTGAACTAATGTTTGGTGCGGGTGCAGGCATTAGTCCCTCTTTTGACAGTGACTTAACCAGATATCGTTATCCTTTGAGTGTTCCTAAACCGCAGCTCACTAGGGGTCCAAATATGGTTGATGCAGCACCATTGGCTCCTGGAACATCGGATGAGGTGAAGGATGTAGGTATCACAGCGTACTGCATCCAAATCCTCACCATATGGAGTCATATTGTATCATTCATGCGGCAAATGAGGAGCAGTACAGCAGAAGACCTATCAGCACTAACATCTCCTTATCATCGGCTGGTATCGGAATTTTATAAATTTGAAGCTATGTATCCACAGACACATCGGTTCAGCCATGTTTCTTTCGAAAACAGAAGCTCGATAGAATTGGTTGAACAGCGCGAATACTGGACCGCGTGGATTTTACTTCAGGTTACTTATCACACGTCTCGGGCACTTCTAAACCACCCTATCCTCCACATTGTGCCTAATCGCAAGCACAAGAGACCTCAACCGGCATCTTTTCTGCAGCAAACTGTTGACGAAGCTATTCTCCATTCTGGTTGGACCGTCCGCCTATTTAGGATTTGCGACAACATAGGATTCGAGATAAATAATCCTTTTATAGGACACCTTGCAAGTGTAACCGCAACAGTGCATTGGATTTTCCAGTTTTCTAGTGAGAAAGGGATAGCAGAGAAGGCAAGAGCCAATCTCGTCATATGTCAACAGTTCTTGGGGAAAACGTCAAAGCAATGGCCACATCTGTCTCGCTTAGTAAGTTTTCATATAATCGATTGTCATCCTGTGTTTTTTTTTTTCAGGCACTGACAAGCTACTAGGTACAAAAGCTTGAACATTTGCAGAACATGGTATCTTTGCTAGGAGATACTGCCGATTACAGACTCGGCCCTTCTTCTGAGTTATCCCTGTATTGGGAATTGCTTGACGATAGCTTATCAATTGTAGCACTAAATACTAGGATTCCCGACTCCACGCCGACGAGAGCACAAGTTACAACGCAGTATTTAGAGCCATTGAGCAAGTCCTCAGCATCGCATAATTCTAGGCAGATCGCCCCTTTACAGACAGAGACCCAATTTGATGATCCCTCGGTGGATTTCATCCCTGAAACATTGGCTGCTTCTCTGCAGGCCGAGACACTGTTCAGTGATATCAACCTGTCGGAATTTGCTGGGCTGCAGTTTCCACCTGATTTCAATATCCTTGGTCAACTTTGAAAATCTAGCTGCTATCCTAATTTCGGGCCAGTAATTTTCATTATTTATAATATTTAAGTAAGTCCTCTTACCGAGGATTTGTCTTCTCAGATTCTGTGTTGTTGATGATGTATACAATAAAGAGCTTTATCATATGTTGGAGAATATTCTTGTATAGCAGCTTTTATCTACAGCACAACGGAAAATCCACCATCTTACAATGTCACAATGTGCTTCAAAGCCGAGCTTGTTCTTCCCTGTTTAGGATCCGTCGAGGGGGTCCTCCTCTGCTACCATCGCCTTTTGAAATAGGCACTGAAGAGGGCTTCCATCCCCATTTCCTCCTCTGATACTCCGGCGCTTTCCCTTCGAAGTTGTCGACAATATAGCGTCCTAGAACCGGCAGAAATTTAAAGGCACTAGTATCGTAAGTCAGACCACTTAAGATGAATTGTTGGATTAGAATCACTCACTGTCCGCTATCTCCGGTGGCGATAAATAAGTTTTTCAAAGATGGATGGTAATCGACCATAAAATCGCCTTGTGGCGTATCGGCGTACCAGCACAGCCGTCGGTTGACAAAAGGCCTGTCTTTGAATTGTGGAAAGAATAATGAGAGACCTTCTCTCAGTGCAGATTCTGCATCTGCGGGGATAAATTTAGAACCGACATTGCTAGAATCCAGCTTTGGCGCGGATACTAGCTTGTTCAATTGAGAAGATACCCGAGAGGTCTCATATCCGTAACCATGCCGTGCCACCTTCAGAATGTTGGTACCTGGAGTTGGGGGGAAAGAGAACCAACCCGTAGAAAGATCAATCACAATGGGACAATCCTTCAACTGTTCTGCCTCATCCGGTGTCAACTGTATGAAGCCCACTGGTTGACCTGTGGAGATTGAGAGGTTCGTCATATCGATAAGGTGCGGTGTCCAGGCTCCCGTGGCCAGAATAACTTGATCAGATGTAATCACAGAACCGGAATGAGTTTTCACCCCAACGACTTCCTCTCGACGTTTGACGAGAGAGGTGACCATGCCATGACTCCCGGTGATAAAAGAAACCCCAAGCTGTGTGCATTGGCGGGCCAAGTAATCGACACTCTGTCGTGCATCCGCCCAGCCACAGATGGGGTTGGTATATCCTTTGATGTCTGAGAGGTCTCCCCTCATGGCAGGATAGCGTTCCTGAAGTTGATTTCCTTCCAGACTCTGGACTCGCAGTCCCAGTTTCTCTAGGTTTCGTCGAGATGTCTCCAGATACGGGTGGGTATTTCCCTGGGAGGTACAGAGAAGGCCGCTACGATAAAAGAAGGGTGCATATTCTCCCTCCCATCCTCGCATGGCTTCTAATCCCATCTGGGCGTAGAACTCATCCGCATAATCTGGCCTTATAATTCTGGAGATATCCACACTCGATCCATCGGGGACAGGTGGGAGATAGCGATCGAGAACCAAAATATTCCTGTATCCTCGTCTCGATAGCTCCAGGGCAGTCGTCAGACCAAACAACCCAGCGCCGACGATGGTGATGCGCTTGTCTTTCGAGACGGTTGGTTGGATCGCAGCTGTACCAGTTGAAGGCATTTTTGTAGTAATTGGTCAACACGATTGAATAACACTTTTTGATAGCAACAATATGGAATTTGTTCACACGATGAATTAGTATCTTCTCAGGGACGTACACGAGGGGTCTGGTTACCCAGGGTAAACAATATAGGGAATTTAAGACTTTTCATGGGTATCGGCTGATGAGTGGACCAACACACCACTCTTCGGATCGTCATTCTCCGATACATCTCTCGAGAAGAACCATGGCTCTTTCGAGAGTACTAGATTATGAATTTTCCAGTTCCAAAATCCTAAACTACATGCAAACGGACCAGTCGGGTGATCCGAGAGAGAGGAAACTCTCTGCTTGGGCTGGTGGGCACGGAACCCGGGTGCCATCTCTGTTCCGTCCCCACATGCGATTTCATCGCTTGGGAATGCCAGCTGATTTTGAAGACGGAAATGAGAGGTACCATTTTTCAAAGCTAACTTGGTATGATACTTTAACATAATCTCAAAAAAAAAAATCGACTTTCGACATGGGGGGTTTTTTTTTCGCTTGCCTTCTTGTAACCTATCGACGGAGAGGCAAGTCTTGTCTGTTGGCACCGAAAGCCAAATCACAGCTCCTTTTTCAGTCCTCTCCGTGCGACTCAGCTCCAAACCACGGATCATTCAGGGCCTTCTGCGAAATTTATTAAGAGATTCCTGTTCATTAAAGACCCAAGGGCTCCACATCGGTCTTTCGAGCCAACCGAGTAGGCATCTGTTCGAATACTGTATTCTGGGCTCTTTCAAGCATTACTAATAAACCTGACCGATCAGGAAGGCCACACTATGTTCGGTGATGTGTTCCCTCTTTAAGAACACGTCAGGTTCATGCCTTAAGCCTCAAACGAGCATCTACAACATCCGATCTAAGCTGATGAGCGCAATTCAACACTGTGCTAATGAATGGTTTACAGGTCGAATAGTTTTCAGTTAGGTCTCAAGACAGCGTTGGGTGGTTGCCATAGATCTTCAGTCGGTCTTGGCAGTGATGACTTGCGGGTATCATATGGTGATAAGAGCATTTTCATCATCGAGCAACTCAAGTGCATCTCTTCCATTTGATTTTGACAGATATGTAGGATTATCGAGAGGCATTATATCTTTATGGCGGCCCAACAGAGAGTTCAAGTTAGGCTGAGGAAAGATAAGGGTAAAAACCTATCCTAGCTTGGAATCTACTCCGCTAAAGATAAACAGCCGTATTCATGGAGTATTCTTGATTCTTCTCTCCTCTTAGGTTCTCCATCCACCGAGAACCCCTGGCAATTACTAAATGCTTATTCTAGCACGCGCTTGACACTTATAGGGCCGACCGTCTCAATGCGCTGGAAGCTGTTCACGTTCTTTAACTAGACAAGGATAGAACGTCCAAAGAGATCACGCTCAGAATCTCTTGGCTTAAAGCATTTCAGTTCTCGGAATCAAAGACCTGCGACCTCACGATACCAAAGCGACTCGTCAAGACCCATCTGCCTGGTCCATTGGAATCAGCCCGCATTGTTCTCAGTATACTTGTGTCATGGTCTTCATTCCAGTAGACTTCCCTTCCTCGAGCCAGGGCATCTTTGATACGGAAGATACTTGCACCGACTTGATCTCCTAAAGATCAGATCTTGCAAAATAAATCAGTCGATGTGCATCTTTTGTGAAACTTTTTTTTTCTGCATGAAGTCCAGAGCAATCGCACTCTTGCATGGACCGGTCCCTGTCCTAAGAAGTTGGCTAACTTGAGGATAATATTTGTATCTATACAATACAACAATAATCACAAAGCATCCTAGAATCGGGTTAGATGTTCGGCCCTGCTTGTTCTGGATACTCACATGTACATGGAATAAACCTCTGCTCGGGGCCGCAGACAAATTAATTTAACCCGCAGAAGGTTACAGGGCCCATCTTGATAAACAGCACAACTATCGCAAAAATAGTCCTCTCAAGATTCGCCCGTTATCTCAGTACTAAGGTAACAACTCGCCAGAAATGGAAGGCCATCCATTGGGAGATAAGGAATCAACAAGGCCTCTGGTAGATCCCGAGATAAGCATATCTCCCTTGACAGGTGCCATAACATTGAAGATAGGAATATATATAGGAAGAATAAATAATAATGCCCATTTTGGATATTCTTGATTGAGTGCAAGTTCCAGACTGTAGTAATTTTTGACGACTTTTTTTTCTCTTGATACTCCCTAGCTGGCCCTACTCCCTATCAAGCCCCAGGTGCAATGACGATGGAAATAAAGATCGACAATGTAGGGCGGGCCGAGAGTACTCAATATGGAAAGGTATTTGAAATTGCCAGCGAAGATGAAATCCTAAATGCTATGGGTTATGAGCAGCATATGAAAAGAGGATTCAACTTCTGGTCCATGACAGCCTTCTGCCTGACCGGATTGGGTCTTCTTCCTAGTCTCGGAGGTATGTGCAACTAATGCGATCTATGAAAAAATCTGACAGCCCACAGGCACTTTATGGTATAGTTTGGGATACTTAGGGCTGTTGCCTATGACCTGGGGATGGCTTATCGGCAGCTTTTTTATTATGTTCGAAGTATTTTCTTTGGCTGAACTAAGCTCCGCAATGCCGACAGCTGGTGGCCTGTAAGGAATATTTGCCAACTACGCATCATGTCCTAGTCAGCAGCTAATTTGGAGATATTATTCGCTTAGTTATTATTGGTGAGATATATCTTGTATTATAAGCAAATTGTATTCGCTAACCTCCAGAAGGACATACAAGTGTGCTCCGCCTAGAATTCAAAAGATTGCTTGTTGGATCACAGTAAGCAGATCGGTCCTGAGCACGTGTGAAATTATCGTTGACCTCTTCAATAGGCCTGGTGCATGATTATCTCCGCCTCCCTTGGAGGTGCATCATTCTATATGACTCAAGCAGAGATGATTCAGGCCCTTGTTGTTATGTTCCATCCCAGTTTCGCCCCTAGTGAGTGGCAGCTCTATTTAGTAAGTATAAAGGGTTTAAGATAATCAATAATGAGAAACTAAACCTCTTTAGATCTATTTGGCCTGCATAATACTGTTAGTGCTATTACGTTAAAGCTCTTGCCTGCACAACAACTAAAACTTCATAACAGATGTGCCATAGTTATGGTGCTTCCTAGTAAAGTTCTTGGACAGATCAGCAACGTTTTTATCTGGCTTAGCACTATCACCTTCTTTATCATACTCATCGCATTGCCTATTTATGCAAGGAAGAGTGGAAACTACAACAATGCTCAAGATATTTTCACCTCTAGCTATAATATGACTACCTGGTCTAGTTCCGGACTTGTATTTCTATTGACCTTCCTTGTCCCCTGCTGGTGTATAAGTGGATACGACTCTACAGGTTAGTATTAACTTTTGGTTCTTAAATATGATTAGACCTCTGCTTACGATCAGAAAGCACATCTTGCTGAGGAGACAGAGAATGCTGCTAATGTAGTACCCCGAGCCATGTGGATTTCTTGCTTATTTGTTGCTGTCCTGGGCTATATCTTCAATGTCGTATTAGCTTATGCAGCTACTGATATTGAGGGGATTTTCGATTCACCTCTTGGCCAACCTCTCGGCGCAATCCTGGTGTTATCAATGGGTAATGGAGGCTTCACTAAATTTCTTTGGCTATGCACAGTCTTGTCGAATTTCGGCGTGGTTTTTGTCAACAACACGGCCGGAACCCGAATCTACTTCGCCTATGCGCGCGATGGCGCCTTGCCATTCTCAAAATGGTTGAGCCATGTCAACCGAACCACTAAGACACCCATGAACGCGACGCTTGCTATATCAATAGTATTCGCTCTAGTCGGTCTAATTTCTTTAGGCTCTACTACAGCATTACAGGCTTTCTTTTCTGGATCGTCTCTGTCTGGAGCAATAGCTTATCTTATGCCTGTTCTAATGAGGTATGTATATTGACTTGAAAGCCTCTATAAGTCAATATATTAACTCGTGTCTGTCTTTAGGTGCATCTATGAGAATAACCCAGACTATGTGCCTGGACCATTTAGTCTTAGGAAATGGTCAAGACCAATAAGATTAGTTGCCTGTATCTGGACAGGTAAGTATAGTCGTAATCTTCAATCATTCTATTATATTAATTCGCGACATGCTAGTATTCACCCTTTCGCTCTTCTCGTTCCCTAAGGATCCGCATCCAGACGCATCGACATTCAACTGGAGTGTTGCGTTCAGTGGAGGACTCTTTTTCATAGTTCTTCCCTGGTACTTTCTCCGGGCTAGAAAGTGGTTTAAGGGACCAGGAGAGAATATGCACTCGGTTTCAAGTTAGATCTCATATGGCAGAACGTAGAGATCCTGCAGGAATGCTGCGGTAAAATGATGGCTAACTACGGAACTGAATTGAGCTTGAATGGAGAGCAGAAGACTTGTCAGTATGAGGGCAGTGCTAATAACAGGTGCTACGCAGTGGTTTTATTTTATACCTAGGACATAAATTGGCGTTTCCTAGTCTCCTGCCTGAGTCTTGAAGCAGCTAGCAATTATTTTCTAATGCTCCACAAGCATTCCCTCTTATCTAACCCTTGCGGATACTAAGGACTGTATTTCAGTATTTTGAGAACTTTACACAACCATTATCCAGTGTATTTCTCCCTAAATACTACAAATATACAGCTCTAGTCCTAATTAATTGGAACAAGGGGTTCTCGCCACAGCGGGACGTCCACCGACCGAACAAACTTGTCTGCGTAGCGAACGCCCTTGTACTTGTGGTCGTCTTTTTCAGTCTCCTCGAGAACAGGCGAAATGAATGCATCCCAGTTGGGCTCGAAGAAAAATGGAACCGAAATACGCAACGAATTGTTATTGTGGCAGACTCGGTGCAGTGTCGATTTGTAGACACCGCGAGTCCACTCAGCTAACATGTCCCCAATGTTGCAAACGTAACAACCCTAGGATAAAAATAATGTTTCAGTCAAATCACGTATATCGAATGTAACAGTTTGGTCGAGTTAATTTTACCTCAATTGGGTCAGCGTAGATCCATTCCCCGGATTTGTTAAGCACCTGCAAAGATTGCTTTGTTGAGTCTGTTAGAAGAAACGTGAGGATACCGAAGTCTGATGGAATTAGTACGATCACACAAGTATGAAAGAGTGTTGGCAGCTCTCACCAGTGTGTTCTCCAATTCCTACCAATGAGTCATTTGTGGGCTTTCGACCTTCGTAACCCGCGATCCGAAGATTCCAGAAGGACTTGTCGACTCGGCTAAGGAAGATGCTCTCATCTACGCTTAAGCCAATTGCAATTGCCTTTATAACCTGGTTACCCAACGTCTCGAGATGTCCAATATAGGCTTCAGCTGTGGACTTAAAGTCAGAAGGAGTCTTGGGCCACTGGTTCGGCCCCTGGCCGGTGGTGTATGGTGGTTCCTTTAGCTCGACCGGACGATAAATATCAACAGCCTATCATATTTAGCAGGAAGATGCTACATCTATTTCGCAAATAAAGATTCTGTCTCACCTCGTGTGAACCCTTGTTTGGGCTGTAGATCTCTAACCAGCCTCGCGCATTATCGCCTCCTTGATCTATTCTTTTCAAAGCGATTTCCTTCTTTTCTTCGGTTGTTGAACTATCAAAGAACTCTCGTGCGACGTTGAGCATAGCGCTCATCAGTTCAGTCGGGATTCCATGATTCTTTAGATAGAAGAAGCCCACTTCACGGCAAGCTTTGTCAAGTTCGAGAGCGACCGTCTTCTTTTCCTCAAAAGTAGCGCCAGGTGAAATGAATGGTCCAAAGTCGATAACAGGCAATGCAGTAGCCATGGTTATTGGTCAAAGTTGGCTCTGAATATTTGGTTCTTAATATCGCTAGTATTTTATCCGAGATGCGTCACACCTTGTGTCTACAAGTAGATTTATTTTGATACTCAGTCGGAGAATGCCGCCACAACCAAGGTTCCTCCTGCGCGCTTTATCGTATGGGATCTCATGGGCCCAGATAAGAGTATGCAACTACAGTAATCTGTCGATACAACTTAGACCGGGTTCCGGGGACCATCTACGCATTCACATGCGCGTCTGTATGCGGGGTCTCACGGAACTCTTATCTTCCAGGTTCAGCAAAGAGAACGACATAAGCCACACTTGATGGAGCATCATACACTGTAAGTCATCCAAAGGGAGAGTAAAGTCCGTAGGCTAAGATAAGAACACAAACTATCACCAGTCATGTTTTTAGCAGCTATAATTTCCATACTATAAAATATTGGAGCGAGGCTCGCTGAAGTGGAATTCTCTAGCAACTAGCTCGACTTATTTATCTCTGTGGGGGGAGCTAGAAGGCGTAGGAGACACTCGACAGGAGGCCTGCCTGTAGGCAGGCTCCGACATAAAATATCCTTTTCTTGCCAAAGCCTGATTAAGATAAGGTGACGAGCCAGAGCTCTCATAACCCGCGCATTTATTATTTTTGACCGTCTAGTTTATTCGGGCTTCTACATACATCTCAGGAATTTATCTTTACGTCAGAAGTGTAACCATGATCACGGACATCGGGCTCATCCTAATTCGAATTCCTATATCTCTTTTATGTCTTGGACTGGGCTACGTAACAGCGGGCAGTATTCTATCAGAGATACTTCTTGCGTTGGACTGGGCAAGATACACAGAAGACCGGCTTCGGATTTCTTATGATTTACTACCACATATGGCGATGGTGTAATGCCGATGGATGAGACCTACTATCGTCTTCCTAGAACCTTCTTAGCATATATTGACTGACTAATGCTGTCTCTGCTAGTATCTCAAAGTTCGGATGTCTGTTCTACTAACCATAGATATCAGCTATGATGTTTAAGTAACTATTCTGTTAGCTCTTATAACGATAGTATAAATGATGCCCTAGTTGTGGCGCTGCTATACTCCGATTCTTTAAGTGTGAAAAATTTACTCTTTACCCCCTCATCTCATCCCCTCCTCAACGGACGAAGCTCTCTTATATGGATGGAATCTCAACAGATGTCGGACCCGACGGGAAACATTAGTCTTGATAGCAATTTTTAGATAAGTGATAACGACTGACCAAGTTTTTCGGACGTTGACCGAGATGTCTAACTTGCATTGGTCTTCTCGCCTTTTCCGTCGGCAAACTTAAATTTCCGCCATTCTCTTAGCTCACACATGAGGTTTCCCGATGGGTTCCAATAGTTCATCTTCATCGGTCGCTGACATTGTAGGATATATACCTCTAGTTAATCTATATACGAACATGCGAGGTATGTGGAGATGGTTTTTCATAGTACATAATAAGCAATTTTTCTCTAGATAACATTAATTTCATTGAACCAAGGCGAAAGAACTTTACTTCCTGCGTATCTTGTATAGCAGCTAGTATAAAGTCAGTGTGGTATTATACGTCTAATATATTAAGTGAGATAATACCAATTAAGATATCAAAGGTAAACTCCTACCTTCTGTGGGAATTAAGCACAGGATGGTAGTCGTTTCAACAGATTAGCGGATGCTAGATACTCTCTTGTCCCTACATGGACAGTAAGAGAATATTTATTATCGCCATGGGTATTCAAAAGACAATTAGACTACGCCAGCTGTGATATCGGCGCCTTTGACCACCAAAAATCCGATTCTACCTTCCCCCACTTGTCATCAACTAGTTTCGCTGCTGTACCGACTCCACCTCCAATAAGTTCCTCGTTTCCATCCCCGAAAATCATCACCTTGCCAGCTTCATGCTGGTATTGCTCCCACATAGGTCGTGATGCATATCGACCACCTAGTGCGTTTGGGTCCCCTGTTGTAATGAAGCTCGTGATATAAGCATGGAGCGTTCCTGATAACTCTTTCTGTGCGGGCGACAGAGATGTGATAGCGTCATTGTAGGTCTCATAATACATGTTGTCCGCATGGTTGGCGCGGCCAATGACAGTGCGTGCCAATGCCCAGTGATACATATATACCGGAACTTGGTTTTTAGAGACAAAGTGTGCTGTCTGCCGTACTGGAGAGACATAAGCATAGTGCCCGTACGCTGCCTCAATACGTTTATACTGTGGTCCTAGACCCTCCCGGGTTTCGACATACGGAGAGTTGGGGTCGGTAGCTGGGTCCGGATACAGACGTTCGATAGTGTCGAGATCCTGAGATGTTAGTTGTGGTAGCAGTGTCTGCCAAAATGCCCTAAATTGCGATGCTTCTGACATGTTCTTGTCGACATACATGGTACCTTCGTTGCTGTTGAATCCCGTTAAGACGGGAACTTTATTCCACTTTCCGGATTGCAACGCTTCTAGGGGCTTTCGAGAGATGATATCCCCATCGATAACAGGTTGAAATGCCCATCGGAGAGATGGATTCCATTTGTCAAACACGATGATTTGAGCGTCAGTGATAGTATTGCTTGACAAGGATCGAAGAAATGGAAATATTTCAGACTCTGGCATGTCATCAGAGCATCCAACCTCTTTAAGGAAGTCCTTAAACTGATTTTCATGAACTTCTGCATTGAATGGACGAACTGCACGAGAAGTTGGAGCCCCAGATTCAATGATGACTCTGTTAAACAAAGGAGCCTTTCCTTCTCTGTAATTCAGCATGTGATGGCTAATCTGTTCTTTAATGAGTAGCAATTCGACAGAAAATAGGTTTTTTATAGTCTTACTGAATGTGCGCCAGCGGAGAGACCGAAAAGAGTTACATTATTTGGATCTCCTCCGAACTGCTCAATGTTTTCCTGCACCCACTCGAATAAGAGAATTTGATCACGAAGTCCAAGGTTCAGAAGGCCTTCTTTCTTGGTAACAGTGGATGGTAAGAAGCCCAGGGCTCCAAGACGGTAGCCAAAACTGACCGCGACGAATGGTGCTTCGGACCAAGAGACCATGGAAGCAGTCTCATGCATCGATGCTGAACCGCGGTTGAATGCACCACCATGTATATAAATAGCTACTGGCAACTTCTTTTCGTCTCGACGTGCTTTCTGGCGGAAAACATTTGCGGTTAAACAATCTTCACCTTGCTCCAACTTGGAGCCAGTTGATAACAAGGCCTTGCCTGGGGCTGTTGGACCAAATTTAGATGCATCAATGACAGCAGTGGATGATGGAGGAACTTTGACTGCAGGCCGAAAGCGTAAGTCGCCCACGGGTGGAAGTGCATAAGGTACTCCAAGGAAGGCTTCCACGGTCTGCGGGAGTGAACCCTGCAGGTCGATGCCCACAACTGTACCTTGCAGGAGTACTACCGATGGACGGGAGGGTTCCATGATGCTTGGAAGAAAATATTTATGGGCTAATTCACAAATAGCTCGTAATCGACGAGTGATAGATGGTTATAACTCGTTATAACTCAGTTTCGATGGACTATTCTCCAAGTCGGCATCAAAGCGCAGGTGAACTCTCGACACTAATTGCAAACTGTTCAGGGGTAACTTGAAATAGACTCTCGACACATCTAATATAGACACGTAACAATTTCACCTTCTGATATATGGATCGGTCGTATGTAGTTCACGTTTACCATCTCCTGATCAACGTTAACGTTCCCAGGTATGGGAATCCCCCTCATTAGCAACAGGATATCTCCAGTTTTCCGTCGGATCTTGCCGCACTAGTGGCCGATATCTTCCAACACGGAAAACTCTTAGTTGCGGACTAGTTCTGGGCAATCATGATAGCTATGATATCGATTCTATTTGCTAATATCAGAAGTCAAGTAGAACGGATATGTCTCCCCTGATAAATGTCAAGCTATGCAATGCACCCCAAGCGCGCGGGAACTGTATCCTTTCTGATACGCTGCTTGTTATCTTACACTTAGATATGGATAGATCAGGCGATACACAGGCTGCTAGAACCCATGCCATATAGATAGGGTGAAAGGGCTTTTATGTTTTGTTTTGCCCTCGCCTCGATTGCTCTTGCTTCAGAAAGTATTGGATCAATTTGAAGACTAAAAACGGTACAAATTCTGATATTATTGGGGGATATAAATGGCGAGCGACGGCGATAAAGAGTTTCATAAACTCGAAGCTGAGAAAGGATCCCTGAAAGATATTCAGATTGGAGAGATCACTGCCATCGACGAGGGAGAACTCTTCCTTCGGCACAACAATTTCACCCCAGAAAATCTCCGGGAGCTCCTTGAAGACAAAGAGCGAAACAAAGCTCTCATTCGCAAGGTTGACCTTATTCTTCTACCCCTATTGACAGGCACGTACACACTTCAGTACATCGACAAGTCTGCCTTGGCCTATTCCGCGGTGTTCGACCTCTTTTCAACTACTCATATGACCACCAATCAATACAGTTGGCTGGCAAGCATTTTCTACTTTGCGTATCTCGTTGCTGAATACCCATGGAGTTATCTTGCACAAAGAACTAAGATGGGGAAGGTTGTCTCATGCAACATTATTGCTTGGGGTGCGATGCTTATGATTACTGCTGCATGCTCCTCATTCACCGGTATGGCTATTTGCCGTTTCGTGCTCGGTATTTTTGAAGCTCCGATCACACCCTGTTTTATGATGATTGTGGGTATGTGGTATACTCGCTCTGAGCAGCCATTTCGTGCCGGTATTTTTTACAGTTGCAACGGTTTCGGAGCTATGATCGGTGGACTGCTGACCTACGGTATCGGCCAGATCGACACCATTGCAGTCTGGAGAGCAATCTATCTAATTCTAGGCGGTGTCACTATGCTGTTTGGTGTCATAGCGCTTGTATTTCTCCCTGACGACATTATCTCGGCAAAACGTTTCACCATCGAAGATAAAGCTCTCCTGATCGCTCGAGGTAAGCTTGGAAGAACAGGCATCATCAATCATTCTATCAAGTGGTATCAAATCCGTGAGGCTCTTGTCGACCCCCAAGTTTGGATCCTCTTCCTCTTCATGCTGCTTAATGAAACCATCAATGGTGGAGTGGCTAGCTTTAGCAAGCTCATCATCAAAGGTCTGACAGGAAATTCGTTAATGACAGTTGTCTTGGGTATTCCATTTGGTGCTTTCCAAATGCTCTGGGTCATTTCCGGCACTTTTATGGCCTCTCGTATCCGGAACTCCCGCACAATTGTTATGTTTCTGTATCTGATCCCAACCATAATTGGTGTTTGCCTCATGTGGAAATTATCACACAAGACACAGAAAATCGCCGTATTGTTCGGATATTACATTGTTGGAGCATATGTTTGTTCTCTTGTGCTTGCGCTTCAAATGCCTGCTACCAATCTCGGAGGTTACACCAAGCGCACAACGAGTGTTGCTCTTGTTTTCCTCGCGTATTGCGCAGGTAATATCATCGGGCCTCATGCATTCCTCTCAAAAGAGGCACCAATTTACCAAACCGGATGCAAACTTATCCTTGCTTGTTCTTCAACTCAAGCTGTGCTCGCCATATGTCTGCGACTATTATTGATGTACCGGAACAAAAAGAGAGATGCTGCGTCAGGCGCAGATGACTCGCAGGAGAGGGCAACTGACGAACAACTAGAAGATTTTACCGATTTCCAGGTACGTTTTTTCTACCTTTTCCTAATTAATTAATAAAGTCTAATAGCTTGATTAATAGAACTTGCACTTCCGTTATGTGCTCTAAACGAATGTTACGACAACAGGAATATCCCGTCCAGAGATTTATACCACGAAGATGCAATGTGTCTAGCTATTCAAAGACCGCTTTATTCTTAAATAATTTAACTTTTAGGAAAGTCTAATAAACTACATTCCATTGCTAGAGTAGTATTAGCAACCCAAAAAAGTGACCCAAAAACCAAACTTATGGGTGATTCGGTTCTAGCATTTAGAACCCATTAAGGTTTAATACGCAGTGATTATAAACAGACAAGCATATGCCAGATTCTGAGTCTAGATTATTGCTATTGGTGCTTTGTTTGGTTTTACAAAGGCTTTCTTCCTCTTTTCTAAGACTGGATTCTGGGAGATAGAACTATTCCAGCCGATACTAATACATTAACCCACATTCAGAGCTGCCTGTTTAATTTCAGTAATATTCGTCAGTCCTAATGTTAGCATTGGGTTGAATTAAAGTTTAATTCGGGTCTGGACCAACCGTGGTTTTGAAAATCCTGAACCGAACTGACCCATTACCGTTTGTGGCGGGATCTGTTTTTTGGGGGTTGAAATAACCAGTCTAAGATTCAGTTGTTATAGTTAATTTAAATTAAGCAGGCTTAGATTATTACTGTAATATTAAATATACTTAAGATATCATATACTCTATTAATAATAAATGGGATGAACTCGATAAGATTCATTATTGATGCGATCTACTTTATTCTATGTTTGGAACTAATTGTCTGCTCCTGTGGCTGCTCTATAGAGCAGGTGCTCAACAAACCCCTACAACTGCAGATAGATGGAAATCAGTCGAAGACAATAGTCGCACGTCCTTGCAATTGTCCTGCGCGCAGGAGATCGTACGCCTCTTGAATCTGGTTGAATCTAAAGGTCTGCATATCCATGCGTAGTCGTCCCTCAGTCGCCAACGCACAGCACTCGCGCAGATCCTGGACTGTGCTGCCCAGAGAGATGGAAAATTCACAATTAGTCGCAATCTGACCCCAGCCGACCGTCAGCGTCCCACCATCCATGCCAACAAGGACAATCCGTCCACCAGGCCGCGAGACCCTAGCTGCTATAGCTAATGTCTGGTTATTTCCAACAAAATCAATAACCGCATGGACGCCTCTACCATTAGTCAGGCGGAGAATAGTATCAGCAGCATGCTTGTCTGATTGGATGACATAGTCCGATCCAAGTTCTTTTGACAGTTTAAGCCGTGCTGGCAGAACATCAAGGGCAAAGAATTCGTGCCGGAGAGAGGAGCTTGAGAAATTGGAGGCCATAGACGCCCAATCCTCCGATCCCAATTACAGCGGCACATGTGCCAGGACGGAGACGCGATATCATGGTTTGGACAGCATGATATGCTGTAACGCCGGCGTCCGTTAAGGGGGGCATAAGGAATAGGGTCTCGGTCGCCAAGCGAGATGAGCTCTGTCCGAGGCACAACGAGATATTCGGCCAGTCCACCATCCAATCCACAGCCACGGGTCATGCCAATTGCGTTTCGCTTGAAGGCTTCACAATGCTGTTCGGCACCACTGGAGCAGTACTCACAATTTCCACAATGCCGCATATGATGAACTGCCACGGCTTCGTCCTTATGGATATCTGTCACTCCATAGCCTAGAATTGTCACCCGCCCGACATTCTCGTGACCCAGAGTGTAACCGTCCGGTATCGAGTTTGCATAAGGTGATGACCCAGGGGCACT
Source organism: Paecilomyces dactylethromorphus (assembly GCA_029606265.1). Lineage (NCBI taxonomy): Eukaryota > Fungi > Ascomycota > Eurotiomycetes > Eurotiales > Thermoascaceae > Paecilomyces > Paecilomyces dactylethromorphus. The sequence continues at coordinate 1,355,680 of JAPVCE010000033.1, read as the reverse complement.
ATCGACCAAATCCAGATCTGACCGGCACAGGCCCACGGCCGAGATTTTAACCAGGACTTCGCCAGCGCCTGGAGCTGGAATTGGAACATCGACATATTGCCCCGGCTGACCCCATTTCACGAGTTTAAAGGCTTTCATAGTCGTTACCATGCTGTCTGCTGCCTGATTGTTTTTACTCTAAGTTGTATAATATTGTATGCTGTATCGACGAAGATGAAATAAATAGAGTAAATTGGCCTTTGGATAGAACAGCTGAATGACCTGGGAGGGGATCTCCGCATCTGGATTCTTCCCTAGATGAGCTCGCATCGTGTCGATCAGATTGATAAGTATACTCATGTGATCAGGCTGGATTCGCATAGAGGCATCCCAGGGAAACTTTTCGGTGTAGTCTTGAACATTTCGAAGGGCAACTCCTTTGATCGTGTGGAACTCTCTCAAATTGTTAAACCTATCAACCTCAATCTTAGCGGCTATTGTGAATCCTGAATCTAGAATTCGAAATGACAAATGCAACTTCTGCTTCTATGAGGACTTCTATGCCCACTTGGCTTTTGTCATGCTCTCAGAGACTTTTAAATCCTACCAGGAAATTAGCCGAGCATTACCATGCTTTCAGTTAACAAAATGTACAGTAAGAAGCCCACTCCTCGCACTAAGAACCTAGAGCGAACGTGGTATTACCATGGACCCTTCATTGGTGATTTCCAGCGAGGTTTCTTGGCACTTTTTATGTTTCGAAAGTACTAGATTCGAACTTGCCGCTGCAACCTGGAAAGACAATATTAGGTCAATTCAAGCCACTAGCATGAACTGGGCCCTACTTCTAACTAGTCATTGTTATTGTGCAAGATAATCTATCCACAGACCGAAGCTGCCTGGACATGGAAGCTTGGATTCTCAAGCTCAAGCTATTTATCCCTGTGAGTGGAGCTCGCTTAATCAGTCGTAGGAGAGTCCCACTAGGATAAGATAAGTTACTTTCTTATTGAGATACTTGATTCTATTAGACGTACCTGGTAGTAGGCCTATTGACCACCTGGTGAAAACCTAACAAATTTGGCTATTGGACGATAGAGTTAGATGGACTCGTCTTCTTAGTCCTTTAGCAACATACAGTGAATGAAACGACTAGGCTTAGACGCTGGGAAAGACGTAAAGAGTGAATATGTACGATGCCGCCTGTCTTTCAACAACACATCCATTAGCTGTTACCGGCATACCTGCATTTTATTGAAGTGTACATCACTAGATACATATTCGGAGTGTCTCGGTTGTGGTCATTGCCGGTACTTTTATTTTCATGTCAACAGTTCTGCAGCTTCCTAGTACAGATATGGTTTCCTATGCCGTAGCTTTGCCATACCAGGGACACTGTAATGCAACATTCGGAAGCACTAGTGCTGTTCCGCACCTTAGGGGCATCACGCCACATCCACAAATGACGACTGTGCCGCAGTGTTGCAATGGCAGGGTTAAGTATGATCTATATGGAAACTAAAGCGGTCACTGAATCGGACATTTATAATTATCCTCCAAACCTAGAGAATTTGAATTCCTTGTCAACCTTGATCATATATGGGTGCGCACGTCAACGTTGTCGAAGAACACGATTGTGTTCGGTCGATTTCTGCGTCTGGCTCTCCGTCTACGTCTGGGTCCGCGTCGTCTTCGTCGTTCCCTAACGACTCGAATAAATACGGTTGACATGTCTAGCATTGGCGCTAATCCTGTTAGGATTGAGGTGGACACTGGGGTTCGTGTACTTCATTGTCACTTATCGTAACCGACCGCCAACTGTTTCACAGATAGAGAATGACTCATCATATGGTGATGAACTGTTAGACCCACGATTTACATCTAATGATAAGCACGTAACAGCTAATATCTCGTTAGTTCTAAGTACACCGCGTCTCTTACTTCATCTGCCCTAGAAACTCGGAAGGAGAACGGGAGGACTTATCATGGATATCGCGACGGGGGTGAGAGTTCTTGACTCAAATCACCATACCTACCTGCTAACCTAAAAGTTTACCTGTTGCCTAACGATGAGAGCGAACGTGATCGATTAGACATATTGCACGAATTGGTGTTGACGATGATGGACCGAAAACTCTTCCTTTCGCCAATCAACAATCCCGGACGTGTCCTCGACCTTGGCACTGGTACGGGGATATGGGCGATTGACTTTGGTAAGGACAAGGACGAATCTGACATATTGTGCATCAAGGCTGACAAAAAAACCTAACCCATAGCTGACCAATTCCCTAATGCAGAGGTCAGAACCAAATGAGACATTATCATGTTCTTTGCTTAGCTATATCCTAGGTCGTGGGGATTGACTTGAGTCCTTCCCAACCGGGCTTGTAGGTGTTGAATAATTTCTTTTCTCTACACTCTCTTGGAAATCATAATAAAGCTAATCTATAATAAAATAGTGTTCCACCGAATCTGAAATTTATCGTTGATGACTTCGATGACGAATGGCTAGACAGTGGGTATAATTTTATCCACGGCCGCTACCTAGCTGGCTGTTCCAAAGACTTCCCGAGACTCCTGCGAGAATGCTACAGGTAGTTTATTTCCTCTGTTTCTATATTTGATCTATTCTAATTTTCTCTAGGAACGCTGCTGTCGGAGCATGGGTCGAATTTCAGGAGTGGGAAATCAAAGTAACATCTGAGGACGGCTCAACGGATGGGACCTCCATTGAGCACTACTATAATCTCCTAAATGAAGAATTCGAAAAAACAGACCGCATTCTAAACACGGGTCCAAAATTGGAAGGTTGGTTTCGTGATGCCGGATTCAAGGACATCCATGTCGAACGATATCTGGTTCCGCTGGGAGCATGGCCTAAGGATAAACATCTCAAAACTTTGGGTGTATGGAGCTTGCTCTCGACTGAAACAGGCTTTGAGGCGGCTTCTTTGGCTGTTCTTACCAGGAATGCAGGTTGGAGCAAGCCGGAAGTGGATATTCTCGTGGCCAAAACTCGCAATGATGCAAGAAATTTCGATATCCATACACTATTCAATTTGTGAGTATCATCATTCTATGCTTTTGGGATATATTATTTACAGATCTATAGCTATGTTGTGTACGGTCGGAAAGATGAGTGAGAATGGTGCCATATATGTTCGAGATTCTTTCGAGACTCGATCTCGATCAATGATGTCCTACATGAAAAGTCCATAGGGGTATGGACTCACCTACATTCCAGGTTTAATCACAGTCAGCCCTTCGGCCACAAGTGAATTAGATACACTTTTTTTTTTCATATAATTACCTTCTCCATCGCACTCATCTTTTCAAATTGAAGCGCTCTTTTAAGCTCTGATTCATAATGCGAATTTGGAATTTGATACTTAGCGTTGACTCTTATTACTGATTTATTCTCGAGATGATATTGCAAGATCGAATTTACTGTTCAATATCCCAATACGTCGGTGCCTGCAGCTTAACTGCACAAGTGGTTGTCAAATTTCTGTTTTCAGCAAATTCTTGGATTAAAGTACAATCTGCCAGATTTTGAATATTTGATGTCGTCGGTTACCTTTATATCTGTCGTCTAGGCCCTGTTCTTGTGGCGCAGTTCAGCTATCGTCTATGGCTAACGCTCAATTGAATTGCATCTACTCCACACCTCACCTCTCAGCACCCGGCCGTAATTTAACAGATATCCGGTACTTGATATCTATCTTAGGTATAATCGATCCACTAGAGATATTATAGACCATAGAATGTTGTACACTGTGACATACCTACCAACATAACTTTTTTTCCTACGTTATCGTGATGGGTTCTAGTGTAGGTCAACTCTTCGATTTAAAATGACCAATCTGTAAGGGACCTCTCATGACCAGGAATCTCGAGAATCTGTATTATTCATTACCACGGAGTAATCTTCTCTGGATTTTAAGGATATGAATATTCGATCTAGATCAGTGTCTGCGATAACATGCTCTTCTGTGAATAAAATAAGGCTTTAGTCCCATTATTATGGTCCTTAAATTTACACCATAGTAACTCCAATAGAGTCTTGATTCGCATAGATAATAATATGCAATACCAGCTTGTCCGTCAGACACTCTTTTAATGTATACTGGAGACAACCTTACACATGGAGGGAGAGACTATTGCCATTTGAGAATAGACGCAAGGCCTCCACAGTACAGTAAAGTACGTCCAGCACATCAGCAAAAAAATAACCTGTGGCAATACCTGGTGACATAGGTTTGCTAGTCACCTAGATCCCTGTTTAACAGAAATTAAGAATAATATTGTGAAGTTATTAAAAGCAGAATCCCAAAAAGCTAACTCGGCCGGATGCATGTCCTAGAATAAGCAGATTGTCTCGAAAATATGAACACGTCGTCCGGTACTCAGGTGGCAACCAGAAAGTATTGACCATATCTTGAGCCACCCATGTGTCATTAAGGAGTATATCAGATAGTTTATGAGGCTTGATAGATGAAGAATGATACCAAGCATGGATATTGAGTCGGCCTCTATTTGTTTGTAGATAGGGCTGGTGTTTAGAAAACTCCAGTCCTTCAATCAACTCTTCAACCTGGAACGTATGGTAAAGAGAACCAGTGGTAGCATCCCATAACTTGACTGTCTTATCCAGAGACCCCGAAGAGGAAATCAACTTACCGTCCGGTGAGAATGCTACCGCCATGGCTATGCCAGAATGGCCATCCAATGTGTGCTTTATGGAGCCAGTGGCAGTATCCCAGAGTTTGACTGTTCCATCCTGAGAGGCTGAAGCGACTAGTTTGCCATCTGGCGAAAATATCACCATCCACGCCCCACCATCATGTCCCTCCAGTATTTGTTCGATTGAGCCAGTTATGGTATTCCATAGTTTAATTGTTTCATCTTCAAACCCCGAAGAGGCGACGAGGTTATTATCCGGTGAGAATACCATTGATTTGATCCTGCCGGTATGGCCCTTTAATGTGTGCTGGATCAAACCAGTGGTGATATCCCAAATTTTAACTGTTCCGTCATCAGACCCTGAGGCGACCAACTTATTGTCTGGCGAAAATACCACCATCCATACACTGGTCGCATGACCCGCCAATGTGTGCTGGACAGAGCCGGTGATAGTATCCCACAGTCTAATTCTTTTATCATTGGACCCTGAAGCGACCAACTTACTATCTGGAGAAAATGCAACTGTCGCAACCCAATCGGTATGGCCCTCCAATGTCTGTTGAACTGAGCCGCTAGTAGTATCCCACAGTTTGACCATTTTATCATTAGATCCTGAGGCAACCAGATTACCATCTGGCGAGAATGCCAAAGTCCATACTGGACCCGAATGGCCCTCTAGTGTCCGCCATGTTGCATTCCAAGTGGACTCCACATTAGGGAGCCTGCTAATCCAACCAGAAATCTTATCCCTAAAGGTATTTCGAATAACACTACTCTTCGGTGCAAAAACTAGTGCAGAAGAGTATAGCTGGAGGGGTGCTTGATCAATGATTTCTCTATATTTCAAAAGAAAGAGCTTGGAGTCATAAAGGAACGCCTCTACTTGAGCATTATCCCTCTGATTCTGCGTTAGCCTATAAAGATAAAAGATATTAGGTCAGTGATAGATTTACCGCAACTAACGATTGTATGGTTGTTATCAGAGAAATACTCTCCGGAATTTTGCCCAGTATACTCAAAGATTCAAGCCAATGAAGGAAATGTTGTTCAAGGAAGATATGAACATGATCTCTATCAACAATGGCATAACAGCTCTGCTGAAGATGATGCACCCAGTACCGACAGGCATATTGAGTTTCAGATGGTAAGCACTCATCGATTGTTCGCTTCTCAATCTCTGTTCTTGACGTTCCAGGACTTTTGAGATTGCACATATTCTCATGAAGACTGTTAAACAGAAGTTGAAGACATTTGCTAAGTAGTGTTCTATGAACTGCGATAGAATCGATCCAAAATGGATTCTTCCCATACTTCTGAGGATCCACAAGGAAGTCACGAAAAGATAGATGTAAGATCCTCACTGGCAAAGTTTTGTCATCAGGGATTCTGAGGACTGAATGCAGCAATTCGAGTCTGCAATCTATATCCTCTTGGGAAATATCAAGGAGCCTCGCGAGCGAAACTGTTGAGAGAGGATCTTCAAGGATAACTATTGCACCAACGATCTCTCTGAAGTCTCTGACTATGCCCTCTTTCTCAATCTCGTCTTGACCAACCAGTAATTGATTAAGGATTGGAAAATATGTCTGATCAAATTTAGAAGATTGATTTGCCATTCGGGATTCCAATATTATGGTCAAACGCTTCTCAGGGTTCCATCTTGGGTCGGTAATAAAACGGCATACGGTGGCTGCAAAAATAAATAGAGGAATCGACAAATCAACTAGTGTTTTTATCCTTTCATTCCCAGGCCAGTCAGGAGACAATCCACGCTGTCCCCTAATTTCTGCCAATTTATGCTCCATGAAAACTGTGATGTCGTGCTCAATAACGGGCCTAGGAATTTCGTGCAGCACCACATCTTCATGTATCTCACCGGACATATGCCTAAACCCAAGTCGAATTATGAGCTCCGGTCGACTGGTGACGAAAATGCGTAGATATCTCCAAACTAAGCGCCGTGCTTGCGACAATAATCGGAGAATAGATCCTATATCCCTTTCCTTATCACACTCGTCTAGGGCGTCAATTACTATGACTAATTGAGGAGCCTCTTGGTTAGAACGCACTATTTCTAAAAGTGGTTCGATTAATAACTTCCTACACTGCTCCTCTAGTGGCTCTTCAAAGATCCCAGGATTCGTCTCAATCGCCCCTTCGACATTTGTTTTCAACATAGGGATGTGTGTGATGAGTTGCGAGACAATAGTAGGAAAGAACTTAGTGGCATTACCACGGTCGCCTTCGCCTCTTTTGAACAAAAAGCTGGCCCCCAACTGACCTAAGGTGCTGAAAGATTTAGCGACTGTGAGAGAGATGGTTGATTTCCCAGTACCGGCCATACCGCTCAGCCAGTAGATGAATTTTCCTTTGGGGTCCTGTGACCACTTCCAAATCTGGATGAGGAGGTCAGTTCTTGTACCCGGAAGGCACTCGTCTTCATGTTGGTTCATGTACGAGTTGAAAGCGGCGCCATTCGCAGTTGGTAGTCTCGGTAGGTCAATTCTCTGAGCTATATGCTGCATATTTCTGTTGATCTCCTGTACTAAATATATTAAAACATCAGGATCAGCCTAGACGATCTTCGTTCAACGCCTACCGATCTTAACTCACCAGAAGAGATAATATCACTGATCCTTTTCTCAGCTTCAACCCTGGTAGGACCGATTCGACCAAGAAGATCTTTTGCATATGCAGCAGATGCCATTGCCGCATAACCCTGCCAATCTTCATTTTTATGCGTGTCTGAGTAGTCGCAAATGCCCCGAATGACCAAACAGGGGAAGTGATTCATTAGCCCTGCTGCTTCCATTTCAAAACATAGAACATCATTTTCTGCTGCGAGCTTGTCCCGAATTAAGGCATCCTTCATCAACTGGTTGGCTGAAGCCACTAGGCCATAATGAATAGCTGGGTTATCTTCATCTTCAGCCCGCTCAGGTCGCACAATCAAATTTAAAGGGCCATCACCACAGGCTGTCATACAGCCGAATTCGTCATCTGCAGGATGAATAACTTGACTTTTATACAGTCTATCACTGCTTCTGTCCGGTCGCTTATATCTCTTGCGCAATCGTGGCATTTTTAGAAGAACATTGTTAATCGCAGAATCAAGTTGATGACCTTCTTCCTCATATTGAGCCGCGAGGTCGGCCACAGCTGCCCGCAAGAGTACAGGAGGCTCATTCAAGAACCCTGTTGTTTGAAACTTTTGATCCTGAATAGTTTTGCCGAAATCATATTGAAATACGCCACCCTTCCCATTACGAGGCGCACTAACAACAATGTCACCGAGGCGGATGTCATGCCTTCGGCTTGGTGCACCACCACCAATTCCAACCAGAAGACCAATTCTGACATTAGGGAAGCTATTCAGCATGTCTCTTGCAACACTTGCTGCAGCGGCAATTCCATATTCCCCATCAGGCAAGACGGCAATGACAATATTGTGCTCACTAATTCTGCCCAATGTATAAACATTATTGTTGTTGAACGATAAAACTTCCGGTTGTTCATGCTTTTCGTCGAGAAAAGCTCGCGCAGCAACGTACTCTGTCTTGATGGCACAGATCCAGCCAACACTGTAGTCCCGATTTGTCAATCTTCGCTTAGAAGCATTGACCGCTACCGTCGGTCCATCCATCATCAGACTTTATCTTTCTCTTGCTGTGGCTGGGTATAGTTTCCAGATTTGGCCGACTATTTAGAATTCTATCGAGGAAATACATTTAGGCGTAAAATGCCATGATCATTAGTGGAAAAAGTATCTTGCCTGATAAAATGAGCTGGTGCCCGATTTAGAGGGGGAGGGGAAGTAATCACCATCTCAGCGCAGCCACAGAACAAACTAGAGGCCGCCATTGGTGCAGGTTATCTGAAGGTTAATCGTGAGCCTGTCAGGCTCTACAGCCTAGCAGGGGTAATTAGATAATATTAGCAAAGGTTAGGAGCCGTGTTCTCATAAACTCTGATCTTTTGTCTCTTTAATCTTCGGCCCTTATACCCCCCATATAAGGCTACCCCGCTCCTCAGCTAGTGAGCTGATCCTTTCTTTTTAGAGGCATGCACCTTGATCACTTTCAGAGGTCAAGGCCACTCCATTCCTACATTATCCACTCCCGTCAGGCTATCAAGAGAATATCCCTCGAAATCCAAAAAATCTTAGATGCTTTCTCTAGGCTTATTTCAATTTCCGGGCCATAGAAATTAAAGATCAAGTACATCAAATTAAATAGCTTTTGTTCTCAGATGCTGTCAACTTGCCTCTTTCAGATTTCCAAATATTGCGACACCTAGTCTCGTGAAAAACTTTTAGGGTCTCTATTAACTTGAGGATAATAGCTCTCAGTGTAAAATAATAGGTATAATAAGAGACTAGAAAGGCGTAGAAAGGTTACAGAATGTAGGTAGGTGATTTTAATCAGGTATATAGGGTTAAAATCATGGTCTAGAGCTCTAACCTCTAAATAAAGATAGTTCACAATACCAATCATCTGCTACATAGGATCGTAACTTTGTATAGCTGATGCACTTGTAGTTCGGGGCAGAGAAAGGGAGACTTTCAATGGTGGATCGACCATCCCAATAACATCTCTGTTTTCCAAGTCATCCAATGGACAAACATTCATAAATTGCAGAGCAATGATAGCGCCCGACAGATATCAGTTCGCGTCATTTCTCGGTTTCAGATCGCAACATATCGACAATATGAGAATGGCCACATTTAGCCGCACGGTCCAGAGCCGTCTGGCCCATTGCATCCTTGATGTTCGCATCTGCTCCTTTGCTGATCAAATAGCGTACGACGTCTATTTTTCCCAATTCGGCGGCTCTATGCAAAGGAGTACCGAGACCCATAAAATAATATAATCTCCACGAAAAATAATGGTTCTGATACATTTTGGCATTAATTGATGCCCCTTTTCTGAGAAGTATGGCCACCACGTCAATTATATCGGTCTCTCGTTCAATAGCATGATGGAGGAGCTGTCCCTTGGAGATATCAGCACCACGGTTAAAGAGGAGCTCGATAACATCAATAGAAGCACATTCCACGGCATATGACATGGGAGTTAAATCAATTGAGCATGATAAATTAGGATCTGCTCCATGGTCGAGCAACCAAATGGTCATCTCCCGATCTTTAATGGCATATCTGAATATGGTGAGCATTATTCCAAATGAGAATTAATAGACCTTCTAAGAGACGTACCCAAGCACTGGCGGTTCAGTTTCACTTATCGGTTTGTTAATATTCCATCCATTCTTAAGAAAAATCTCTAATACATCTTTCAATTTTCGACTGATTGCTTTTAGGGCGAAAGAAAAATGTACTGTCATCCCATAGCGTAATAATTCTGAAACGATCCCTGGACAGTCGTATTCCACAGCATCCATCATCACTACACTGAGTTCATATATATTGGAAGAAGTGTCGGCGAGCCATAAATTGAATGGTACTTGAAATCGTGACAGATCTCGAGCAACGCAGGCAAACCGCATTTCTTTAATTATTTCGATCGATGATTCCCGTAAGGGGGGATATGGGCGAATATTCCGTCCTATAGAAGGAAGTGTAGACGGAGCCATCGTGGATAATTAATGTTTTCGATTGTGAAAGATCACTTGGGTTAATAGCTGTGAGACCATTCTGAAATTGAGGTTGAGGATAGGTAACGCGTTGAGGGTAAGTCATTAAAATTCCTTGGCATCCGGCGGCGTTAACGTTTGGCGCTATCGCCAGCCCAGATTGAATTTCGCCTGCATTCCAATCGATTTCCACCCTACCTCCAATGATGCGAGTGGTTACATCTCGGCCTTGTACACGTAGCGAAGGTAGGCAGGCAGATGATGCTGGATAGGAGCCCCTGTATATGATCGTAACGCAGCTCTCGTTATCTTCGACAAGACGTATATGATATTAGAGAAGACTCACCATCAACTTGGAATTCAGTCTAACTGTAACATTAATGAGTCCAAAGTCAGCAAGACTGTCCTCTCAATATTCATTTATTCCCTGTTCCTATTCTCCTCGACGCCAATATTCTCAACATGGCAGCTTGGGGGCCTTATGGGCTTCTCGCGCAATTAGAAGCCGCCCACGAAGCGGTTCTAGTCCCCATGGGTGGTGTACAATTTGCGTCTTTTCAGCAGACACGTGCGATCGGAACCAGGGGTCTCGGATCCTGTTCAGTCGTTGGAGTCGTCTCTAAATATGGGGCCATTCTCGCCCATATACCTCCTCTCCCCGAACAGCCTTCAGACAACCCTTACGCCGGAGACGACAACGTCCGGACAATGATGAGGCAGGTCAGGGGCCTGTACGATTATTATAAACAACATAATTTCTTCCCTGATACAAATACATATGTTATATGTGCTTTTTTCCAGGGGCAGATTGCTTTGCCAGATCAAATGGAAATTATGGAGCGGGCTCTTCAAGAACTGGGCCCCAGCCCAACAATCCTCACTTATAACGTTCCAGTTGACCGTAATCGTACTGGTCATGGTACAGTTGTTATCCTCTCTGATCAAGAAGAGCTACAGCCCGTGGTGTATGTGGAAGATCAGCCCATTAAATAGCGCCTATTCACGTCTGATTTATTACCATGCACACGGATGAAGGGCAATACGATATCATTATATTCGATATTTCAGCATAAAACAAGTTCCTAAAAATGTTCGGATCTAAGTCATTATATAGAAATTTAAAATTTGACCTGTATATATCTCTCTCCAGATATTTAATATCGGATATCTTTCTTAGGTATAGTCGATGCATTAAACGGAGATGGAAAACAAAGTACAGGACAGTTATCACCAGCAACCATATCTCATATTTCAATCAGCAAGACTTGTGCGCTGGAAAAGAACTAATTATAGCATTAACAAGAGAGAAATCCTACATTCTCCATGATATTAAAACAGTATAAAGCCGTATTATATGGTGCTGGCTCCAATAAAATGTCAGACTTTCCATCCTCGAGCAGACCCTGGCCGTTCAGCTGTATCTCTCAAGACTTCTATCTTTCACGTCATTCTTTTTTAACCAAATATCAGTACTCTCATGGCTTATCCTGAGTGAACTTGTGGGAGCCTGGATAGGCCCATATAATGCCTGGGCCAAGATTCTATCGGAGTGGCCGAGTCAACAGAATAGATTCCCCAAGTGCGTAACCTGTTGGAATAACGATGAGGGGCCGTGGGTCGTCGGAGGTCTTGCAGCAGCGGACTACTAGAGGTGCATTATATACGACTTTGTCTTTCGACATGTCGATATAGGCTCGACAGACGTAGGTGGCCTGCATATGGTGAGTGGATGAAACGTCATGCGGATAGGAGAGATGCACGTTGATGTCATAATCTATGTGGGGTTACATGCATTCCATAATGCACTTTCATACCCTGCTTCAAATAGCAAGTGGGCCCCTCGTGAGGTTCATAGC
>JAPVCE010000033.1:1279097-1343483 GCA_029606265.1 Paecilomyces dactylethromorphus | reverse complement strand
AAAAAAAAAAAAAACATATATTTAAGGCTTAATATATGAATTTATTGAAGAATTATATTTTTCTATTTCTACATAAAAGATGGAATAAATAACTGTCAAAATATAGTTCAAACTTTATGCTGAACAACGTAAGATTCTCTTAGCAATTTAAGATGAACAAACGAGCCACGGGATTCTTATGCAATGGATAAATAAATGCAATTTAACGGTATGGATGAAAAAAATGGAAGAGGAGGGAGAAGATGAGATAAAAATGATAATATCAAAGAAAAAAAAGCTTAGCAAAGGGTATCATGGTTAAGAAATAAAATGCACTAGACACGCTTTTACAGATCTCTCTAGCATAGCCCTTTTGAAATCACATCAAGTGTTTCATAAGAACGCATGGTTTAGATGCAGCCGAGATATGATGCTTGCAAATTTGAGTCGTTCTCTCGTCTTCCTGAACGAACTGAGCGGGAGGATTTGTGTTTTCATAGATGTGTGCTCCTCACTTTTGGACGGAAGCTCAAGCCGCGGTAATCGCAAGACGGGGCCTTTTGTGCATCTCCCGCTCTTGCCTCTCATACTCCTCCATCACGCATGGTTTCTTCAGCACGAGCCCCTTGATCGGTGGATGCTGTCCAAGGGGCGAACACATCATCGATCGCAGGTGGTCCTGGAGCTGGGCAGCATCTCTCGTCAAGTCTCCTTCAACTAGAACTTTTGCCGATGGATCGCATTTAGCTGTGATACACAGATCGAACGATCGCAACCCCCGTACGAACAGCATCGGTGAAACCCAGGGTTCATCAATCGCTAGCCGGATACGTTTGCCACCGATGATAACACCACCGGCTTGACTACAACTGAATCTTCCAATGTCCAAACTCAGCTTGAGTTCCTCCAGGCCGCGCAAGGCCATGACTCGGGCCCAAAATAGTGCCCACAGACGGTCATTATGCGTGTGCGAGTAGATTGACGACTTATGCTCCTCTCCTGACATCGGCTGCCAAATAGGCATCCATTGAACTGTCAGACGCTTAATCGAACGCAGTCGATCCGGACAGACGTTCATGGTAAATGCGATGAATGTGTGCAGGTCGTCCACGTCGAATTCGAGCTTAGAATAGGGGATGTCGGCCGCCTCCGCGTAGATGGCACGACATGTCCGCAATAAAGAGAGTCCCGAGTTACTCAAGTTCTCTGGCAACATAGTATGCGTGTGTGGATAGAGCATACGATCGCTGTGACCGGCCATGCGGCCATCATTGACACGCCACCGCGCCGGGGTAAGAGGGCAGCAGTGTCGATTGCTCTGGATGGACGAAGACACGTGCTTGCAGCGAACATGACGGATCTTGCCCTTCAACTGAACCAGATGAACAGCCTCATCCCCAAAGACGTAGTCATAGATGAGCAGTCGGATCTCCGGGGGCAGTTTCTGCAGTAACATGCAATCCCGCTGCGAAGACATCTCCCCACAGTATGGGTCAACGGGAACCCTCTCCTTGACTGCCGCAACATCCACCTGAGGAGCACAGATCTTGCGTTCCTGGATCATGTCCCTGACCGTCTCTTGCCATCGGCGACCGGTAGAATAGTAATGCCAGATCGAGTAAGGGTCACGAAGGATCCAGGCGTCGAAGTGACGCATCTCGACTGGGTTTCAGGGACTAAGCCAAGAAAAAAAGGACTCCCGAAAAGATGAGAGAAAAGTATGGGAGCAATCTGAAGCCAGTGCGGTACCAATCACAGTCTCCTTGGCTGTGGTAGTCACCAGACAAGGAATCAGAAAGTTGGACACTAACCGTTGAGTGGCTTGGGCGAGGATAGTACAGAAGTATATTCTATGACCTAAACACGGCTGATCTATAGCGGCAATCCGGAGAGACAATTGGGTAGAAAGACCAAGGGACCTCTCAAGCTTTTTATTCTCTGCCCGTCAGGAGTTCTTGAACAAAGAGGAACACAGAAGACGGGCAGCCAGCGTGTGGGAGAGTCAGGGGAATATAAGAAGTTCATCCTCTCTGACCAGATCGGGACTTCTCGGTGACAGAATGCCAGCCGATGACGTCGTCCCGGTACGGTTTGATACACCATTCGTACCAGACACCAACCACAATGCACGCTGTGGAGATGGTTCTATCCATAATCGATGAGTATTCTCGATCAGAGAAATTATGTCAGACAATGATTGGACAGCCTCGGGCAGTTCCGAGCGAAGAGGAGGAAATAGAGTATGAAAGAGTGGATATTGCCCGGCGGACGCTCTTCCGAAACTCCAACTCTCTCACCACAACTGCCGCTGAACATCGCTGATCCTTACCTCCCATTACCCCGGAAAACTCTGGCAAAAAGTCTCCAGATATCAAGTCGCCTCTTATTCGATGGACTGATTGGGTGGCGAGCTGAAATACCCCGCTCCACGGTTGAGAAGAGCGAGAGTTCTCTCCAGGATTCTTAGGAGAGCGTATATGATCGATTCTGGGGTACGGTGATCCCTACTCGATTTTGAAATTGGCAGCCCTCTGTTGCAAGCATTGGCCGGAGGATAGTGCTCCGCACCGCTTACCTACGTATCTTACCCACTAGGGAGAATATTATTGCTTACTACCACTCCAAACGAAACATGCCTCATTCATGGGTTGTGTAAGACCTGTTTCCTAGTATGTTATGTCGCAGCGGGAGGTGTACATGTAATATGCACAGAGCCGAAAAGATAGCTGTCGATGGGAGTACAATACCATCATAAAATCAGCCACATTGTAAAACGGCGGCATATAAACTCCGTTGGTAGAAGGTAGTACGAAGATATAATGAGTCTAAAAGGTCGATGCTTATAAGCAAAATTTATACAGGTGTCACTTCTTACATCTCTATTCCCGGCAAGACCACAGTTCAATGTCATACTGTACGAAAGATCGCTATAATCCAGACAACCATTGCAAGTTAATTGTGCTGGAGACGGATGTTTTATTAATTATACTATCTAGACGTAAAAAGAGACAGAGACCCCTTCTGTGAATGGCAGTGGCTAGCTGCGGTGCCCATCTCCTTGGATTGTGGCAGTAATAATCGATAGCCTTTTATAATTTCCAAAGAAGTCCATTCCATCTTAATATATTCCCAACTATAATAAAAGAAATAACATACATACGTTTCTACTACCTTAAATATATGGCTCGCAACAAGGCTGCACTTCGGGAATATAATTCTGCAATATTTACCGATCCCACTAACACCATTTCAACGACCAACAACCGTAATCTACAAACTCTCAAAATCTTTCTCCTTCAATCACTCCACATCAGAAACAAAAAATAAACCCAACAGGTAGAGTAGGATTGCCAAGCAAAAAGTAAATTTGATCGACCAACGCAGGATTCGAACCTGCGATCTTCCGCATACTAGCTTGGAGAACCGGAAACGGATGCCTTATCCACTAGGCCAGTTGGCCTCATTAATGAATTAGTAGTCCCGAGCTGGCTTTTTGAACCAGATTTCTTCCTGGAGAAAAAAAGTTAGGCTTAACATTTGCTCATATCGCGGATATTGATTACCGGATAGTCGTCCATACATTAGGAGTGGTATCGGTTGAGGTACATGTTAATTTTTATTTAGTTTTCAATAATTGTCTATATCTGCATGTTTCTATAGAGCAATATAAGTCTCATGACGCCATAACTATCTTCGACATGCTGATGTCAGTTCATCTCTTATCTCCGTATAGATTCCTAGCGAGTGTCCCTGTCCTGGGTCATTGGTACTGCGCCTTTCATAACCCGTGCGCCAAATAAGTTATCCGATTAGAAAGTATTCATGTGTAGTTTTCTGCAAATTGCGTGCCCATTCAATCAAGCATAATATGGTCCGTTCAATTCAGCGTTCAGGGGCTTCATGATGGACGTCCTCTATACCCTCTTGTAAGAGGACAGCTCCACTTTCGAGGTCGTCCTCCTCGTCACCAGTGCCCTTTGTACCCTCCGTCGGATTAACCTCCGCATATTCCACTTCCACTTTCCTGTTGCTTTCTCGTACAACTGCGACGTAGATAGCACTGCCCAAGATCAATCCTGAACCCGCCCAGCTAGCCGCTGAAGGAGTACTATTCCAGACGACTTTGTCGTAAAACAGCGCGAACAACATCTGCGTGTATACCATTGATGTGGCGCGCGACCCGTGACTTGACTGAGTCCGCGCTGACTGTCCGGGTTTCGGAGGAGGAATATAGGCCAGTCCGGCCGTCAAAAGGAACTGAAGAACAAATCCAGATATACCCAGCCCAAAGAGGAGCACCCACTCGGTAATATTGCCTGGTAAGCGGAAGCTGACTGATGGCACGGCTAGGATGGCCACGATCGACACTATTGTCGACCACGTGGAGAAGTAAGTTACACTGACGAGGGGATGTGCCCGAGTTCCGATCCAACGGATAGTGGTGTATGCGCATGCAGCACCAAGCACGCCGAGGAGAGAAACAAGAACAGCCAATATGTGATGGTATGTGTCCACGTGCTGTGGCTCTGAAACATCTCCAGATACATTGCCGTCATCAGGATTGGTGTCGGAGGACGTCGAGCCTTGCCCGAACGGTTGTGCAATCATAACAACTCCCAACAGTGATACTAACCCGGCTAGCTGTTGCTTCCGAGTAAAAGGCTCATTGGGCATCAGGAATGAGCAAGCATAGCAAGCCACAATGGGTGACAGGAAGGTCAACACCGTTGCCTCCGAGAGCGGCATGTAAAGCATCGCGTAATATATGCCAAACACGCCAAAGAAGCCGCCGAAAGCACGCAGGGCCAACAACCAGCGCACATCGCGGGTTCCGAAAGGATGAGGTACCTGAGCGTACCACATGTACAGGTAGCTGGCTAGCGCGGTGATAGACTGACGGGCGAAAAGAATCTATGCACGCTTATTAGACACTACAGCCTATCTGCTGGGAGACATTACAACTGACCTGGAAGGGATCCATTCCCTTTCCATGAGCACCATCGATCTCCAATAACCGTGTCATAACGTTCATAGATGCGCCAAAGAATTGTGACAACATCACCATTAGTATTCCTTTATTCTGGAGCCAGGCATTCCACAGTATACCCCTCCATGTCGTTGGTGGAGCACCATAATGGGCTTCGAACTGAGACTCCGCCGGGGAGGGAGAACGGAGTAATGGCGCGTCATACCGGGGCTCGTTTACTATCCGTCCAGAATATAGAGATAAGTCAGAATAGAGTGAGTCCGTTGAGTGTCGAAAGCTATTCGCAAGAGGCACGCCTAAGCGCTGAACGTCATCCTTCTTATTGGATGGACGATCCTCGATGATCCGGGAGGAAGCCTGCGGATACTCTTTAGGGTCGTTGCTGTAACTGTCGTCCGTCACAATCGCAGGTGGTTGCGACGGTGCTTCAACGGTCTCATTGTGCTCGTGAGAGGTATCTGGAGTCCGGTTGGGGCGTTCTGATGATAACGGTGTAGCCATGAGTTCTGACTGGATCGAAATGAAAATTTAGAAAGAAGAAAGTCTAGTTGGAATAAGAATATATTTCTGAATGTTCAAAGACCTCCATATCCTAGTGATTCGGTTGGAATCTGCTCAATCACGGCACGCGACAGTCCGTTGGCGGTGGATCCGACTCTTGTCAAGAGCGGGAATCAAAGCGTTAAGAGAGGGATAATAGGAGAAAGAGGAGCGAAAGTGAAAGACAAAATTCATAGTGAAAAGCACGAAAGCCCGTCTAGGTCCCTAGGGGACTGGGCTCCAGTGTCATCCGAGCCTATCGATGCAGGTCGTTTAGAGGGTTTCCAGTCATTCGTCATTGAAATTGAACTATGGCCCAGACCCTGTTTGTGGCAGCCAAATCATTTCTGCGTTTTAGTGGCAGCATGATGAGGGGGTTCATATGACCTAAGAAGTTAAAGCATGACGTTCACTTGGCCGTCTCGTTTTCCCGCCCTTCTCAGTGGCCCTTTATCAGTTCGGCCCCATTTCCCCAGGCGCTCGGATGGGGGCGGATATCTTCCCTGTCGGATAACACCGAATATCTTGAACCAAAAATCGTGTTTTCCAGAATACTTTGATAACTCAGTAGGAGAATGCCCTACCATGTCTGAAGGTGCACTAGATACCACGATCTTATATAATTATTGTATATTAACTACACAAAGGTGAAGGTGTCTCCCCCCTTTTCCCGTAACATATTCCCGATTCTCTTCGTCCCGACAATCCGCTCCAGCTTTAGAGCATCCCACTTGGAAAAAATAGCACGCACGCCTGTATCCGCGGCTTCAGAAACGCTTGCGGGGTCCAGACCCAGATATCCTACAATTTCTCCCCAGAAAACTGGGTTTTCAGGCACTGCATACATGACAACCCGTTTCACGCCTCGAATCTGATATCGTCGGAAGTGGTGAGCACGCTCTGTGTAAAGCAGAACGGAGTGTCGACCATTCAAGAAGTGGGTGCGAGCGCGCGCGACGTCCCGAACAGATGTGTATTCTGAGATAGCTCCGAACGAGATGTTGGTTGTCTGGGATGAGTTCGCGAAGTGGTTGCGCACACGGACAAAGTCCAAATATGAAGGGATAAAGATTAACGTTCCAGAACCGTTGCCCTTTCCTCTTCCGGTTATATTTTTTATGAGAGAGGATAGAATGGCGGTGGTGAAGTACTTAAATCGGGCGTCGGGGTCCTTCGCAGGCGAAAGGCTATCGAATCGTGAAAAGGTTTGCTTGACAGGGACCGGCAGGGGAACCTCAGTGATGGCTCCACGATAGGTGGCTGTGAGTCTGACCTTGCCAGCTACGTTCTGCATATGCGAGGAGAATAATGAGTTCAATTCTGGTGTAATGAAGGCTGACGACACGATGGTCTGTCGAAGTTGACGAGCGTGGTTATCGAGATACCAGGTTCTCACACGGCTGAAGTCACAGCCGTGCGCTTCCCGAGGTTGCAAGTTGAGATGTTGGAAGATGTACTCAATGTGATCCCAATTCTGCATAAGGAGCGCATCAGCGTGGTCAACAATGACCAATTCGATGGAAGACAAGAAATCGTAATCTCTCTTCTTCTCACTATAACGGTGTCAGCAGGTACTCCGAAGAGAGGCGGAACAAAACTCACTCAGCTTGATCCATAACTGTGCGGAGACCCAAAGGACTTGCTAGGATGACATCTGAGTTATAGAATTGTGCAAAGTACTTGACTGTCTTCCGGGTGAACTTCAAACCTAATCGAAACATGTCATCGTCGTTTCCGCCGAAGAGCTCCTTGAAATCTTCTGTCTTGTTCTCCCAAGATTTATCTTCGGGGCCAGAGAATCCATCCAAGAATCGCTTCTTGTTCTCTTGCTGCTCCGGTTGATACAACTTTGTGATAGAGTCCATCACTCGAACACAGGCCTGTCTCGTGGGCAGGATGTACAGCACCTTTGGCCTGGTGAAACCTTGGTCTCGAAGATCGATATCCTCATTTTGTTCTTTTGAAACACGAGCGTTATTCTTGATGACACGGTCCCTAGTCTTGAGGACGTGGTTGAGGGTGTGGAGACAGAGTAGATCTCGCAGTTGGTTAGCGTTCGAGGCCGTTCTAGACCCGAAGAGAATATCTTTGTAGTTGAAAATGTAAGGCGCGAGATTCTGAACTTGACCTTCAAACTTAGGTATAAGCTCCAAAGCCGGTGATACAAGTTTCCTTTTGAGCTGCTAACAGGTCAGCATTCTTAATAAGGCACTGTTATAGGCTAACGCACTTTTACGCTTCCCGTGTCTCGTATAACTGGTGGGAAAGACTCCTCTTTACCCTCGATTTCTGGTGTGCTGTATACTAGTCTGAAGTCATCGGAGAGCAGCTTCTTGTTGGAGTGCCATCGGTTGTCAGATACTGCTTGTAGTCTTTTCGAAAGCTCGCCCTCATTTGGGTTTGCAAAGTGCGTCTCGAAGGGATCGCTCGCTGGTTGATAGTTAGAATTACTAGTAATGAATAGTGGAGTTGTTAAAATGGATCTAACCATCTTCATCTTCATCCACGTCCTCGCCATCAGCCTCGCCCGGTCCGAAGTTCTCGTCCTCGGACATGTCTTCATCCTTTGCATCATTGTCTTCCAGATGAGTGTCCTCGTTTTCAGATACATTTTCAATGACTTGATCTTCAGTTATTTCATCATCCTTATGATGAAGCTTTCTCTTTTTGCGGGCAGGGCCTTTTGAGCCGGAACCAGAATCTGCATTGAGTAGTTGTAGGAGTGTGTTGTATGGACGCTCCTTGGTCTGCTCCTCCTCATCGCTATCGGACAATGCTTCACCGGCAGATGAAACATCTTCTAATTCCTCCTCATCAGGCACTCGGATTTGTTCATCAGACTCATCCTCCGACCTGTAATGTCACCAGTTAGCTTCGCTGTAGATGTCCCGGAGGACTGGAGCGGGTACTCACTGTACATCGTCCACGCGCGATGTCTGAAAAGCGCCTTTCCTATTATTAAACGACCTTCCATGGCCTCTTCCACGACCTCTTCCACGGCCGCTGGCCTGCCTTGCACCTCTACCGCGTGTTGGTGCCATTATTTGTAGTTATTGCTGACCTAAAGCTCTGGTCGCGAACTTTTTTCGCTGATCGGGGTAGCGGCGTTATCTTATCTTAGCGTGAAATTTCGTCTGCGCGCACACACAATTTGAGCCTCTCAGGAACCACGTCGCCGCAAACCCCAGCGGGCGGAAGATTGGAGCCACTCTCCACGACAAGAAGAAGAGCCTGTCCGTCTGTATCTCCCACAGCGAGAGACAGACGTATCGATCTATCCCATCCGCCCAGCATGGCTGCCACCGACTCCTTTCTCCATCTCGCGCGGCCTCTGGGCCCTGTGGTAGTGGGGTCTGCACCGACTACCGCCCCTCTGAACGTTGTCATCCAACCCCAGGTATGATTACAATCGCTTCTTTCAGAAAATCTTGATAGCTGACCGGATTTTGTAGGCTATCTTCTCTATCCTTGACCACTCCCTTCGCCGAAATGCCGACCAGAAACGTGTTATTGGAACCCTATTGGGAACCAGGTCTGAAGATGGCACCGAGGTCGAAATTCGCAGCTGCTTCGCTGTCGGTCATACGGAAACGACGGATCAGGTCGAGGTTGATATGGAATACCAGAAGCAGATGCTGGCTCTGCACTTGAAGGCGAACCCCAAGGAAGTTCTCGTCGGATGGTACGCCACCTCGTCTGAGCTGGACACATTTTCTGCTTTGATCCAGAACTTCTACGGTGGACAGGGTGACGGAACATGGCCGCACCCGGCTGTTCATTTGACTGTGTCGACGGAGCCTGGCAAGGATATTGAGACCCGTGCATACATCTCTGCACCTGTCGGTGTCACCGCGGAGAGAGCCGCTGACAGCGCCGCCTTCATTCCGGTCCCTCATGAGATCCGATATGGCGAAGCTGAGAAGAGTGGTCTGGAGGCTATTGCAAATGCTAAGGACAACGAGGAACGTACCTCCACCATCTTTTCGGATATTGAGGCTTTGGAGCGTGCTATTGAGGAGGTCCTTGGTATGATTGACCGGGTGTCCCGATATGTCGAGTCGGTCATCGATGAGGAGGCCCCTGCCTCTACGGCTCTGGGCCAGTTCCTGCTCAACACTCTTGCTTTGGCACCTAAGGTTGAGCCTGCTGACATTGAGCGTGATTTGTACGTTTCCCTACTACACGAACTTTTGATATACATAATTATACTAACATGTATTACAGCAACAACCACATCCAGGATGTGCTCGTTGTCTCTTACCTGGCCAACACCATCCGCACACAGATGGAGCTGTCTAACAGACTAGCAACTGCACAGCTGACGCTGGGTGGCGGCGAAGGTGCCGGAGAGTCTGGTGGCCAGCGAGGCCAGCGAGGCAAGGGTGGTCGAGGCGGTCAGCAGCGCAACCAGGAACGGGCTACGGAGGAGGCTCGTGCTTGAATGGAAGGAGAGAGGAGTATAATTGTTACTACTCAGTGATGTATGCGCGGGCTCGACCCGTCCAGGTCTCCTTACGCGGGAGACTGGTCCTCCTGGTCAACTTGTTATTCTTTTCCTTTATTTGGCATCGCATTTTTGCTAGGGCGGCAAAAAAGCATGGCGTATCGGAGTCATCTGGCTTTGTTCAGACCGAAAGGAGGAGAGGGAGAGAGTGAGAGAGAATCATGCCCTTTTTGTCTGGCTGGATCAGAGGGAGCTATTCTCTCGAGAACCCCCGCTGTAAAGCTAAAAGAAAAAAATCCGCCCGCACCTTTATGAAACAACGGTAAAACTACCAATCTCGATGAAATGAGCAGGAATGAGCTAGCTAGATATTCTCCATCTTTATTTTGAACTATTATATGTAGAAGACTGCCTTCTTACGCCGTAGCATGATATGTATGCAGGACCCTAGTGAACTTGGTTTCCCATATGATTTGCCATGTTTGAAAGAACACCAAAAACGGAGAGCCGCCCATCCTGAAAAGATATGACAATAAGAACCCCATACAACGCCGATGCGATGCAGACCTGTAATTGGAAAAAGCATCCGAGACACATGAGTGGGGAGAGGGGAAATCTGCTGAACTCGTCGATCTCGACGATATCCCAACATTACTCATTCTCCCTTTCCAACCTTTCTCTTCTTTGAGACCGTTCCTTCAGTCTCATCTGAATCCCTTCGAGCCCCTCTCTTCCCTTTCCCCTTCGACTTCTTGCCCGTAGTACTCATCCCATCCACACTCTCGCCGACCTCCTCGAGACCTTTTTTACCAGTCTCTTTGAGCGCCCCGACCTGATCGTCGTTCTGATCGAAAGCCTTTCGTGCTTCTTTCAGCTCGCGCTCCATCCGCAGCAGCTCCTGCACACGACCCAGCTTGTTCGGATCGCGACGCAGCGCGAATCGGAAGTCGTCGACTTTGATTTTCTGTCGGCGAGCGTAGGTCGCGTACTGGGCTGCTGCATGGCACATCTCCAGGACGAAATCTGTCACGATCTCGTCGAGGACACGGACGGTCTCGGGGAGAGGCTCTGAGGGGAAGGAAGGGTGCGGGCTGGGGTCACCGTATGCGAGAAGAAGGAGCCGTACTGGTATAACATTAGCTTGGAGCTTTGGAATAGCACACGGATTTCCAGGTAGCGGGATGGCGCTGAAGATTAAAATAAATAATATAAAAGGCAACAAGACGAAATAAGCCACATACATTCAGGCGCAAAGTTCATTTGGCCCTTGTGCCTTGCGGCACGAGCTCTAGGTTCCGCCATAGTGCGACGCCTCTCTTCCCTCTGCCGAGTTCTCCAATCTTTCTTGACTGCACTCTGAGGAGCTGACGAAGAGTATCCTGGTTCTGAACTTGACTCCTCTACCGATGCACGTGAGACAGCGGTCTTAGGTTTATAGCAGGGCTTGTACCCCGCCCTGATTAACGCAGTTTCTTCGGAATTGAACGGCCAAGGAGGCGCAAGTACTCCAGCAACATGGCCAGTCGATGGCCGACTGATAGGACGTGGTAAAGAAGGCGCCGCGAAACCGTCGCCGGGATTGATGCGGTCGAACGATGTGGTCGGGAGGCCGGCGGCGAAGTGGACGTGCCTGCCGCCGCTGCGGGTCGGATCAGCCATGGCCCAGACAGCTTTCCCTGGCGCGCGCTTGTCGGGAACCTTGACTGTGGACAACGATTCAACGTCAACGTCTCGTGCTCGTGCTGCAGCGTTGGAGGTTGTTTAGAACGTGAGGACAACGTGGGGTTTAACCCTTGAGAATCTGCTGCTGAATCCTATTTGACGGGAAACGAAGGTCGCAGGCAGAGGAGGTAGTCAAGATGGTAAGTGACAGCTTTTCTAAGAGTCGTGTTAAGTGAGAGTAGATCAGGACACTTCACTTCACTGGCAGTCCCAGCTGGCCAGCACCGCAATGTTTGTTAACAATAGCTAACAATGACTCTAGTCTGCGCTCTTCAACTTCCAGTCTCTCCTCCTGGTGTTCCTGCTCATCATCTGTACGAGCGCTTACGCCCACTCCATCATGCCAGGAATTATGGACCGCAATCAACATGGGTACGATTTCCTCACCTCACTTTCTTAAGTCGCATGGGTTTTTGTTGTGATAGTTGAATTATTCTGGCTTTATGGTTCTTATTCATTTTGTTCTGAACGACTCGAGACTAATAGATTGCTTTTGATCAACAGTTTCTTCGGTATCTTCTGGAAGTGCGCTAGGATCGGAGAGCGTCTCAGCCCGTATATCAGCATATGTTGTGTTCTGATGGCGGTGAGTCTATAGCCTAAGGGGCCGTTTTAATATTCGGATCTGGAGATCCTGATACCCTCTACAGATCTCAATCTTCCTGGGCGGTTGAATCCTGGGAGGCATAGAAGAAATACACTCGGTCACTGAGCGGAATCGGCGTTGTCGCATTTGATTTATTGTCTACTGTGGATCGGATCCACGATCCACGAAGCATATGAAAAAGAACAGATCATGAATACTAGTTAATGTACATGTACATCAGTCCAAAAGTGTATAGACCAGCCCTACACGCCTGTACAACACCAACCGCGCCTTGCGGCCACCGACAATGCATATGCCCCACACTGAACCATGGCGTATACTCTAAACTCATATGAAGCGGGTATCTCAAGAGTGGATGTTGGAGTTGGACTTCTCTGCTAGACGTCGAAGACCTTTGTCAAGCAATTGCTCGCGCTCTTCCCTGCCATCTAGCTGGGTAGTCTGATTGCGCTCTGCGTCCCTCCGATCAAGTTCCTCGATGGCAGTTCGAAGACGTTCTGGGTCCCGGAGATAGCGCAGACCTTTCATCGTGTATGCGTCAACTGAAAAGCCCTGCTCTTCCATCATTTTGATCGCTGCTGCGGTCTCTTCGACCTTCTGTGCATTCGCGTACCCATTGATGATGGTGTTCCAAGTCACGTTGTTTAAGTTAACGTCATGTTTGGCCATCATCTCTCGGATCTTTTCCGCAGCTAGCGGTTGTCTGTTGTAGATAAAAGCACTGAGAAGGATAGTCCACGATCGCGTTGTGGGTTTCGCGTTGGCTACTGGATGTTCCGTTGCCCATTCTACAACGTTGGATCCAGGAAGGGGGTGAAGCATGTCTTCGACAATTTGGACACAGTAGCGAAGTGATCGAGGATCACTGCGGAGTGAGACCAAGAATTCATTATAAGTATGATCGGTTTCCGCCAGAGGAGCAATGGCATCATGCCCCCGAATGACCAATGTGCGGAATCGTGTGTATAACCGGTAAGCAAGGCCGGTGTTTCGTTGACATCGCAAGTATGTCGCAATTATTAGATATAAAGCCATTGTGCTCGGCTGGGGCTTTGAATCACCTGGCGGGTGTCTGTAATGAGGCGGCAGAATCAGGAGATCTTTCAGAGGAGTCACATCATAGATTTGACTGTAGATGTCTAGCATGGAAGAAAAGGCCTCGGAAGGATCGGCATCAGAATCGACGTGCTTCGCAGTAAACGTATAATGCGCATGGAATATCTTGCTCGCGATGTACGGGTTCTTTCGCAGTTCATCATAGGTACTAATCTCCTGAATAACAGTGTCGACACCACCTCGGTCTCCACGCGCCACAGCGTCTGTGAGCAACGTCAAGTATGTGTATGAATCAAGCTCAAATCCTCGGTTTTTCATATATCCAACCATATCCAATCCCAGCTGCGGATCACCTGTTTTGAATGCATTAGAGACGACGACATTCATCATATCGCGATCAGGCTTGACGCCGAGTTCAAGCAATTTAGGGAGAATCTTGAAATTTCTCTCGCCATTTCCATCTTGAACAGTGTCCAAAGTCAAGAGCTTGCAGCAGTGCCGCAAGACTGCGTCAGAGTTCAAATCGAGCCCTGCCTGCTTGATTACAGGAATTAGCTGAAGAGCTTCCAACGCTCTGTTGACGTCGCCAAATTCTGTGAAACGTGTCATAAAACCGAGAGCTGTCTCAGCACACATCTGAGTTTTGCGTTCCATCATCATCCGGAAAACACTTTGGGTTCTTTCTTGATCCGACTTCTTGATATATAGACGTATGCCTTTCTGGTTGAGAGAGACCACCGGCCATTTTTCGGGATCTAAGCAGGTGCGAATAGCAGAATGGTACCAATCCTCGCTCTTCCAACTCTTCAGTTCCTCGGAATGGAATTCGTCAAGATAGAGAAGACAATCAGCAACCATGCCAAATGGCGGTCGAACGTCTTCGTTGGCCGTGGCTAGCAAAAAGTTCATTGCAAGCTTGGGATGATTCCGAAGTAATTGCACCGCGAGTCGCGGCCACTGGAACGCCTTCACTGCTCGAACCAGCTGGCCCCAGGTAGTCTGGAAACGGTTTTCGGAGTCCGTTGTAATTTCTTCCAGAAGGATCTTCCCATGCTCATCCAATTCATACGACTCTGGCTGCCGCCATGATGAATTGTAGAACTTAGCTTTGTAAAGTTTCGAGTAGGTATCCGACCAATGTCGTTCAATAGAGTCGAATGGATAAAAACAAGCCATTCTTAGTGAAATATCATAGCGGAACCATTTCTCATCTATGACCCTTCTCTGATTCTTCAACTGCCTCTCCGCTCTATTAACTGCAGCAACCACACGTCGCCGTACGCGACGTTCAATGTATTGGCGACGCTCATCCTCGGAGTATTGCGGATAATTTTTCTTGACATTATCCACCTTCTTCTCGGGTATGTCTATCGTAGCGTGATCGGTGTACTGCGATACTGTGTCATGATACCAATCAAGAGTTTCCTTGTCGACTTTGTCGAGAGCCGATCCACTCGAGGACTTTGCACCATCGGTATTTCCATCCACTGTAGCCTCTTGCAGCAATCTTACCTGATTGATGAATTTATGCCGATCTGTTTTCCTAAACCTTGGTGCCTCCTTGGTCAGGGAGTGCCATGCAATCGGAGAGTCTCGGGGTTGGTGGTCTTTGACTAAGTCATCAGAGACAAAAGCAGACTCCGTCAAACCGCTTTCTTTGTAGCCCACGCCACCGGAACTGCTTGTACTCGGATGAGAAATGCCATTATCTGCTTTCCGTGTCGTCTGCGCTGCTGCATATCGACGCCATTGCCCGAGTCCGCTCCTGGACCGCGGGACATAGGACGAAAGCCCGGCAGTCAAACGGCAGCGGATGACGCTGTTCGGGCACGTGTACATTCAGGAATTCACCAAGAGAGGCATTGACAAAAACCGAACGTCGAGAATATCGGATACCGGAGCGTGCATCGACGGAGAACCAACGCTGAAGAAGCCCGGCAGGTCTGAGTTTGCGGACAAGACAAGAAAGCCTGCGGTCCTTTAAGGTTGTGGCTGGTGTCCGCTGTGGCGCAAACGCTGCGGGATAATATCGCTGCGAAGGTTACCACTCCGCTCGAGAATGAACATCAACGAGCAGATTTTGGCAGCGCGCAAGTAATCTTACACCTATACTCCGAGTCTTACCATCTATTCTTCTCTAAATCGGTCCAGGGTTGATTTCTTCTATCTTCTGAATTGGGAAGATCATGTCATCCAACCATACTTCTCTCGATGCAGCAGCAACAGAACGCAAAGCAAGACTAGCGAAACTTGCAGCGCTGAAACGGAAACAGCCAGAGCCAGAATCGTTCGTGGATAATCCGCCTAAAGATGAGGAGACCGAAGATGCAGCTCCTGATGTCACCACATCATATCTTTCAGGGCGAAACTATGATCCCGAAACGCGTGGTCCAAAACTTGGATTCGAACATGCTCCAACAGATGGCCAGGTCACATTGGAAGAGAAGGCATCCGAAATAGCCAAGGCTACCGCTGAGCAAGCCAAGAAGGAAGCAGAGGCAGACCAACCTATCGATCTATTCAAGCTACAACCGAAGAAGCCAAATTGGGATTTGAAGCGCGACTTGGATGAAAAAATGAAGATTCTGGATGTTAGGACCGAGAATGCTATTGCAAGGCTTGTGCGACAGCGTATAGAGAATGCGCAGCGTGTTGCGAAGAAAAAAGCTTTCAAGGGCGATGGAGAAACGCAAGGGGAGGAAGTTGGGATGGAAGGTGGCACGCTGGTGGAAAGCATTCATGTTCGTGAAAGGGAGGAAGAAGAGGAGCGAAACAGGGAAGAGGACGAAATTATTTGATACCCAATCATTGAAAAGTCTTTGTGTGAATTGTTTTATGTTTCTGGCGTTCCAAGGCACATAGGGGATGCGGTTGAGGATGTAAAATGGCGCAACAGGTATCTATGGTATTGCAGTTCCATTATCATTATGTAATTTTTGGTAACAATACATGCTGAAGAATATTCACTAGCTCCAGAAATGCAGATCTTTAATAGACCTCTCTATTATACCCTATCTCCCCATGTTCATAGCCTGTGTGAGAGCAAGACGTTTACTGAAGGGGCTCAAACTGCGTTCCCGCGGAGCAGGAGCCGGTGGCTCTGTTCGATGACGCCCATTTTGTCCCGCGTATCTGCCCCCAGATAATTGAGGGGATCGACCTCTTTCCGGGCGGCGTTCCCTCTCATGGCCAGGCGCTGGCAAATTTTCCGGTGTCAATGATCGTCGTCCTTTTGCAATGCGACTCTTATCTAGACTATCCCTTCGGGACCTATCTCGTCGTCTCCCTTGCCGACTCACTTCACTGCCTCTCCCACGTTCCTCCGGACTGGATATTCTGTGACGCCTTCTGATGTTTCTTTCCTGGTCCTTGTTTCTGGATCTCGAGCGCCCTACGGACGAGGGAGATGAATGTGAGTACCCAGAAGAGGCATCGCTGTATCGCCTCTTTCTCCTCCTCGACTCCTGAGGCGAAACAGATGTGGTTCTTTGAGGTAGTCTTGTCCTGCTGCTGCTGGCGTCGTACCTTGGACGACGCTCGCGGGATACGGAACGAGAGCGGTTGGTGGATATTGTAGAGACTGAGCTTGAAGAATATGATGACAGTGACCTCGCTCGCTTTCGAGACTCCCCTCGGCCATCTGAAAGTCCATCCAGATCATCTATGTCCCTCTTACGTCCTCGTTCTTCATCCTTTTTCTTTAATAGTTCATCTGCGACACCCTTTCTGAAGACAGGTTAGATTCCAGGAAGCACAAAGGAGAATAGGCATAGCATACGTGCGCAAGAGATCATTTGGGACTTCTGTTGTAAGCTTTGGCCTCAGGTCTGGATTTAAGAGTTGCTGCGTGCGAGAAGGCCGAGAAATGTACGGTCTCTCCTGAGTAGAGGCTTTACATTCATAACTGTAGTGCCGTGTTTGGGGTCAGTTAATAGAGCTGCAAGAGTGTGGAATGCCTAAACATATCTCTTTTTAAACATTTCTGACACACTGTGTCAGCAGTTGCCCTGGTAGGGGCTCGCAACCCCGGAACGTTTCGATATCGGTTCATTCCAGGCAGCGTTCAACGTGGTGAACCACCTGCAATCCGTGGGGTTTTGGGAGGGAGCCTAACCCCAAGAAATAGAGGAACAGATGCGCACGTATGAGTGATATGATATGGAATAGAAGAACCTCGTAATTCTAATTGCGCCCTGTCTTAATCCCGACATATCGGAACGTTGGAGAGGTCATAACCAAAACCATAAATTATCGCGAGGCGGCTGCTACACCCAACCAAAACAGGCTATATCCGCGCGGCAAGCGTACCGCGGGCTAAACCCCACGAAGGAAGCCGTTCTGCTTTCCAAGACTTTACCAGATCCCGGCCCAGCTTCAACGTCTGCTCTCTCTCTCTTACCTCCGCTATCTTCTATATCTGCCTCTAGTCTTTCAGGCAGACAATCGCATTTTTCGTGGGAGACTCCGCGAGTCCGGGTCTTACTCGCTTTTTGGAAGACACTCTTGAGCATGAGCCCGCGACTGACGCTTCGAACACCTTGTTGATCTGCTACTGCCGGTATCACGCCTGGCTGAGTATATTATCTCACGTCGTCCAACCCGCTAGCCTCTCCTAGGCGGCCTCAATTTTCACAATCCAAATTCTTTTCATATGGCGAATGTCTTATTTCAGAGATATGTCGTCTTTCTCTTTGGGCTTGTGTGAAGCGTTTATCAGCGACCTCATCTCAATTCGAGTTTCGGTTAAATCCTTTCCTTAACCCGCAGTGCGCTACTATTATCCACTTAAGCGTGGAACAGTCTGTGCTTTCCGTGACTATATTTGAAGATGGCATCGAATACAACCGGCGGAGGCGCGAGCCGTCTCTCCTTCGCAAAGGTACGTGAGCTGGTGCGAAACGGAAATGGTTGGAAATGCGCTGGCTAACTATTGCTCAGATCGCAGCAATGCCTCCCCCCTCTAAATTGGAGTCTCCTGTTGCGTTTCCTGAAAAGAACGGCCCACAGTCAGCCGAACCCCTGACGAGTCCTCCGGTATCCCACACCTCCAGCATCACTTTACCCCCTGAGCAGTCCATCAGCGATGGCCAGTCGAAGGAAAATCATGGGGGTCAACAAATCGAGGGTCTTGGAAATGCCGTGAAGGCACTTGAACTTACGAAAGGGAAGAACCGGGAAGGTTCAGAGTCCTCTGCAGACGTGCAAGAGAACGGTGTTCTTAAGAGAGAAACATCTTTTGAGGATGATAGAACCCATCTCTCTAACTCTTCTACAAAGCAAACAAGCTTCGACTCAAAGAGTATGGCATCCGTTACAACTTTTGCCATGGATGAGAAGGATTCGCTACGCCCCGATGATAGCGCTAGTGTCCAAGCGGCGGACGAAGAAGAGTCTCTCTCTGGTCCCGCTTCTGGAGCACCAAACTCGCTGACCGGATCCGAATCTGGTGCTCGATTTAGAGACCTCAATACTCAGAAAGCAAGAGGTCTTATCACTGGCGTTGTGCCCCGTTTCAATGACGGTGGCCTTCAGATTTCGGGGCCAATTCCTCCGGGCTCTGTTTCCAATAACTTCGTGCTGCCGAATGCAGACGCTTTTCAAGATGGTAGAAGCCTTCATGGCTTCCCTCCCGACCCGGATGAGAAACTCTTGGAAGCGATGAACTCTCCCAAAGACCGTCTTCTACTGCTTCAGCTAGAAGAAAAGATCCGAAACTTTATCCAAGATTCAAAGTGAGTTGTTGTCTGTTTGCTTGCAAGCTACGTCGACATAGTTCCCAGAATTCTAACACCGAATTAGGGAACAATCTCTGGAACTCCCACCGTCTAATGCATTTGGGCGACTTCTCGCGCATAAGCTGGGAGATTATTATCATTTAACCCACTTCGTGGATAATAACGTGACCTCTGTTCGACTTCACAGAACACCATTCTGTCGACTGTAAGTTATTGATACTCTAGTATTCATTGTTACTACAGGACGTCTGCTGATATCTACTAGGCCCACACCTCTGTCCATGTTACATGCTGCTAATACAACACCACCTCCGAGTGCTCCAGCCATGAAGATCATGCGTCGAAATGGAGATCGTGGGGGGAGCACAGGTGCTAGTTCTTCGGCACCATCCAAAACCACCTCAGAGATTGGCGGAGAAGGTGGGAACGATGATGAGCACGCTGGCTCTTCTGCTGGTGCAACACCAGCCAAGGACAGAGCCGCGATGACTCGAGAGGAACGAGAAGCTAAATATCAAGAGGCAAGGGAAAGAATATTCCGCGACTTTCCCGAATCAAAGTCTTCCGATAACGGTGGGGATCAGAGCACACATATGTCCCGCTCAAGTTCGGTCAACGGTCGAAAGAAAACCCACAGACAGAAGACGCCACATGACGATAGTTTTGAAGCGAGGTCCCAGTTTAATGCTTATTATCCTGGAATGAATTATACTTCCGGTCCGGTTCCATATAACGGCTCTATGAACGATGGCTCCTTTACTGGTCCTGCCCCTTATATGGTTGGACCTGGCGCTTCGCCTGGCATGGGGTACGTCCAGAATACCCAACACAATGTGATGTATTCTGCACCGGTGACTATGAACTCTGTTCCGCATTACCCTATGACAGTATCCCCTCACATGGCTCAGAATAACGGTTGGCAAACTGGACCTGTTCCTCAAGGGTCGCCATATTCAGGGTATGCCACTATGAACCAGCCATCAGCCATGATGGCTCAACAACCATCCACAAGATCCTCTCCCGCGATGAATAACTATGCCGTTCCCAGTTCTACACAGTACCAGCAGACGGCTTCCACATGGATGACAACGCCTTATCAGTCAAACTTCCAGCAGTCCCCACAACGCAACCCTCCACCTGTGCACTGGCCGAACTATCCTTCTCAGTCCATGGTATCGGGTCCCGTTACGTACCCATATGGTCAACTTCCCCCGCAGCCCTACGGTTCTGGAATGCAAAATCATGCAAATCAACATCCATTACCTGGAAGCTTTACTAGATCTCCTTTCAACCCTCAGACCCGGTCTTTCGTTCCCGCCGCAACGTCTCCTATGCGCTACCCTGGAAAAGGTACCCAGCACGGAATAGGTCACCCTTACATGGGAAGCCAACCTGGTAATCAGCAGCAATGGGGAGCATCTCAACCCCCCGCTTCACACTATCCTTCAGCGCGTAATGCCTCCTCTGGAAGTCAGGATTCAATTGCAAAATGGGGGACACCATCCCATCTGCCTCCTAAGCCTCCGCCTTCGGAAGTGCCTTCTGATTTCGACATGAAGAACAGAAATGCCTCCGTATCAAATCCGAATCCCTCTTTCAACAACGGTTTGCCAAATATGAAAAATGGACCGCTCGTTGTCTCAGGAGGCTCCAAGCAAACCTGAGAACCATCACTTATCAAATAATTTCCTTTCTTGTGCATCTTTGCTACGTGGCGTGGTTGATACGAACTGCAAATGGAATGGCAGCGGCGGTCCTCCGGCGGGCGGCGTATCTGGGAAGCTTCTGGTTATCACGTGGCAAGCATCATAAAAATCTCACGGTTGGCGCATCGCATCATGGGGCTCCCTGTGCTTTCTCATTTATGACCTTACCCTGGCCGGTAAAGGTATGATTGGGAAATCAGCAGTGGAGTAGGGAGTGTTTCAGCCGGGGGAGCGGCTTGAAGTAATACAATATCATATCCGGCAGCTTTATGGGGGCGATCTTGAACACATTTCTTACTCGCATTGATTGATATCCACGCAGTTCTTTTCGCACTGACGGCGGAAGAATGATGTGCGCGTTGGGGGCAGACTCGGGGATAAATAATGACTGCCAGTGCTTGTTATCTTCTGTTTGTTAGGGCTAAAAGATGGGAAGGAGAGACTCAATATTGCTTTGCTTGGCTTTTGCTAACGTACGGTATCCCGACCGGTCGGGTCTCTAGCGATGCTTCTGGAAGATTCTCACTCAAGTAGATTGTCTTATGTATGTTTAATTCAATGAAACTTTGCATTGCTCGGTCTGGTGGGGTTAAAATTACGGTAGAAATCTATTGATTTTTTTTTTTTCAAGATCGTCTTTTGGCATTTGATACAGGTTTATTTCACATATAGATGGTTAGGGTAGCAACAACAAGAGCCGCGAATGTTGGTAGATAGACAAAAATACCCAGATGCAACATGGTTTAGACACGCCTAGGAAGAAAAAAGCAGAAGGATTTATGACGGACAAGCCACTCAATAAATATACAGGTTTGAAGAGTTGTTGCACATTTAAGGGGTACCAATTCAACAAACAGAGGAAAAGATGCAAGGTAAAGCACCCAAGACCCAAATGTCTAGTCTGATCTAGGCCTTAATTCTCCTTTGCTTCCGCCTCGGGCTTCTGCGGAGGTGCAGCCGCCTGCTTTTCCTTCAACTCCAACTGCTTAATAGCGCCCTCAAGCTCCTCTATACCTCCCTTTCGGAACTGCGTCACCTTCTTCACGTTGAGAGCCGTCAACTCGTTCAGGGTCTCGAATCCCTGCGCCCGCTGGTGCGCTACGGTCTTTGCGGTCATGGCGAATCGCATATCCTTCGGGCCATCTACCAGCTCGAGGATAGCACTAGGGGCCTGGTCATCCTTCTTGGGCTCCACGCGGAGGA
The DNA here is from genome assembly GCA_029606265.1 of Paecilomyces dactylethromorphus. NCBI lineage: Eukaryota > Fungi > Ascomycota > Eurotiomycetes > Eurotiales > Thermoascaceae > Paecilomyces > Paecilomyces dactylethromorphus. The sequence goes on along the minus strand of JAPVCE010000033.1, from coordinate 1,321,504 downwards.
CACGCGTGTATCCACCGGGGCGGTCGGCGTAGCGCTCACGAAGAGGGCCGAAGAGTTTGGGGAGGAGTTCGTGGGGGGTCTGTTGGTGTGTTGTCAGCGATTGCTCATGTCACTCACAACAATATTAAGTACTAAGGGACTCGATATGATTTTTCAAGGATCGTGCAGGTATAACAGTATGAGTGGAGGGATCAATCGAGAGCTCAAAAGTCACGAATGAATCTCGAAGGTCCGGGACACTTCATGCTGCTAATATACCCACAAGTCCTTCTCACCAAATATACCAGAAGAACGTATAATGAAAGAATCCACATACATAAAAGATCTGCAATGCCCTTCTCCTGCTCGCCTCTGTGTTCTTCTTGCCTAATGTGATCAACTTCTCAGCAAGTCGCTGTGCTTCCTTCGCCTTCGGCCATGTCGTCGTTATGGATTCGTGTTTGAAAAGAGACGTGACAAGATTCCGCAGCAAGGCCTGCCTGTGCGATGACTTTCTGCTGAGATGGCGGTACTTGGCTGCACCACCCGCCATCTTGTTGGAGGATTATGTTTAGGAGGAGGACCGGAAAGATGGTTTGCAGGTCCTGCGGCGAGAGGACGGTGGAATCGCGCCAGCTAAGAGCACGATAGCTTCGCAGAAAGGGAAGGATATAATAATTGACGCCCTGATGGCGGAGCCGGAACAAGAGCTGTCTTGATCACGTTGAGAGAAGGCTGAATTGTTCTTCAACTCCTTTGGTCTCCGATCAAAAGATTCGATCCAGAGGTTTCCGCCGCAGCCAATCGGAGAGCTTGTCTACGGCCCCGATCGGCCATTGCGGACTACGAGGGCAGAATCATCTCACTCCCATTCCTCCAGTTCTATGCAGTATTTTGCGCCTGATGTAAAACGAGGTTGTACAGCGCTTTGGTCTCTTGACTAAAATCTTCTTTGTTTACCTTACTTGGTTCACCGGAAGCAAAACCCTCGTTTTATCCACAGTCCCCTCCGTCCATATTATCTCGGCTAGCATTCAGTGCAAAAACAACATAATCACCCCACTACATTGTATCGTTCATTGTACATCTTTAACTGAACGAACTGCACATATAAACGAGGCTGTACACATACTTCTAGACCGCTAGTCTCTAACAGCATGGGTTTTCTCGCAGGATTCGTACGTTTCCAATTATCCAATTCATATATTGCAGGAGATCAAGACTAATTTTTTCTTCCATGGTATAGTTTGGCGGGTTCGCTCTCACCACTTCCGTCCTTTATCTTTCTGTTCAAGTGCACCGTTCAAATCGCCTTGAGCAACGAAAAGTGATTCGCGAACAGACTGAGATCCTGAACGCGCTTGCCTCTCCCGCTGGCGCTTACTACCGTCGTTTTGCTCCTGAGGGCGTACCAACCCCCACTCCACGAGATTTCGAGCGAGAAAGAGCAGGTACAAGGGCAATGCTGAAAGAGAAGTGGAATCACGAGGTGGAAACATTGGCCAGGAAGGCATACGAGGTGCGCTGGGAAGATATCAGAGAAACCGCTGTAGCAGGATTCAAGACGGTTTCGAGATTAGTCAAGAAGGAATAGATGGACGTTTGGGGAAAGCTTTGCATGGGCTGTGCTTTCTAATTTATGACATGGATTCATTGAGCGATTTTGTTTGTCATTCCTTATACCCATTTCACTGTATATATGATGCGAGTGGGTACTGGAGTTCGGATATCCCTTTTTTCTTTTTTTTTGCAGGCCTGTCATGGACCATTGCATGCAATCCTTCACCTCTCTTCATAATGTTTTTGTGTTTAATAATGAATTCTGCCATACTATTTAATTAATGTTGACCGGTATTTGAGCGAAGCACGCGCAATGTATCATTGCAAAACATTGGACCTCATAATATCGAGGGTTTGACTAAATGCCTATAACCAGGCCAATTCCATACCCCACAAATAACGGTTTTAAACCTCCATTTTAAAGGAAGCTCTCTATGCCCGATGCCCGTCGGATAGGGATGGAATCGTTCTCCTGGTGGTGGTTGTTCTTTGTATGAACTCCTCACAAGCGGTGTGTGATATAGATATAAGATGTGATCATTCCCTCGGGGACTGGGTACTCGACATGCAGTTGGAGGAGGGCTACATTGTTCCCTTTTGCCGTTCTCGTGTGCTCCCAGAATCCGTGGCATCATGAATGTTGAGATAGCATAAACATCAATGCTAGATTTGTCCTTCACCTTGGAGTGCTCGATGTGCCACTTGTATCTACGCTTTCACTTTCACTCCAAATGTCCTTGCTTTCCCTTTCGACAGCGCGCATGGCGTCAGCAACCTCCTCAAGCTTCGTAACGACATCCAACACCCCGCTCTTGACACGGTCAAAGTATCTGTCGTTTGCCTCGCGTCTCTCACGGGCAAGAAGGATATCTTTTTCTGTCTCTTCATCCAAAGTTTTATACGAGCTAGACTCCGCTGCTGGCCGATCTGTCGTGCCTTTGGAGGCCGAACGGTCTTTTCTGGCAGATTGCGGATGAAGCTCATCGGCACCCTTTGTAGCATCAACAATTTCATCAGCCTCACTGCGCGCCCATGCTTGGGCGAGTTTCAACTGCTTCTCTCGTAGTTCATCAAGAGCTTTGGCATGTTTCTCCCCGAAGACATGTTCACCGCTCATCGCGCTGAGTTCCACTTCCGCAAGGGTGCTCTGCATCTCCTGCCATATTGCCTCTGAGCGATCTACTTCTCCTTGGGAATGAGAGCGCGAGACAAAAGGTGACAGCAAAGTGCCTTCCAAATGTCTTGAGGGCTGTGATGAGCGCGTGCGTGTGATAGGTGGCGACGGAATGCCACCGGGAGTCGCAGCTGGAGATCCACCATGTGCGCCAGCAAGGAGACCCGAAGGAAGGGATATATTAGATGCATTATGAGATGGAGGGCCTTGAAATAAAGAAGGAGGAGGTAAACGCTGAGAGCTTGTCTGTCTGAGCGGCTCCGGTTTAGAGGAAGACATTTTAGAAAGCTACACCAGGGGTATCACGTGCAAAGAAAATAAAAACTTCTTTTACATAGAAAATGAAAATATGACAGAACTATCAAGTTATCAATCAGCAATGGGAGTGGGCATTATTCCGTATACCTTTGTATCTTGTCCCTAATGACATAGTACGGTCTGGGTCTCGGTCCCCGCCGACGTTTCTCCGATCCGGGCGGAGGGCCCTCGCTTAGCGTCGTTAGGGCGAACACGCACACCCAATTTTCGACCTCCCGATTTTGGCGAGACGTCGGCCGTGAAAGTTGAACGACTTCCCTCGACAACCAACCCATCAGCCTTTCAGGTCTTTCAAGTCGGTACGTTTCCCTGATCATACAGCATCTTCTTCGGAATTCCATATCTTCCATTGATCTGGAATTATCGACGGATCCCCTCACGATACAACCCCGCAGATATCCTTCCATTTCGCAGTGTTCCGTCGTGTGACAGCAAACATCTAACATCATCTTTCTTAATTCTACAGTAACCCTCCAACGAAAGCAATACCGCCAAGATGGGTAAGGGAAAGCCAAGAGGTTTGAACGCCGCCCGCAAGCTCCGCAACCACCGTCGTGAGGAGCGATGGGCCGATCTGGGTTTCAAGAAGCGTCTCCTCGGAACCGCCTACAAGTCCTCTCCCTTCGGTGGTTCGTCCCACGCCAAGGGTATCGTCCTTGAGAAGATCGGAGTCGAGGCCAAGCAGCCCAACTCTGCCATTCGAAAGTGTGTCAAGGTTCAGCTCATCAAGAACGGAAAGAAGGTCACTGCTTTCGGTGGGTTACCTACTTCCTTTGTGTGTTTTGTGAGATATTTGTCGAGGTCAATATGAGGCAAGAGACCGGATGATAAAAGAGCATGGGACTAGTCTTCATGACTAGGAGGAGAATAGCCACGGGAGGATCTTGCGAACGCATCCGAGAACAAATTGTGCTGATTTCATGATCTTCTAGTTCCCAACGACGGTTGTCTGAACTTCGTCGACGAGAACGACGAGGTCCTCCTCGCCGGTTTCGGTCGTAAGGGCAAGGCCAAGGGTGATATTCCCGGTGTCCGTTTCAAGGTCGTCAAGGTTTCCGGTGTCGGTCTGTCCGCTCTGTGGAAGGAGAAGAAGGAGAAGCCCCGCTCTTAAATAACGAAAACGAAAAACGGAGAAAAAAGGGTGTTGAGTCTTCTTTCTTCACGTCCAAAGAAGAGAGAAGATGGGTTTTCCTCGGGAGCATCACAGTCACTGGGATATTATGTTATCTGTAACTCTGGTCTGGATCAGGCGGATTATGGTTCAGGACGGATGACATGCGATGCAACTTGCAAATACTACGAATTGATTCACTGCGCAAAAAAAATTTCAAAGATGGCGTCATGAATACAAACTTTTTTAACTCTTTCTCTCCTTTATGAGAGGGTCAGAGGATCTCTTCGAGAAGAAAAGATAAATGAAGGATGTTCTAACCAGCCTTTCCAGAAGTGGTCTCCCGAAGAACGGGGAATTACTTATTGTATATTGTAGCGTAGCCAATCATTTCGATCGTGATCGGGAAGCATCCTCTTCAAAGATCCTAAGTCTACCTAATCTACAAGGGGCTGTGTGAGAGGTTCATATGCCTTGGGTATCATTTCATTTTTCTTCATATTTTCGTCTAGTAAAAGCCATAATTCTAGAAGTTGATATCCTCCTTCCGGTAATGGTCCGAGACGATACGGTATAGGTACGACGGTGCGTGACCTCCCCTGCAAGATACTGTCAGTTCAAGTTCACAAGAATGCAAGGCAGCAGAAATGTCTTAAAGGAGTTTGAACTCACAAATTAGTAATGTAAAGATCGACTAGCTCTGCTGGAACATAGTCATAAAGCGGGTTTTCAACATCGATCTTGTCCACTAGATCTCCATCCTCGTAGCTGAGAACTTTGCTTGCGTCACCGTACTCGATCAAAGCTTCATAATCGAAGGGGTAAACTGGACTAAGCTTGTAAACACCACTGACCACGACAACAGGTGTCTGATGAACTTTGGCGGCTCGGGCAATGACTCGCGTACCAGCGGCCGCAACAAGTCCACCGTTCGCTAGGACTGAGTGTGTGCCCAGAATCACCTTGTTGACCCGGGACATGAGTGCAAATACCGCTGAGTCTGGGATCAGGATGACCGTGATGCCCATAGCAATCAAAGGCTTCTGGAACGACTCGAAGCTCATGCTCTCTTCGTCTCCGTAGTTTGTTCCGCTCACGGTAGCGTGCGTCGCCTCGTGGTTGTTCGGATAGGACTCCGCATGGATGACAGTGAACTTCCGCTTAGCAGCAGCTTTCATCAGGAATTTCTGAACAGTTGAAGAGGATGTGTGGGTGAGGATGACCTCGTTCGAGTGGATATGCTCCAAGGCGTAACCGGCTATCTGATCATCCACTTGGCCTAGCTCATCGATAATCTCACCAATACCGTCAATAACCTCTGCACGAATGTCCTTCGTGGGGACATGTCTACCCAACGGCGACGCAGGTAACGCGGGGGAGCCCGGTTGCGAAGAGTCCGTGTCGGGATGTGATAAGAGGCTGAACATGGAGATCGGAGCTGGAGTGGGCGCGAATGAGTTAAAAGGCGGTCGAGAGGATGACCTCTCTGAGCCTTCGTGTCGAACAGACAGATGGTCATGGATCCCCAAACCAGCTTCAAACTCCCTGGACTGCGGTGGTGTATGTGGTCGACTGTCCGAACCGGCGTCACTGGACAAGGAGAACTCTGCCTCTCGTTCATCCTCTGCTTCGTCTCTGATGAGACCTAGCACCCGTCTCACAATATTGCCCACACACATCTCTCTAGGTTGCGCGGCCATCAACCGTCTCCCAACATTTTGCACCCGCTCAATCAATTTTGCAGCATCTGTTGTTCGGAAGAAAGAGACGACGCGGAGAAGAAGGTACGCGGTCGCGATGGCACATGATCGTGAATGGCAAATTTGTCTGCGTTTGAGGAGTCTGCCATTATCAGTGAGTCAACATCCATCGCAGAAATATTCATGTTGGAGGCATACGATATGAGATTGTCGATAGACGTGTCGATCGGGTTCGTCTTCAGCGACTTGAGGAATGACGACAGGCCTGGCGTCAAGGCGATCGAAGTCGACGGCATCTTGGATCTCCAAAATTATTCCTGCTCCTCCCCAGATGCTATAACCTTCACCTAGTGGTTGTAAGACAGGCGGACCAAGCGCGGAGCCAAGCGTTGGTGTGTGCGGAAGAATGAGGTGCCCCTCTTGATGTAAGGACCCAAGACCAGCGGCGTTTCAGTTGCGGCCGCTGTCGGAGGAATATAAAAACTGGGAATGCAGGACGGATCCAGTCAGCACAGCCCTTTTTTGTCAGATCCTGGACGGCCCTGAGTCCCTCGATTGCGGTGGTGATCCGAAGTCTGGTCTGGTGGTTGCTGGCGGCCGTGACTCTTGACCAATTCTCACTTTGCAAAAAAAGGCCAAGCTCAGCCAACGGCTCAACGGGCTCAGCCGAGCTCAACTCCTCCTTGTTGCTCCCCACACCTCCGTCATCCGTTGAGTAGTCAAAGACAAGACTTCACCAGATCACCCAGCCACCCGCTCCGTTGTCTGTACGATCAACTGCCAGGTCATCCAGAGCATTAGTGTGCTGCATCGTGAACTCAAATATCGGCACGTTGACAGGGGCAGCGACGTGGCAGCGTGAGCGGTATCGAGGGACGGTCGTCCGCTGGCGCATTGAGGTCTGCAATCGCCCTTTCTCTCCCTTTCGACGCTTATCTGCCTCATCTGCTTGAGCGCAAGGTCCCTGGTTCAATGACTGACAGTATATCCCTCCAGATATCTGCGTCAGGGTCTGACCCGATGGCCGTTGCTGGAAGATGAATTCACTGAACATACTGTCGTCCCGAGTCATTGGACAGTCTTCATCTACTAGTCCTCCGCGCCATCGCTCTCGCTCGCAAGGTGAGGTGCTCTCGGGGAATCCGCGCAGTGACCTGGCCAAGAATCGATCGTACAGCTACCAGCAGATCCAGGACGCCGAGCTTTCTGAGAAGGACCGAGAAGGCAGTTCGGACCCGTTTGAGCCTACGGACGCCGAGATTCATACCTTCGACGAGAAGACCCCTCTGCTACAGACCATTGAGAAGAATGCCACTTTCCCGGTTCATAGTAGACTCCAACTAATCGCCCAACGGCTATTCGACGCCATCGCGGAAACGATCAAGGTTATACTCTCCACTCTTGCCGCACCGGGGGTTTATGTTGCGCGATGCTTTCGAGACGATGATGGGCGCTACTCTCCTCTCGCTCCAGTGAAGAAGCTAGGACGTGTTATGTCAACCAGCAGCAGTCCACCGTCAAAATCAGGGAAAACGTCAGGGCAGAGTAAGAACAGTAAACGGTCTGAGAAATCTGCCACTCGTCGGGATCCTTCTAGCAGGAAGCTCCGGAGCTCCACATCCCGGGATTCCATGGTGTCGACAACTTCTGACTCTGAGCTAGACCGACGAGGAGATATGAAGACTGCCGGTAGTGGAGGACGTCATGGGAAGACAAAACCTCACAATGCAGAACCAGTAACCGGAGATGGCACCCCCCGACGTTCCATACGGATCAAGCTCCACAATGAAGATGTTCTCAAAAGACAAAAGCAACGACGATCGCAGAGTACTGAACCCGGTCAACATTTGGATAGTGCGTCAAACCTCCAGGCCAGCCTCGCAGTGGACAGTCTCAAGTCACCAACGTCTCCGTCCGTACATAAGATCACCAAATATCCTCACTCTCCCACTCCTCCACGCCCTCTGGTGCCTGCGCGTCAACCTTCATATACTGCGGGCACACGCAACTCCAGGGTTCCACAGAAGACCCTGGTTCTCGACCTAGATGAGACGCTTATTCACTCCCTTGCCAAGGGTGGTCGAATGTCTAGCGGCCATATGGTCGAGGTCAAACTATCCAGCCCGGTGACTACGGCATTGACCCCCGGTTCACCGCCCACGACACTGGGCCCTCAGCATCCCATTTTATATTATGTCCATAAGCGACCTTATTGTGACGAGTTTCTCCGCAAAGTGTGCAAGTGGTACAAACTCGTTGTCTTCACGGCCAGTGTTCAAGAGTATGCAGACCCGGTCATCGACTGGCTTGAGCAGGAACGAAAGTTCTTCCAAGGCCGATATTACCGACAACACTGCACCTTGCGGAACGGAGCCTACATCAAGGACCTTAGTTCTGTGGAACCAGACTTGAGCAAGGTCATGATCTTGGATAACAGCCCAATGAGCTACATCTTCCATGAAGGTAGGACTCCTTACAGAGAAGTATCCAAGTGGCAAGTCTAACTGTCTACAGACAACGCCATCCCGATCGAGGGTTGGATCAATGATCCTACAGATAATGGCCTGCTACACCTCATTCCCATTCTAGAAGCCCTTCAATACGTCACTGATGTACGAGCACTTCTAGCGCTGAGAAGAGGTGAAGCAGAGACCTAATCTGGCCCCCCATGTGTCGAGCGTGAAAGATGCGGGTACGAATATTACGGATATCACGTCTGTTACATTTTTTCCTGTTCCCTTCATGCTGCCTTGTAAAGAAACCGGCAGAAATAAAATCTCCCGTTCGATGAGTGCATACCATCATACCCTTCCGCACGGCCGATTGTATTTTTGCCCCATAGCCTTTTGCACTTCATTTCCAATAAACCCCCTCTAAATGCATTGTAGTACTCTTTAAATGTCGATGTGCCCATTCGATTGTTGTCCCTGGCGTTTTTGCGAGCGATCGGTGTTTATCATAAACATTATCAATTACCACTGGCTGGTTTATGCCAGGCCAAGAAATTACTCCTCATTTTCTTGCTCATATGGCCCTCTTGGTTACGTGATGTTGTTGTCCTTATTTGAGACTTCTGGCCCTTAAGGAGTGAAATAAGACGGCTGTCTTTTTTTCCGGGGTAGATAAAACCAATATATACCTTAAGGTGGGGAACAGTCAGGATATGTCACTATCATAGTGTTTCTATGATATCGGGTCATGGTAGATGTGCGGTGATCTTGGATTAGTTATTCCTTATTATTATTTATCGAACTCCCACTTCCAAATCAAGGTTTATTTCTTACCAAACAGACGTTTATTTCCCGACAAATTAGGGTTCAGGCTCGTATCACTGAGCAGCAACGAAAAACGAGGACCAATCATGATAACGTTATGTAGGTCTGCATTCGCTGACGGCAACTGATTCGTTGATGCCGAAGGCTTCGAGAGAGCCCGCATGTTGCACTAGAGTTCTATTACATGCGGTGTGGCTGTGCTAAATCTGTTTAGTGCTGATTTCTTGGTAACTATTGCCCATCGTCTACCCGAACAACAGTTAGCACCTTGCATTAGTCTGCAGGACATCTTTTCATGGGGCTCTGATGAAGTTGAAATCCGCATGCTGCTAGCAGCATTTAGTAATGCCAGCCGAGCTATGGCACATCGCGTCCAACCCCTCACTTCTGCTGTCGGAGAAATGTGCCGCTGAATAGAAGAGGATCGAATAGAACCAGCTCATAAATATGTTCACTATCGTCCGGAGAAGAAGCTCGAAGAGCTAGAGGAAAGAAACCTGCAGAACTGCCATCTGAACGGATAGTCAACCACATCATCTATCAGCTACTAAACCGTTTCCTCAGCCGACCCTTGTATATTTCCTCTTCTTCCACCTTCTTCTGAATGAGTTTCTCGGAACCTAAACACCAATATGGACTGACGGTCTTATCAAAAACGCGTTGAGTGCAATGTTCCTCACAGAACCTACGTTGAATGTGCTCATTGAAGACTCGAAGAAGCCCCTTCGGGCTGTGCACGGCTTGGAAGTACCAGAAGCTTCCTCTGTGCCAACAGTCCCTCATGGCCTGTGTTTGGAAAGTATGGGTACCATCTAGTTTCTTTTTTTGTTCTTCAAAAGCATTTATGAATTCAGTCATGATTCTTTCAAAGGCATCTAAATGCTCTCCATTTTCGATGTCGTCAATAGGTCGACCAGACAGCCAGTAAGGAGGAGTTTGTAGTTCTATTGGGAAGGAACATGCCCACTCTAAATCAATAAGGCATGTAATATGCCATTCCTCATCAACAAATATATTACTAGGGTGAAGATCGGTCAGCGTGAGGACAAACGGTCCATTGCGATATTGACGCGAAACGAAATGATGTAGGAGACCACGCATCATGGTCAAAGCGGCTAATTGCTCTTGGCCATCATCCAGATCATGGATAGCGTTCGGCTGGTAGTAGATACGGTTGTCATGACACTGTAAGAGATCGAGAATGTATGGCTCCACCGATTGGTAGGACTGTCGGGCAATTTTCGTTTATCCAGATATACGTAGCGATCTCGCAACACAGTTTTTCATCAACATTTCCAGGATTGTTCTCTTCTCCGATCTTGAATGGCAGAGGAATTCGGACAAGAACTTTGTCCTCGGATGGCGGATTGACGCGCACCGGAATGCAGACGTTGTAACTACCAAACAACCAATTTGTTTCATCGACCACCTGGCAATATTTCGCACGAAGATGGAAGGAGACCACAGCTTCGATATCACTCTTATGAGAGATAATGCGTGACCAGAAATCTTTCTGCTTCTGCGGATAATCTAAGCGATGTAGGATATTGTCATCGTCTGTTAGAGCTTCTTCTAAGGAAATGCAGTTTCCCCTGAGAAGAGGAAGGGTCGTCATGTTTTTAAAGGTGGTGCCTGCCTTAGGGAAAAGCAGACTCAACACCGTATGGCAGACTGGATATTATACATGGTTTATACTTGCTACTCAATATTATAAGAGGTCTGAATTGAGCACAAGATAAGGAGAAGAGGTATACAAGGAGAGCTGTTCAAATCCAGATCCACTCGATGTGATGCCTGGGACGCTATTCCAGAAGCGGTAAAGCGAATTAGGCGGAATATCAAGTCAGAAGAATTGATGGGTCCGTGCATTGTTCGATGCTATTGAAAGCCCAAAAAATATACATCCCAATTGGACATAATTTACTTTAATTTATTAGGGTTAATGATTGGTCATTGGGTTTGGAGGGCACTTTAGTCTACAGTTTCCTCAGATCTATACATAGATGCTGTCCTCACTTACAACAGTGTCTTATATACAGACTGCTTGCTGAGCACTATCAGATATGTTGATCACCCTCTAGCGAATTCAAACAGGGAGTCGATAAGACTACTTTTCGCCTTGCCAAGTTCTAGCACAGCATCTATCTCATTATCAAGACTCTGCAAGAACCGCTCCTTGTTCCACTCTGGCTTCCACCCGATTCTATAGGGAATCTCGGCGATGATGTTATCACTGCATTTTTGAATCAGACATAACTCTTCCTTTCGACTAGCACGTAGGCATAAGACACTTACCCAGAGTTCCACAAGGGCTGCACGAATTGTGCTGGTACCCCCAGCGACTTCGCAGCGGCTTCATCACTGGCATAAATCTGCGTCTTCGAGTCTGCCACAAGACCGCGAGCTTTGAGGGCTACAGCCAGGTGGTCTAATGTTTCACCTAAAAGGATATCGTGCGCCAGTGCAAAGTAATAGCCCTCTTTCCCACTCGGCAGTGACTCACTCTGGAGGATTTTCTCGATTATCCGCCCATATAGAGCTGTTAAATCAGAGATGTGCACGGCTGATACCTTCTGTGGTTTTGATTAGTCATTTTTATCTCGTGGTCTTCGGTAAGCTCCGTACTGTATCTTCACCAAACTTATATACTGCTTTACCCGAGATACTGGCCTGGACATAGACTGGGAGCACCACAGATAGCTTGTTCCATTCGCCGCTACCTTTGCCGTCTAAGTGGACTTGTTAGTCACAATTTCAACCTAGCTGTCTTCTCCAGTGGCACTCACAGACTGTGGAAGGTATAACGACGAAACTAGTTACTCTTCTTGTTAAGGCATGCTCGATGACTGACACATCAGTCTGCGCAAATTAGAAAACGGGTTCTTAGAATATCAGTCAACGCAAGCAATAACATAGAGGCCTTACTTTTCGGATAGGGAAACTGTCTGCCAATTGCTTCTCTGTATCGAACACAGGATCAGTATCTTTAAATTCCCCAGATGGCCATCCGGTCTTTTCGAAGAACGCGCTCAGACCCGAGGTCTATCTCATAGTTAATAGTTGATGAGATAGAAACACAGAAACTATGTACTTACATGGATAAAATAGGTTTTCTTCCCGCTAGTTTCTCCCTGCTTGCTCAGCGCGTTGATGAGATGTAACGCTGAGGAAGGGTCTATAGAGCTTGCGGTGTGAATGACTATGCTGACTGGAAAGTATTATAGTCAGCCAATTTAACCGCTAATAATCCGATAAATAACAGATTCATACTGTTGTAGCGTAATATGCTTTCGATCACAGCTTTCTCGTCGGTCAGATCTACTTGCAGAACATTGATTCCCAACTTCTTTAGGGCGGCGGCTTGTTCTTCTGATCTAACCGCAGCAATGATTTGATCTTTCCTGATCTTCTTACTGTCGCGGGTTAGAAAATCCGCCACTACAGAACCTCCTCTATAGACAAAGTCAGTTGATAACAGGTATATCGACCAGGTATTAGATTATACATATATCCAGCGGCTCCAGTGATCAAAATATTTGCGGACATGATTGAGACTGAATAAAGCAGAAAACGCTTTTACTTTCTTTTATTGAATCCGAATTGACGTGAATAAGTTTACTAGGCGAATTTTGAATAACTGCAACTGATTTGAAATCCAGCTTATGTATACGGAAATATTTTGCTATAGTCATGTGGGCACGGTGTGTATTTCCCCCGACTGTTACGCTATTGATCTCCAAACACCGCGATTGATAATCAAATGCAAACATTGCTATCGATAACTAAATACAAACACCGCTATTGACGGTCGAATGCAAACACTACCAACTATTAAAACCGAATGCAAACATTGCAATTGAAAACAAACAAATCTCTTCTAAATGACACCAGATGCCCCCTAGTGATAGAATTTCCGAGAATTGGCCAGTAGTAGCAGGTTTATGGAATAGAGCATAGACTTGATCAATTAGCTAAAAAAACTAGTCTCCCAGGATAACCTTGCAGAGAGAGATCAGCTGATTCGGTAATTGATAGTTAAATGCAAACATTGCCATTAATAATCAAATGCAAAACACGATGATTGATAATCGAATACCATTGCCAGACTTCGCAGATTATTATCCAGCTAGTGGACAATACGTAATTTTAGAGCCCTGGAGGTCATCGCATAGGATTTGTCATCAACTATAATTGTTTTTCTAAAAGGACCAATAGCTCCGCGTCATATCTGACAATTGCGGTACAAACATAATCAAGCAATATTGTGAGAAGACAAGACGAGGCATTGCTTACTTAACAGGCTATAAATATGGTGACTTATTATTTAGAGAGCTGCAAGAGCAACTTTTAGTTATATACGAGGGCCCGATCAAGAGCTGCATTTGTGCCTTCTGGCTTGGCTGCATATATATTATGTACGATTGGCATGCCCATTATAAGGTGCTATGTCCCTAAGTGAGAGATATTTGGCCAAGTCATATGGTAGAAAATCAAAGACAGGACAGGTCTAACCATCTCTGAGATTCTAATGGGTTCATTTGGATAACAGACGGCCACCTAAGTTTCATATTCCCAGACCGCACCCACATAATAACAAGATTGCTAGAGACCCTACTCGAAATACCTAGTCGCCTTTCGAATCCACCCACCACTAGCCTAGAGACAGAATATCCTATACTCCTCTTACGTGATGGTTCAATGGGTAAAATATCAGATATCTTCAATGGAGGTTCTATTCCTGGGATCCCATACTATTTTCATGTCCTATCCATTTCCGGAGATCAGAGACAGATTCAAAATTCTAAGTGCTTGCAACCGCTAGCCTAAAGACTAAAATCCAGTAGATTCCGTCATAATCAACGAATCTGAGTAAAGAAGGTGGCTGACCGACCATATGCAAGTGAGCTGTTGGCGCCGACATAAACATCTCTCTCAACGAACCAATGAGTGCGATGCGATTCTCCACGTCCTTCACCTTACCCCTCCAAGTGATGGGGACCAAGTAAGTGGAGTAATCGTTGTATAAAATATAAAATATCAATGTACGCTCTATAGTAATATGTACTTGAACTCATAGGTTACATTAGGTGCTGGAAAGATGTGATACTATAAAGAAAGTTTTTTGAAAGGAATTCTTGATATTCTTTTTCTTTATTCCACTAGACCCATTTTTTTTTTTTTTGGTTCGTAACTTCATATTTTTTTAAGATAAACGAATTTTATCCCTTCCTCTCATCTTTTAGGTTCCAAGTAGCCCATTATTTAGGTCTGAGTGGAAGATCTAACGCTAATGTTGATATGTACAATTATTTACAGACCCTTAGCCTTCTTGGCCTCAACGACAGACTCCTTCAGAGCCGCAAGGGCCTTGTCAATATCATCACGGGCGGGATCAGTGACACTGACGCCCATGTGGCCGAATCGGATGTACTTGGAAGCGATATCCTTGTGTAGACCACCGGCGAAGATGACACCGCGCTTGGTCAAAGAAGGAAGAACGTCAGAGGCACTGATGCCCTCAGGGAGACGGATAGCAGTCATAGCGTGCGCCTGGTTCTCAGGCTTGACTGCCAGCTGAGTCAGACCGAGTTCAGCAACGGTGGCCTTGACACGGTCTGACGTCTTGGCATGCACGGCGAAGCGCTCGGCCAAGTTCACAGTGATCTTGGACAGAGTGGTGTGCAGGGCGTGGATCAGCTGAGTAGCCGGGGTAGCGAAGTAGGAAGGCTTCAAGGCCTCGTAGTTCTGCATGACGGGGAGCCAGTTGGTGAGGGAAGCGTAGTAAGATGCCGGAGGAGTCTGGCGGGACTTGTAGCGGTTGATGGCGCGCTCAGAGAGGATCAGAATGCTGAGTCCAGGAGGGCAGCCGATAGCCTTCTGGCTGGCCGTTAGGACAACATCCAGGTCCCATGCGTCGAAAGCAATCTCTTCGCATCCAACACTGCACACCCCATCAACGACGACCAGCGTCTCAGGGCTGACGCGGCGGACAACCTCCGAAACCGCCTTAATGTCGCTCAACACTCCAGTAGAGGTGTCGACGTGCGTGATAGTAACAATCTTGTATGACTTCTGCTTCAGGGCCTCCTCGATCTCCGCGAGCGACGGCCGCTCACCGATGGGAGCCTTGAGCTGCGTAACTCGAGCACCGTAGGTCTCGAGACAGGTGGCGAAGGAGTCACCGAAGTAACCAGTGTGGAGGACAAGAGCATCCTGGCCCTTCTCGATCAGGTTCGATGCCACGATATCCCATCCCAGAGTACCACTACCGGCGACGACCAACGGTTGCGAGGCGGGGTTGCTGCTCTGGAAAAGCTTCCGCAGGAGGGTCAATGTCTCGCCAAAGACCTTGACGAAAGCCGGGCCAACGTGGCTCTCGCTGGTTAACAGGCACGTTAGTAGACAATTCAAATCGACAACCTAATCCCATTGAAAGAGGGATCCTCATGGTGACTCACGCATAATGGGACATCGACTGCAGGACCGCATCGTCGAATTCGATGGGTCCTGGGATCAAGAGAGTAGAATGAGGGGCTTGGGACGACATCCTGGCTTGTATACTGGATCGTCTGGATGAAGTTGCGGGGGATAAGGAGGGGATCGTTCTATCGATGGGTTTATATTCGATATCGTCCGGTTCGACGGAGATTCTCTCGGTCGAGAAGGGCGTGTTGAGCTCGGGCAACGGTAGACGCTGATCGAGGTGCCTCGAGATCAGGCTCAGGCGGGGAGACGCCCGTGAGGACGCCAGGGTTCCGATGCGCGGCCCTCAACGGAGAGTCGCGGCGGGGTAGAATCGGAAGAAAACGTGCTCGAGTGGTTGCGGAGTGGATAGGCCACGGTGCCGGATGTGGACTGCACGTTGCTTGGCCGATTTGCTTGCTCTCAAGGTCGAGGTAGAGACTGGATGGCCTGCGTACGGCAGAGCTGAGTAAAAGGAAGAGAAGATGATTCTGAGTTAGCTGAGCAGCACTCCGGTGACTCAATCCAGGAGATCGATCATATAAGAATCCCATTTTTGACTAACCCAGGGGCGGTGGGCTCGGAACTGAGATTCGGAGACCTTCCAGTGCCACCGCCTGCGGGGAGAGGCCGAAGTGATGTGACGGTTGTTGACCCTGAATCGGTATTATCTCCATGTCTCTTCCTTCTAGATCACTTTTTGTAGTCTCCTATCTATGTGTTCGTGGACAATTCTAGCCGATTGGCTTCTATATATATTGTGGAATGGACATCTATGTGAGGCTGCATATCCCGGGGACTCAGGAACATGAAAAAGACTTCAAGATCTTTCCCCTCATTCTCCAACTCCAAGATGGTGGAGAGTAGCTCTCAAAGTGGCTACTGGGTCGAAAAATCTTCTAACATGGAAATATACGACAACGGATGCGACAAATCCAGAATCATACCATACTACAGAGAGCATTTCGGTATTATCTACCACTACCATTTGCCGCTGCCGGGCCGTCACACAATGACCTGTACTCTCGGCCTCTCCGCTTGTCGGCGTGCCTAGATACTAGATAGAGTCAGACGGGGCCGGACCATTGACTACTTCTATTATCGGCCTTTTTTCGGGCCAATTAGTATTGAGCCCCCTTTTCCTGAAGGTTCTAAAATAGTAATTGACTTTCATAATTATGATCAAATTGGAGAAACTTTTTTTGTCGCGTCATTTTTCCCAGCTGGATGCGGAGATGACGCTAGTCCTAGAGTGTGTATAAAGTAGGGCTTAGGGTTTCATTGTGCCAAGCCTGCCTCGTAACTCCAGCGGAAGCTGCCTGGGAAGCTCCGCCGTGGAGAGCTCGAAGTAATAAGTAGTAAGCAGTCGGACGCGCTCACTGCTTCTCCCTCGCTTGTCTCTCCAGCCGTGAATATTAGGAATGGGTTGTTGAGAAATTCGCGACGGGATTCAGGATGACCTCGCGTCTGGTCCTGGTCATTGGCGACCTGTTCATCCCGGACAGAGCTCCGGTAGGTTTCCCCTCATCTGTCGATACCAATTGATACCATACAGATCCTGACCTTTGCTATTTTAGGACCTTCCAGCAAAGGTGTGCATTGGAATTCCAACTGAACTACCATAGTCTCAATCAATTATTAACGCCACATTAGTTTAAGAAACTCCTCACACCTGGCAAGATAGGCCAGATACTCTGTTTAGGCAACCTGACCGATCGGGATACGTTCGAGTTCCTACGCCAGATCGCACCCGACCTACAACTCGTGAAGGGCGATTTCGATGTTGATTCTCCCAATCTTCCTCTCTCCAAAGTAGTTACACATGGCAGTCTGCGCATTGGCTTCACTCATGGTCATACGATTATTCCACCCGGCGATGCAGATGCTCTCTTGATCGCGGCCCGTCAAATGGACGTTGACATCCTGCTATGGGGAGGCACACATCGATTTGAAGCCTTTGAAATGGAAGGTCGGTTCTTCGTGAACCCCGGTAGTGCGACTGGAGCGTTTAGTACCGGATACTGGCCTGAGGGCGAGGATCCAACTCCCAGCTTCTGCCTAATGGATGTGAGTCGGGACTCAACACAAAACTGCTAAATGGAGATGTCACGATACTGACTGCAGCAGGTCCAAGGGGATGTGCTTGTACTCTATGTGTATCAGCTAAAGACAGACGCGAATGGAGTGGAGACGGTCGCGGTCGAGAAGGTGTCGTTCCGCAAGAACAGCGCAACAGCATCATGATTTCTATTTCTTGTACCAGCGTTTTGTACATACCCCTAAGAATGTGCGACTGATGATTCTTCAATTTCATGAGACCCTTTTTTCCATTCATTAATACCAATTTATCTTCCTTTGTAGACTTTTCGGTCTCTTGCTATCGGCTTCTTGGATACATGTCAGCATCATTACAGACAGACAATGAGTCTCATATCTCTCTCGATAGAATAACAAGGGCTGAGTGATATAGTATTACCATTCATGGAAATCCCTTTACCTCTCTCAGATGGCCGCATCTAAACATGAGTTGTTCCTTCTTATTGAGTTCTTCCTTCTCTTTGTCGAATAGGGCCTGCGCAGCTCGCAACAGTCTTTCACGCTCCGGGGAAGGATCTTGTTGCATATAGCGCTCCTGTTCGGCGACCAATGCTTCCAACCTCCGAAGAACCTCATGCCATTTGTCCCTTTCCTCCTCGCACACACGAACATCTCCCTCTTTCCTCCAAAAGATACTCCAATATGAACAGATGAGACAGAATTGTAACTTGCCAGTCACACCACTGTCCAAATGCAACAATTTCCCGACTAGCTGCATGTTGATCAAACTATTAAACGCCAGCAGATATTTACCCCTGATGAACGCATGTTCGGGGGCCGTCGACCTACGTGAGTTAGTCAATACGGCTAGATCCTAGGCAATCGACATCTGGGGGTAGAAAGCGTACAAAATGCGGGAGAGGAATTTCACGCAGACAGTGCGCAAGAAGAAGATAATGATGACGAAGCAGTTGATGACTTCGACGGCATTTTCGAGCTTTATTTCTGATAGAGGAATGTTTCGATCTGAAAATGTCATGTCGATCTGAGTGAATATCAGTGTGGTGGCAACTACTGTTGCGCAATCCATGATGAAGGGAATCATTCTTGAAGTTTGAGATGGGGACTGCTTGACTCAGTTGATGTAGCTCATGTTGCAAAGGCGGACATGGTTGAGCGGATATATATACATTCACATCAGAGGAATAAAGTACCTCTTTGAGAAGGACCGATCGAGGTAGGTTTGTGCTACGGAAGGTGGGTAGGAGGCTCTTGGTAACACGTAAACACAACTACTGATATTGTCATTGTATTGTCATTGTTCATGTGTTACCTAGGAGAACTGATTTCCAGTCCTCGTAGGTAATCGTCACTCGGGCTACCTGCACAAGGAAATACCCGAGTTGCATAGGACTGTTCTCAAATAAATGTTATTTTTTACAGTACGATAATTTTTTTATATTTCGGATATTCTTTTGCCTGATTAATTAATTATTTATTGAACGGATTGTTTGACAGTTCTTTTGCCAGCGATGCAATATGCGGTGTTAATAGTATCGCACTAGCGTGACGTTGTTCCGTACAGGCCTGGAGAGCAGAGAGTCACTAAGCCAGAAAGAGCGGGCGTGACTTCGGCATCGATCAAGCGCGGTTTTTACATTCATTATTTTTGCCTCCCAATACCCCATATTCTCCCCTCGGCGAGGCTCTTTGTTTGTATTCACTCCTTTTTGCCATCAACGGGTGCTTATTCTTGTAGGTAATCACCTGTCGCCTGGAAGGGTTCCTGGGGCTGCATCTTTTCAAGTTCGTTTCCCGAAGGAGCACCGCGAGATTTCCGGATATCGCCCCTCATTTTTAGCTACGGAACGTATCTTTCCTGTGATTCTCGCAAACTGCTCTTTTCGCATCTCAGACCGTCACCATGGCTACTGAAGGAAATGAGGTCAAGGATGAGCATCTGGATACGCATGAGGAAGGAGGAGATGATGAGGTACGTTCTAAGCTCCCAAGCTCTGACCGGCTAACTTGCGCGATGTCTATCCACCATGCCATGGTCGATTCGCATGGTTATTCTGTTCTTTCTTGACTGTAATGATGAGACTAACTTACGCGCGCTGTAGGAAGAAATTGCGGCGATGAAGAAACGGGTAGCGGAGATGGAGTCGGAAGCAGCCAAGCTGCGAGAGATGCAGGCTACCCTCGACCAGCAGTCGGAGAGCCTGCGCGAAGACAAGGAAGACATTGATGCTCGAAGTATCTTCGTCGGAAACGTGGACTACGGCGCTTCACCCGAAGAGATCCAGGCTCATTTCCAGAGTTGCGGCTCGATAAACCGTGTCACGATCCTGCTGGACAAGTACACAGGGCATCCTAAAGGGTATGTGACTGATTGGGGTTTTTATGAACTCGCTCTATATCCTTCTGGCTCGGTAGATGCTAACGGATAGCTGCAGATATGCATATGTTGAATTCAGCGAGCCGAGTCTCGTGGCACAAGCGCTGGTCCTCAACGAGAGTCTCTTCCGTGGCCGGAACTTGAAGGTGAGCCTTCACAGCCCCCTTGGGGATTTGCATGGATCTTTAAGATGGTGAGGTGCTAACGTCATACCCGAACAGGTTGTTCCCAAACGTACCAACCTCCCTGGCATGAGTCGCGGACGCGGACGAGGAGGACCGCGAGGCCGGGGTGGCTTTGGTCGCGGTGGCTTCCCGCCTCGCGGTGGATACCGGGGTGGTGGTTATCGTGGCCGCGGACGAGGATATGCGCCATATTAAAAACATGTTCTGATTTGAAGTAGTTTTTCACGATTTGAAACCGATTAATCCGTTGGAGGGGGACGGGACTGGAGCGCGTCGGCCAGGACAGTTTCATACAGGACGGGATCTGTCACTTTGCAAAAAGGGCTGAATTGCTTCGGAGTTGGGGGTATAAGCATGTATGATACTCGAGTAACAGAACTGGGACCAAAAAAAAGGGCGGACAATACGGGAGCTTTCTCTGCGAGTTTCTGCGATATCAGTACCATTGAGCCTTCACCTTTTGATTATTTACACTTCTTGGAATGGCATATTCTTTTTTTATTTTGTTCTTTATGAGCTTTGGCTCTTTTCTAGAATGGCCAGTGGCTTAGCAAGGGCGTATTAAGCATGTGTCATGAAGTGGCTGAAGGGCCATGTGGGCGAGTCTGGATGAACCAACTACGCCAGAACGGGCGGAGAAAGCATGAAGCACGGCCTGGACTGTTGGCGAGTCCGATTGCGTCGTCTCACGAAGGGGGGGGCCTCTGCTGCTCCGGGTATGCCGACCCAGGCCTTGTGCGTCGTTTGGTCGTCAAATTCGACCTTTCTTCGTTCACCTTGCTCTTCTGAGAGACACAATAAATTTTATCTACCATACGATTTCCACTCGTCCAGCGTGCTGCCGCCCGGACGAAGGAGCACGCGGGGTTTCCATCTTGGGATTGATCCAGAGCGGCCGAAGCGAGCGGGCCAGAGGGGGGAACGACGCAGAAGACGTCTGAAGAGGGACCAAACGGACAGTGCTTCGAACCGGTCTGCCACCTATCTCGACCGCCAGAGAAAAAAAAAAGGTCCTCGTTTCCTTTTTAGCTTCTCTCTGTTGCCACGAAGAAAACGAAGAACGAGGTAGAAAAGAGGAGCCTTTGTTGAAAGAGGTTTAAGCTGCTTCCCCCGGCGAGCCCCTCGTCCAAGTGAGTCGATTGGTTCAGAGGCGTCACGTCAAGCTGCTCAGCCCCAATTCCGGGTTACTCCAACATTATCGCCCGCCCGAACACACCCCTCGGTCCTTGTGTCGACATACGACTCTGGTTTAATCCCTCGTGATCCCTTTTCTGCCATCAGAAAGTGAATGCGCAAGGTCGCATTCTCTGGTCGGCTTGCTTGACTGGCCTTGACGCCCGGCTCGGTCGCGGTGTATCGCGAGCATTCGTTGCAGAATGGGTTCCAATCTACCAGCGTAAGTGATCCATCGATCTCCTAGCTTCATCCAGATGGGCCATATTGGCATGTCAATCTTCTCGGATCACACGAACCAAGCTGACCATCATCGTAGCCAGCCAAATCTGAGAGTTACGAGTGAGCAGCCCATGGAGAATCACACCTGCGCAGCATAAATGTCAGGCAAGACACTGACGCTGGAATTCTAGTTATCGCGGCGGATGGATTATACAAGCGTGATCTCTTACGTGAGTATCAACTACACCCATCGCAAACATCCTGGACCATGACTGACGATGATCGATGCGTCGCAGGTTTCCCGGATCCATTCGCGGTGGCCACCGTCGGCGGTGAGCAGACTCATACCACCTCGGTAATAAAGAAGACATTGAATCCATACTGGAATGAGATGTTTGATCTGTACGAATCCCCTCAGCAGACCAGAATGCTTTTCTATAGTCATTTCGGTGTTTAACTACCCGCATATGCAGGCGAGTCAATGAAGACAGCATATTAGCGATCCAGATCTTCGACCAGAAGAAGTTCAAGAAGAAGGATCAGGGTTTCCTCGGTGTTATCAATGTTCGCATCGGCGATGTGATCGATTTGCAGATGGGTGGCGATGGTGAGTCCCGACTACTACTTCTATTTCACTGTTCTTCTGATCAAGAGTCATGGCTGACCGTGGCTTCCTTTCATAGAAATGCTCACTCGCGATCTCAAGAAGTCGAATGATAATTTGGTCGTACATGGAAAACTCATCATTAACCTGTCCACTAACCTCACCACTCCCAACCCTACGAGTCAGAACAGGACACAGAATCACGCATCATCGGCTGGACTCGCCCCGCAGCCGCAATCAGCTCCTCACGCCGAGTCTGCCGCTGCCGCTGCTGCTTCCAACACGACGAGCCCTCGACCTCCGGCTTCAGTCCGACCAACCAGCACCGTGGCGCCGCCGCCTGCCAACGGTACTGCGACGCAGCCAAATGGACACACCTCCTCTAGGACAAATCTGAGCTCCTTTGAAGATAGTCAGGGCAGACTTCCTGCTGGTTGGGAAAGACGCGAGGATAACTTGGGGAGAACGTACTATGTCGACCATAACACGAGGACAACTACCTGGACGAGACCGTCTGCGAACTACAATGAGCACACCCAACGGTCGCAGCGGGAGGCCAGTATGCAGATGGAGCGGAGAGCCCATCAAAGCCGTATGCTCCCCGAGGATCGTACAGGTGCCAGCTCCCCCAACTCGGCGGAAGCTCATCAGGCGCCTACACCACCGAGCGGTACTGCTACTGCTAGCAATAACAGCAACAATGCTAATGCTGTCTCAATGATGGCTACT
This sequence comes from Paecilomyces dactylethromorphus, assembly GCA_029606265.1. NCBI lineage: Eukaryota > Fungi > Ascomycota > Eurotiomycetes > Eurotiales > Thermoascaceae > Paecilomyces > Paecilomyces dactylethromorphus. The sequence goes on along the minus strand of JAPVCE010000033.1, from coordinate 1,298,577 downwards.
GGAGCGACTACTGCAGGTACTGGTGAGCTTCCCGCTGGATGGGAACAGCGTACAACCCCTGAAGGACGGCCATATTTCGTTGACCACAACACCCGTACGACGACATGGGTGGATCCTCGTCGACAGCAATACATTCGTATGTACGGCCAGAATGCAAATGGTACCAATACTACGATTCAGCAGCAACCAGTCTCCCAGCTGGGTCCTCTTCCCAGTGGATGGGAGATGCGCTTGACAAATACAGCACGCGTCTATTTCGTCGACCACAATACGAAGACGACAACTTGGGACGACCCTCGGTTGCCGTCATCCTTGGATCAGGGCGTGCCACAGTACAAGCGTGATTTCAGACGTAAACTGATCTATTTCCGATCGCAGCCTGCTCTGAGGATCATGTCCGGACAGTGCCATGTCAAGGTCCGCCGGTCAAACATCTTCGAGGATTCGTATGCCGAAATTATGCGTCAAAGTGCCTCCGACCTCAAAAAGCGTCTCATGATCAAATTCGATGGAGAGGATGGCCTGGATTATGGTGGTCTCTCTCGGTATGTATACCTCAAAGTGCACTTGTAGATGTCTGTTTGGAGTACTAATCTTCTCCCAGTGAATTCTTCTTCCTTCTTTCTCACGAAATGTTCAATCCTTTCTACTGTCTATTCGAGTATTCTGCACACGATAATTACACCCTGCAAATTAATCCTCATTCCGGCGTTAATCCTGAACATCTGAATTATTTCAAGTTCATCGGCCGCGTTGTCGGTCTCGCCATCTTCCATCGTCGTTTCTTGGACTCTTTCTTCATTGGAGCATTCTACAAGATGATGCTCCGGAAGAAGGTTACTCTTCAGGATATGGAAGGTGTGGATGAAGATTTACACCGTAACCTGACGTGGACTCTGTAAGTGACTAGCCTCTGTGGCTTAACTTTTGCGGCATTTACTGACCCAACCGCAGGGAGAATGATATCGAAGGCATTGTGGAGCTTACATTCTCTGTCGATGATGAGCGCTTTGGAGAGCGCCATACAGTTGATTTGATACCCGGTGGTCGGGATATCGCCGTCACCAATGAAAATAAGGGGCAATATGTTGAGTGAGTGACAAATGGCCCCGCCGGCCATTCTGCTCGGTTCTAACTTCGAATAGGCTTGTAACGGAATGGAAGATTCAAAAGCGTGTCGAACAGCAGTTTAACGCATTTCTCTCTGGCTTTAACGAACTGATTCCTCAGGATTTGGTCAATGTTTTCGATGAGCGAGAACTAGAGCTGCTCATTGGCGGTATTGCTGATATTGATGTCGAGGATTGGAAAAAGCACACCGACTACCGAGGCTACCAGGAGTCGGATGAAGTCATCCAGAACTTCTGGAAGATCATCCGCGGCTGGGATGCGGAACAGAAGTCTCGCCTGCTCCAGTTTGCTACCGGTACATCTCGTATTCCAGTCAACGGCTTTAAGGATCTTCAAGGTTCAGATGGTCCCAGAAGGTTTACGATTGAGAAGTCTGGCGATCCAAATGCATTGCCCAAGTCTCACACTTGGTATGATTTCTTTTCCTTTTCAGCGATTGCATTGGACTAACCTTGTCAATAGTTTCAACCGTCTCGATCTTCCACCTTACAAATCATTCGACACTCTGGAGCAGAAGCTCTCTGTTGCGGTTGAGGAAACTATGGGATTCGGTCAGGAGTAGAACAAGACTACCAGACGTGGGGATACCGTGATACATCTGCTTACTTGGGTCATATATTGGTCACCGCAATACTGGTATGGCAATTTAGCACGCACGTCTCTTGTCCAATTTCTGGTGTGATATGCTATGTTACAGTCGGTGGTGTCAAGGAAAGGGCGAAAAAGGTCAACTTGTTTGCTCGACCCGGTTTCTAGGTTTGAATGCGACTCTTCAGAGAAAGTAACTTGAGATTCTGAAGGCTGTCCCGTTCTACTCCGCGTGCGGACTGCAAAATATACTTGTGCACACGCGATTTCTTTCTTCCATTTGTATATCTCTGTACAATTCTACGGGTCAGAGGCTTTTATGATCTGTTTCTGTTGCAAATGATGCTGCTGGTCGTCATCCAGCGTCTGCGCTCTTGAAGTCGTTATGGTGCACTGTTGATACTGTCGATATCTAGTCTGGCATATTTACCTGATAATCAATTTATGTCATGGAGGCTTGAATTTTCGCAACAGTTTCAATAAAAACGACGATCTCCTTTCTCAGTGCTCAACCAACCATAGATATACTAATATGACTATATTATCATGACGCTATCTAGGACTACTTGGTTTCAGCCCGGATACTATCAGGCAGCAATATTTTTGATGTTGCTTGCCTAAGAGTACACATATTTCCACGTGTCTCATTGGGCCTATATCTATATCTATTTGCCCATCAGGGTTTATCTCTCCGCGTAAACCATACGCCTTCAAGAACCGCCGACAAACAACTTCCAAAATGTCGTCCCCCCTCCGGAACATCCCCGAGATCATCCTCCTCTGCCGCGAAGAGGAATTCATCACCGCATTCAACGACGCCCTACCCACCTTCTGGCCAACCTATCATTCCGCCCCCAACCGCCCAATCCGCATCACAATCCTCCACGAATCCCTCAACTCCCTCCCTCCCGGAACGAAATTCGACCTCATCGTCTCGCCCGCCAACTCCTACGGCCGACTCGACGGCGCCTTCGACGACGCGATCTCTCGCAAATTCTGCGTTTCGAAGCATCTTCCATACAATACGCTCACGCGCGCCGCGCAGAACGTCCTGTATGAGAAGTGGAGAGGCTTCGTCCCGCCGGGGACATGTACATTGGTCCCGTTCCCGGATGAATTAAAGGGGCCAGGGGAGAATGGGAATGAGTGGGGATGTCAGTGGTTAGCGTTGTGTCCGACCATGAGACTACCCGGGAACGTGGAGTGGGATCACGAAGTTGTGTATGAGTGCGTTTGGAGTTTGATGGGGGCTGTAGAGGGGTGGAATCGGAACCGGGATCGGAACCGGAACGGGGGTCAGGATCAGGAACGGAGCGAGAGTGGAGATGGGTCTCGTGCTGCTGCTGCTGATAATGATGATAATGATGATGACGGTGATGAAGATAAAATTAAAAGTATCCTCCTCACTCCCCTAGCGACGGGGGTGGGGAAAGTGAGTCCGGAGAAATGGGCCGCGCAGTTCGTGTTGGCCTTGAAGCATTTTGTGGATGCGGTCGAGAGGCCGGAGAAGTGGAATAGGTTGGAGTGGATGGATATCGTGGATGATGCTGAAGAGGTGGAGGGGACGTGGAAGATGTGAAGATGTGAAGATGTTAAAACGGAGGTCTATTTTTATATGTATATTTTGTATTTTTTTTATATGGATATTCGGGGAGTTGTATGCTTGTTTTGTGGGGTGTTAACTTATGATGTTCTATACTTACGGGCTGTTAACGCGGCTGAGAGGATGAGTGGACTCAACGTACAATGGAGGGGCACCTGAGACTCAACATGTCACTGTACCCACGTCGAATCCTGGGGCATGGATACATAGCAGCGGTCATTTGCTATCTGAGGTGATCTAGATAACTGCTAATTGCTTGCTTCAAGCTTGAATCAAAAAAGGGGGGAAGGAGGAGGGGGGGTTGTTTGAACCCATATTTAACCCTTAATTAGAAAATGAAGCCGATTATAGTAGTTAACTAGTAATCCAAGAACCAGGACCAGAGAGGTAATCTGACACGTCATATGCAGAAAAGCTGTTGGCGCTGAAAACGTGTCCATCTGTACCTCTATTAAGCGATTAACAACCCCCCTCTATCTATTGATCGTGAGTATCGTTTCCCCCTGGCCATGTAGTTAGTGTGTGAGTGCGATCCACAAATACGGAGCTAAAGTGACCGCGTGCTATTCTAAGGGAAGCGCCCTCAGAACCTTAAGGTTATTCAGACCTATGCTATCCCTCATTTCTCCCATGTGATTTGGCAGGATATTGTTAATATCTCGTGGATTCCTTTCCGCCCTACCACCAAGATCACTAGCGGGGCACCAGTAGTTCGCGCACGGCCCATGGTAGAGGAAGGAGTTGATACTAAAGGGAAGCGATCTCTATCTCAGTGCGCGCGATGGACGCTGGCTCCTCGAATGCCAATGGCACGTCGTCAATGGGAGCTGCTTTATTCGCTATCTGATATTGAATCACTGGAAAGATTTCGTCAAGTTAGTCGGTGTCAGATGACTTGGCTAGGGGCACAGATCTGCAAGGTGAAACCACTGAAACCTTGACTATTACTCCAATTTGCGGCCCTATGCAGAGGATACATGTCTGTTTGGAGATGCTTTTTTTGTCTGTTATTCATTTCCCTTTGGCTTTCTCCTCGATGATATAGAGTCTTTGTCAGCGGAATCGGTCGGAAGTAGGAGTTCCGACTGAAGATAACAGAGAGGGTTCCATCTGCTGCATTGCATTGCCAAGCAGAATGATCGGGATTGATTCCTCCTTGGCGTCTCAAGGTCAACACCGGAGGAGTCTGAAAATAGTGATTTCGGCCTGGACGATCTTTGTTCTGCGATGATTTGGTTGATCCAAGCCGATGTCACTCGTGGGTCTGCAACGGTTTCTAGTTGGCGGCCTTACGTGCGACAGTCGTACTCTAAACCCATCACGACCATGGTGTGGCTATGGCCCTCCCGACTGACCCATGAGATGGCGTGGTCCGGCGGGATCAGCCTCGCTTACACACGCATCTTCCCTGGAGCGCGTGGTGTCAAGCTTTTCACTAGCTCCTGGGCCCGGAGTGCTTGTTTCGATACTGAGGAGAATGGGGGCGGTGCGTGACACGAGCGTCTATAGTAGTGCTGTGTAAGTCTCTCTCGCTCACAAAAAGCCGATCCAGCCCTTCGCTTCCAACTTTTACACAACCCTGGAAACCCCCAGGCCAAGACACACGCGCTCGGGTCGAATTGAAGTTTCTTCTTCCCCAGAGCGAAAAACCACTGTATGTCGGTCCATGGCTCGTGAACTGGCAGAGGAAGATGCGATACCAAATGACTGGCGGACTCGACAGCCGGGCTTTGCGGTCTGGGTCGTAATCGCCGTTCCGAGGGTCGCGCTATCCGCATCATTCTACAGCATTTATTATATCCCCAGCTCCCAGCGCCAGAACCGAAAATGGACGTATCGCCAAGCTTTCATGACACAAGTCGTGAAAAAAACGATCGGTATTATCACAGAGTTGGGGTTTACAGAGTCGGTGAGCCTCAGCGCAGGCAAGCTGGGCAAGAGATGGGTGGTCATTGACCCAGCGGAAGTGAATGCAGATTACGGTCTTTTTTTAAGCAACAAAGTGCGCCCAGAAAAAATTGGGGGCAGTTGGTATCCGGATCCGCCCCCAGCAAACCAGCAGGATGAAAAAAGTCTCATCATCCTGTCCTTTCATTCCGGGTCCTTTTTGTGGTTGACAGGACGGCCAGAAGATTCCGGTTACACCGCCGATTTGTTAAACAGCAAGATGAGCAGTAGCGCCCGGTCACTATGGGTGCAATATCGACTTGCTGGTGGTCGCGACCCAACACCCTATCCCGGGCCCATGCAGGATGCAGTAACGGCCTACGTCTATCTCGTCAAAACACTGGGGATCTCTCCTCGACGGATTGTGCTCGTGGGCGATTCTTCCGGGGCTACGATAGCGATGGCTCTGTTGCGCTATCTCGCTGAAAATGTCGACGACGACGATGTTCTCGCGAGTCTGCCACCACCAAAAGCCTGCCTCATGTTCTCGCCCTCGGTGGAATATAGCTTTGAGGGCGACTCGCATGCACTCAATAGCCACCGAAACCACCGGACGGACTACTGTGAAGGCCGGATGATGGCCTGGGGGACACGTGCCTTCGCACCGCCGGCGTACGTACGTCTGGATAGTCCCGACCTGTCACCAGCCTTGCACCCGTTCGCAACCCCCGTGCCACTCTTCGTGCAGGCGGGTGCTGCTGAGGTGCTGTGCGATAGCATCAAAGGATTCGCAAAGGCAATGGGTGCGATCCCAGGGAATAAGGTCGAGTACATGGAGGTGCCGGACGTGCCGCATGATATCTACATTGCTGGACATATCCTCGGATGGTCGAAGGAGCAGGAGGAAATAATCGATGCTGCGGCGAATTTTGTTTCTCGGCTATGATTTTATCTGCGATTGTTTCAAAGGTCAAGATCTCTATACCCAAGATCTCATCTCTATACCTCTTATCGTTTTGTCTGTTTTTTTTTATCGTTAGATCCCCATCAGGAATGGAATGTACGAACTGTGAACTGTGACCGATTAATTACTTCATTCGCCATGAGTACATCTCATGATCGCATAGAGCATCGTTCCGTACTCATCTAAATTTTCCAACCAGTGATCCACTCGCGCACGTCTCCTAGCAATTCCCACCTCTCCCAGATCGGCAGGCGTAGGCCAAAGCTCGTCAATAGTCAGACTCCCCTCCATCCACTCCGCCATGTGAATATTGTACTCCCTCTCCCACTCGTATCGACTTCTCGCCTGCCATAGCAGCTTATTAGCCGGAGCTGGCAAACCCCGTAATTCAGTGCCAAGAAAAGTCGGAAGTCCCTCCTGAGTAGAAAGGATACTATCAAACAAGTACATCACGAAGAGCGTCCGCCGTTTCGCCTCCGCGATGATCCACTCCTCCCATCGCGGCCGTGCTCGGCGTTGATCCGCTGCGCACAGAAGGCCTCTCCGAGCCGAAGCGCAAGCAAGTTCTTGTAGATTCGTCATGATACCGCGAAAGTAATCGTTGCAAGATTGGTTCAGCCGGAAGAAAAGCACCATGGCATATATGAGATATGCCTGGAACGCAGCGAATAAGGACTCTTCGTTATACTTGTCCCGAAGTTCATATAAGCTATACATCTCTCGTTGGAGAACGCTAGCTGCGGCGTCTTTACTACCTGGTAGTGGGTTCGAACATATCCGAACCAAGCTTAAGCAGATAGTAAGTGGTGATCCTGCTGGTTGGGTCGTAATCTGTTTGGGGTGAATGAACGGTAAAGTCCCACGACCAGTCACTGTGATGGTTGCGTATGATTTTAGAATATGGTAAGTGAAGCCGCTGACACCGGTAGGGTAGTGCTTGATTGTCTGTCCTGGAACGGGGATGTACGCTTGAATCCAGCGGTTCTTGATATCATCCGCGTTGGTGGGACAGATTAGATCGAGGCCCGAGAAGTCTATTGTGTCGTTCTCGTCAGATACGCACGTAGCGACGGTGGTGAGCTCATCTTCTAATGGAAACATTCGCGATATAGTAGGTGTGCTTGGAGTATTCAGTCGGTGAGTCGTCAGGTCATTTATCACTAACATCCCACTCCCACTCTCTGGGTTCGTAAACGACGTATCGGACATTGAAAATGGACTGGGTGGTTGAGCCTCATCTAGACTGATATTCGTCCTATTCGGCCCTTCAGAAGCATCTGCGTGAGGATAAGCGCACGGCAGACCGCGCTGCGTGCATCTCACACAACGCCCATTTCCCGACCTGCGATCACACCGAGCCTTGGCGCTAGAGCATTGTTGACATGCTTTTTGTCGAGAGGTGGAATATCTCGAGGTTTTCATCGCTTGTGTTGAGATCCAACTAAGTTTCTTTTTTTGGGAGGGGAGGGGAGAATTGAAATCGATGAATTAGACCAGAAGCTTGGACTTAAAGGGAGGCAAAAATCATGTGCAGTCGACCTGTGTAGGAGAGATTAAGCCAAGAATCAGATAAGCGATCAAGTGGTTAATATAGAAGTCCTTTTGTGGAGACCAAGGCCCTTCTGTTTGGTCATGACGTTTTGAGTCTTTCTCCTCTCGGAACTCCGCGAGCGCCGGAGTTCCGTCGTGCTTTCATTTGCTCTATCGTAACTTGAAATCTAGATACGCTAACTCCATCATCTGCGATAAATCACTGAGATAAATTTCTGTCCCAGTATTAAAAATCTAAGAGTGCATTTTCGGGGTCAAATTGTTCTAATATGGCTGGTTGCCAGTTCTATTTTCTAGATACAATGTGGTATACGTGCGACATCTGCGTTTATCCCAGGTAGTCATATAGTAAAACATATTGATGATACAAGATGAGAGCAAGCTTTCCTGCTGTGGTCGTCTTATTCTCCTGTTTGTGTTGATGGATTGATTTGATCTTCTTCCGATCCTGCTGCACACGGCAATATTGTGATTTCTTCTTTTTCTGATTTTAAGTATGCGGTTTTCCCGGTTTCATACTCCTGTGGATGAACGCTTTCTTCTTTTCAGCTGGTTTCAAAATCTAACAGTGGTATTCATCAGTGATCCTCGTTCGCAATACGAAGACTGTGCTATTGCGCCACATACCTGAAAGGAGCAAAGTAGACTCTCATCAACGCTCATCATAGCGCCCGCATTATCAAACTCACCACAGTAGTTCGGTGCACTGAATAGCGTCACTAATTGTCGCTTGGCGAAAAACTCATATCCATCTTCCACACACTGATGCGCTCGACAGATCAGGTCTATATTATGTTTCTGAACAAAACGGTTGACGACATCTGGGCCGAATGTGAAAGAGACACCACGGTCATTCTCGCCCCAGCCGATTATATCCCTGTCTGGATCCGCCCAGAGGAGGTCACACAACAGACCACAGTCGGGAATCTATTAATGATTAGCACTCGGCTTTTACAGGGACTTGGTAAACATATGTATGCGTGTGTGTGGGTGGCAAAGGAAGGAGCTCACATCTGTAGGACGCATAATCCGACGAATTTGCTCCAGCGAATTTAAATCGGGACTCAGCCCTCCATGCATACAAAAGATCTTCTCTTCAATGATAGCAGCAATGGGTAAACAATTGAAGCAATCAATAAATGTCTTCCAGAGCTTGACACTATATCTCCTCTTGCACTCATCATAGAAGCCATAGATCCGGTTGATCGAAGCGCACTCGTGATTGCCGCGGAGGATAAAGAAATTTTCAGGGAACTTGATCTTGTAGGCTAGAAGAAGGCAGATGCACTCGACGGACTGCTTGCCCCGGTCAACATAATCGCCAAGGAATAGGTAATTGTCCTCGGGCGGATAGCCGCCATATTCAAACAGGCGTAGGAGATCGTAGTACTGGCCGTGAATATCTCCGCAAATCTGTTTATTCGTGGATTAGCGATGGATCTGAATTGTCTGTTGAGATCTTGTCTTCTAACAGCATCATGGAATAAATTAAGATTCGAAGGCATACCTTGATGGGTGCCTCAAGCTCTAGTAATATAGGTTGGGAGATGAAGATGTCGCGTGCTTTATGACAGAGATAAGAAATCTCTGAATCTAGAAGCTGGACGTGCTTACCGGGTCGACTGCCCCTCACACTAAGCAGTCTATCAATTATGGAATCCAAATCCACGTTATTCTGGTCAGTCATCAGTGTGGCTGCTTGAAAGAGGTGTTTCGTTGAATGAAAGAGGGCAAATACTACTTCGTAGTGGCACAATGAGGAAAGGATCTGAAGGCTAAGATGACGAGCACAAATTTCTGATCGATCATCAGTCAGGTGTATACATATCTGTCTATCGGTTCGAGGCTTCTAGAATTTGGAGCCAACGTATACCATAATTTTTGTGGGTAATCGTTTAAGTACTACATGGTTGGGGGAGGCCTACTTGATGTCTAGAATCGGAATTGAGAGTCGGAACTCCGGAGTGGCTGCCGGACTTGAACTCTCTCCCTTTACTAGTGGGTCTATGGAAATATGCAAGCTCGCTTACTCAACATAATCATGCTATGGTTTGCGTCCAGGGGCAAATAATATACCTCTATCCAGGAACCGGGGTTTCTCCTTCCGAATTAAGTGTCTTAATTTAGATATCTAGACCGCAGATCCAGTGACATCTTTGAATTATCCGTTGCGTGATGATCCGCTGTAATTTCTTTTGAGCTCCGAAATTAAAAAAAAACACTAAGCGGATCATCTCGATAGTTGTGCTGAGATAGGTTTTTGCCACCTCTTACCACAGCAGATCTATGTCTTATCAGAAACGTTCTTCATATTTATGCACGGGCTGTTTATCTATTTGATGATTACATCATCTTGCTTACTTAGGAACCATACTGAGCTTCCGCTACCTCCGTCGACTGCTTAATGAACGACAATATGAATACTGATCCTTCCCGGCCTCCTAACTTCGATCCTGTGACCGATTCCCAGTCTGTACGAACTCTCGATAGGTGGATTGAAAACCTGATGAACTGCAAGCAGTTATCAGAGGACGACGTGAAACGATTGTGCGAACAGGTAGACCTTTCATACTTGGTCTATACGATCTCCACAAAAACAGCGTTTCACTAATTGTGTTCTCAATATAGGCAAGGGAAGTGGTGCAAGATGAATCGAGTGTGCAACCTGTTGTACGTATGCTTGCGCGGAGCTTATGGCATTACTGACCCCGATACCAGAGGGGGATCAAAACTGATAAGTCCTATAGAAATGTCCGGTCACGGTGTGTGGAGATATACACGGCCAATATCATGATCTAATAGAATTGTTCCGTATTGGTGGACGGTGTCCAGATACAAATTATCTTTTCATGGGCAAGAAACTCGATCAGGAGCTCCTATTGATGAATTGAATGCAGTGCTAATGTGATATTTTCGTTGTAGGAGACTATGTTGACCGTGGCTATCATTCCGTTGAATCGGTGTCTCTTCTTTTGGCTCTTAAGATCCGGTATCCCAAGCGAATTACCATTCTTCGAGGAAACCACGAATCTCGCCAGATCACGCAAGTTTACGGTTTTTACGACGAGTGTCTGCGCAAATATGGAAATGCTAATGTTTGGGCATATTTTACGGATCTTTTCGATTATCTTCCTCTTACTGCTCTTATTGAGAACCGGATATTTTGTCTCCATGGAGGCTTAAGCCCTTCAATCACTACTCTTGATGAAATTCGTGCTCTAGATAGAGTTCAGGAACCTCCTCACGAAGGCCCCATGTGTGATCTCCTCTGGAGTGACCCAGATGACCGAATCGGTTGGGGCATGTCTCCCCGTGGGGCTGGGTATACTTTTGGACAGGACTGTTCAGAAGCATTTAATCATAAGAATGGCTTGAGCCTCGTCGCTAGGGCGCATCAAATGGTCATGGATGGATATCTCTGGTCTCATGATAGAAACGTGGTCACAATATTTTCCGGTAGATCTCTGCATAGTGAGACATCTTAGATGATTCAGATGCTAATGATTTTTTTTTTCTAGCTCCAAACTACTGCTACCGTTGTGGCAACCAAGCCGCGATCGCAGAAATTGACGAGCAGCTTACTTACAACCTGTATGCTCATCCTTTGCAATATTTCGAGTTGATATTCTAATATTTGCTTCTAGCATACAATTTGACTCTTCTCCAAGAACCGGCGAACCTACGGTACATAGGCGGACCCCAGATTACTTCCTATAAATGACTGGTTTTGACTACACAAGATGGCTCTGTACTTTATCAGAACGTATTATTTTGGAGATTAACAAATATGTACATACTAGGATCTGTGGCATAAAACATTTATCTATTCTTGTAAGGGATGCTTCATGGAATTTATTGATGCAATAGTGATGAAGTTCGCTAGAGATCTTGTTACCTACTTAAAGAGTGAACAATCCAATGGAAAACAGAGTAGTCCTTGCCTGCCAGGTAGCCTGTATGAACTCTTAGAGATAACTACTGAGTTATAAGATTAGTAAATCCATGAATAAAAATTACCTACGCATTTCACGTACTCCAATACTGTATCTATAATTCCGTATGCCCTAAACCTCAACAATGAATCTGCCAATTTCTTTTAACGCGTTAATAGAAAAAAGCATAAAAAGAGCATACAAAATGACCTCAGCTCTATTCTATCTCGAGCGTTCATAATAACTAATCTGATAAGAAAATTTGTAAGATCAAACCATCCACTCTCAAATGGACAAATCTATGAATGATCCAGCGCCTGCAGAGCCTGGTCAATGGAAATAACCTTAAAGTCCATCTTAGGAAGAAGGATGTCAAGCATAACATGGGAGACTGCTGCGTTCTGATCGATCGGTAATTCCAGTACATTATCCCTGATAACATAAACATTATAGTCCAGATCAAACAACCGATAGATAGTCGCCATCACGACACCGGAAAGACTCAAACCAGACTATGACATTTATATTAGTATGGTTCTAACTAGGAAATTGATATCACGCACAATAATAACAGTCTTGATGTTCTGTGCTTTGAGAATTTGTTCTAGGGCGTTGCCCATGGTAGCGGACCACCTAGTCTTCTGAAGGACGAGATCCTTCTCGTCAACCTTGAAGTGCCCATCAATCTGCACTTCAGGAGAGCCGTTTGCGAATTCGCCGTATGGGGCGATCAGATTGGCAAATGGAGAGTTAGGCTGGACCTCGGGCTGGCCAGAATTGAAAGAGAGTGTGGAGAAAATGGTAAGGGGTCGGGGAGATTTCTGATGCACGGCGTCATTCCAATTGGAACAGCTTTCGATCATGGCCCGTCCTTCGGATGTATTTTTGATGGAATCGATGAGCACCGACATCCAATCCAAGTTGAGGACTGCGTAATTATCACCGAAGCTCAGGGAGTTGTTGGTTATGGAAGCCATGATGATCCGATGGGTAATGGATGCTTAGAGCTAGAGAAAAAAAAAAGAGCAAGTCAATTGAAGGAGAAGACCAAATATATTTGCTTGCGTATCAGGCAGCAAACTGGTCTCTCGGAACATTGAACAACTAGAGAACCGAACCAGTATTCCCTTTGTGACCATAGCGGAGATGAAGGTCCTGAAATTGTGAACTCCTCGACCCTCAACTCCGAACACCGCCGGAATTCCGAAGTCCAGCATCAGGCTCCGCTTGCCACTCTAGGCCATATATGGTTCATATATTAAGACGTTCTCAGCCCTTATATCCCTTTTACTCTGATATGTCTTCTTGTATTCTGCTCTAGAACATCTTCATACTAGCTTACAGATACCTGATCCAGAGAGCAGCAGGCACCATGCCTACTGAAGATAGTACAAAATCGACTGAATTCGACACTGAAACGACTAGAACAGCGACACCACCAAGAGTTGCCGTTCCTGAGCCGTCTTACAGTATATTTGATAAAAGACAAAAGTGGTTAATAATTATCATTGTTTCGACTGCTGCGACTTGTGAGTCTGCCAATTCCTATTCCAATGCAGTTTGCCTAGCTGACATCCCAACTAGTCTCGGGGTTCGCATCAAACATCTACTTTCCTGCTTTACCAACGATTGCGAGCGACCTCAATGTCTCTCAAGAACTTGTTAATCTCACAGTTACATCATACCTTATCTTTCAGGGCCTGGCGCCCAGTCTATGGGGCCCAATCTCCGATGTAAAGGGGCGTCGAACAGCCTATATCGGCACATTTATCGTGTTCTTCTGTGCATGTATTGGGCTCGCAGAGTCTAAGAATTACGCTACACTTATTGTTTTACGATGTCTTCAAAGTACAGGTAGTGCCAGTACAATTGCAGTTGGATCTGGTGTAATTGGCGACATCACAACTCGTGCAGAACGTGGAGGTTATATGGGAATCTTCCAAGCAGGACTGCTCGTTCCTGTTGCTGTGGGACCCGTGATTGGAGGCGCGATCGCCGGATCGTTAGGATGGAAAGCGATCTTCTGGTTTTTAACTATTTACAGTGGTGTTTTTCTTTGCTTTCTTATTGCCCTGCTACCTGAGACTCTTCGGTCAATGGTCGCGAATGGAAGCCGGACACCATCAAATCCATTGACGAAGTATCCGCTGAACATTTATCAAAAAACGAGCAAAATCCAATGGCAGCACGGGCATGATTCAGAGTCTCCGGAAAAGAAAACCGTTGATCTTCTGGGACCACTTCGAATACTTTTGAGCAAGCATGCAACTCCTATCATCGTATTCATTGCCGTTTATTACGCCGTCTGGCAGATGAGCATCACCGCCATGTCCTCTCTTTTTAAGAGCCGTTATGGCCTGACCGAGATCCAAATCGGTCTCACCTTCATCGCCAACGGTGTCGGATCGATGATTGGAACGCTAGTGACAGGTAGAGTACTTAACGCTGACTACCGTCGCGTCAGGGCCAGATACGAGGCTTCATTTGATAACGAAAATGGAAATGAGATCTCTCAAGCCGCCCGGGATGAGGATTTCCCCTTGGAAAATGCGCGCCTTCGACTCGTGCCCATCTTCTCCATTCTGCAATGCCTTTCTGTCATTCTCTTCGGCTGGACTATCCAATATCCTCATAAAGTGCATATTGCGGTTCCTATCGTGTCGACCTTTATAACAGGATGGACAGCTATCTCAACACAGTCTGTTGTCATGACCTATTTAGTTGATGTCTTCCCCAGCAGGAGTGCAGCAGCCAGTGCTAGTTTGAATCTTGCGAGATGTCTATTTGCCGCCGGCGGTACCAGTTTTATCATGCCTATGATCGATGGCGTCGGGGTCGGAGTTGCGTTCACTATTTGTGTCGCTGTACAATTTGTCGCATTGATCGGTCCTATGATTCAGTGGAGATTTGCTGCCGGATGGAGAAAAAAGGAGAGAGAGGAGGCCGCACGGAAGGCCGAAGAAAAGGGTCAATCTTAGAGAGATCTAATCGATCTATGGTTTCGTCACATTCATGGCCGGTGGTCTACTGGATCCGAGTCCAGACATCAATCGTTGTATGGAGGGATCAAGCCCGGTGTTTCCAGATGCGGTGTTCTTTATTTATCACTTTAATTCTTTGAACATGCATTATCCTGTAGTTATGACTACTAGGAGAAGGTAACTAGGGTAATAAAATATAGAATAATTTCTACTAGAGTCTTTGCTAAATTATGACATTCGCATAACTAGAACCTCTATACCGTGTAATGTGCATCTATGTAGCTTTAACTACTGAATCAGTGTCTAATGCAGTTGCGTGGTCCCTGCTTAAACGGATGATAGGCGTGTACAACTTAGTTCTGTAAAGACGAGATCAAGATCTTCTATGTGATTGAGTAGCTCATAACTTGTAAATATAACCTGTTTTTGAACTCTAAGACTTTTATGGTTGTTTACTAGCTGTAATTTGTGATGAGCTAGGTCCACTTCCTGTTCCCCTGCTCTGCTTTCAGCTCTGTATATGACTCTGCGGTGGTCATCAACCTGGTCGCTATCTTTCGCCTCCTAATAAATGCTGCTTGGGTGGCCGCTTAAGAGAGGATGCGTAGCAGAAACACAGTTTGGGCCCTGCAGACTCAGATACTGAATATTGCTGGTATTATCTTCAGTTGTTGGCGTATTATTTAAAACAGACAATAAATCAGGAAACTTCTAAAAACTGTACCAATTGTGTAACGCGCAGATGGAGGGGAAAAAGTCCAGAAGGCATTGGTCTTCATCAAAAATCCTGCCAGCCAAGAAATATTCAAAGGGTGGAACAAAATCGAGTCAATAAGCAAGTGATTTTAAACGCGCGGTGCGAAGAGCCATTGAGCAATTAACCCGCATGAATGTCGTTCAGAACCAATTGTAGTTTGAAGAAGTAACACTATGGAGGGCCGTATCGATGAGTTCAGCTGGAAGAGAATCAATAGAACTCCTGTTCTGCTTAGGTATCTCCGAATTCGGGAAGTTTGCAAATTTTGCGGACCACAATCATCTAGTGGATTATGTGTTTGATGAATCCGCCAGAGACTCCTGACTTGCTGGAGATTGTATATTGTTCACAATTACCCTCAACACAAAATAGGAAATGGAGTTTTGTTCGAACCTATAGCAATCCACAAGAGATTCCGCGAAATCAGCTTTCTGTGTGCAGGTTATGGCCCCAAAAGACATATTAAAAGGCTGGTTATCTTCCTTCTAAGCTTTCATTCGATCACCAACTCTGTATCCTAGAGTTGTAACGCAATGAGATCAATCAAATTAGTAAGAGTACTATATATTGCCCTTTCTCGTGCATAAACAAAACGAAAGTCACCTATGCTTCTGCTTCTCTCGTGCAGAACTCTTATTCAATTCTCTCGGAAAGAGATACTCAGAATTTTGGATCCTGCTTGTTCGATGAACCCTATTAAGACCACTCAAAGCTTCATGCTCTCTAGCATTGTCCTAATGTAGAACCATGCCATTTTCGGCTAAGCAATAAATCTGCCAATTTGACTGCAGTAACGGATCTCTTCGCAGTCATCCTGACGGGGCATATATCAATTGTAACCACCGGTCGTTCTGTAAATCGATTTAACTGACATCAGGATTCTTCGCGGCCATCCTATCTATCTCCTGTGTTGGCTTTCAACTTGTTGATCGCGGTGAGTACGTATCGATATAGCTAAGATAATCGGTCCAATCTTCTTTATGTGTTGTTGGCCGTATATGTCCCACGATCGGAATTCGTACAGGGTCAGGAAAATACCTTGAATTTAGATTTCTTCAGTCACTGTATAGTCGACAAATGCCCATATCTTTCGACTTTTCATCAGGGCTAATGATAGCCGGGATTCCTTTAAATATGGCTCTTCGCTGTTGCGAGAGTGCTAACACACTTGATCATCCCAGTGAGATTCTCCAACTCAAATAACGCAGACACATGTTGAAAAAATGAAACCTTTAGGATTAGGCTTCTTTATCTCGGCTTCATCTTCATACAGTGTGTCGCCGTCGATTAGGCTCAACTCCGACTGAGGGAGCTGGTTCCGGTAGGTACAGTTGGACTTTCCATTGTCTGGCCGTACATCTTTAAGAAACCATTTCCATTTCGTAGCATTTAATATTCACTGCGGGTACCTGCCGTCTTCTTCTTTTTTGTTGCTTTTATTGTCTTCTTTTTTTCCCTTCTCCTCTTCCATCTGGAACTTAATCTTTTTTTTTGAGTTTCTTGCTTTTTCTCGTTCCTTCTTTATTTGCTGCTCTTCCGGTCATTGATATCTTTACTATTGTTTGATGCTTGATTTATGGCATTATTCTTTAAACCCGTGTCTTTATCGTTCTTTGCTTTTGTTTCTGACTCTGGAGCATCTTTAACGGTCGGTTGCTTGCTCTTGAAAGTCGAGTTGTTAGTTATTAAGTTAATCACTTTTATCTTTTCTAAGTCTTTGAAGGTCAGAGCATCTGGCCTATTGATGATAAGGTTATTGCTATTTACTCAAGCTCCCTTCTCTAGAAGTTCCATCTTTGTGACTTGCTGCAGTGTGGCCTTCTTTGCTAAGATCTTTTTTGTCAACTTCTTGGCTTCTAAGATGTTTATGGCTCTTATGTTGTTGTTTTTTTTCGGGATATTGCTTTTTCCATCTGCTTTTCTTGCTTTATTTTGTCAATTATCGCTCTTAAGAGGAACCTAGATGCCACTTTTTGCGAAGGGGCTATTATCGTGAAGTCTTTAATATGCCTTGTGGTTGTTCTTCCTTTTGCGTTTTCTGTAAGTTTCTTCATGATTTTATTGCTTTATGTCTCCGCTGCTCTCCTCAAGTTGTTCTTGCTCTGCGATTGTTCTCTCTGCGACTTGGTCTTCATTTCTTGCAGGCTTTGTATCGCTTCCGGGTAATTGATAGACAGTCTACCTATCATGTTGCGCTCTGTAGCGTATTCCAGGATCTTGATTGATATGGCGTTTTGTTCATCCTCATCATGTAAAGTTTCGTCAACACTGATGAAGGGGTAGCGGTAAATCATACTTATAATGTTCTTGCAGGAGATTGCTATATGGGCAATGTTCCTCAAGTTGAGATTCTTTTCGCAAGTATAACAAAGATATCCAATAGTCGAGATTTGTATAAGGTATTAACGACCTGTTACTCTCTATCAGTAAAGGTCATTCATAGATGCTGCCTTCCATAAAACCGGATATTTTACCCTAATTCTTGCCGGATGACTTGTTCTTTAAGAGGGTTCGATGTTATTCTTTTAGATAGCATTATGTATATTGCCGGCTCAATCATTTTACCTCGCCCGAAACGGACTTGCAATCGATGATCTTCGCTTCCTACCAGTGCTGGCCATAGGAGATAAATTCGGAGATTTTATGCCATGATTTTCTGGGTGATACTCTTGGAGGAATTTAGTAGAAACCCTGAGTTTTCCTTCACGTCAGGTTCATGGTATTTGGCTGGTTTCATTTCTCGCACAGCCATCTCTAGCAGTGTTAAACCATCCATCAACACTTGCTTCTAAGTTGTGAAAGGATGACAGACGAATATTATAGTCTGGGCCCACCTGGTAAAGTTGTTCTGTGCAGCAAGACTGAGAGAGATGCATCTGGTCCTGACATTTTTCCCGTAGAAAAGCTCCCCTGTTGAACTCAAACGTCAGGTGGTCATATTGGGATATGTGAGTTTCTTCTTCTCCTTTTAGAATCTAATTCACGATTATACTCGTTGTTTTGTCAGGAATTGGGAAGTTTGCAGACGGGTCTGCAGGCTTCCCTGCCTCGGTTTCGGTGATGGAAGTTTTTAGATCATTTCCGTCATTATGAGTCTCGCCGCGGTCGGAGAGCTTGATTCTGTCATAAATCCTAGTCGTTTTTGAGCTGTATTAAGGAGCGGCGGTTCCTCCTTTACCTCTAAACGACTTTCAACATCACCAGCAGTGTTGTATATCAAAAATGCGGTTGATTCTGAAAACACAACCTTCTCCTTGATGTAAAAGATCCAAGAAACGCTCAAATATATCGCAGCATGTTTTGTTGATCTGTTTGAGCCATTCAATCCTTGTATCTTTTGGATGGACCCAAGATCATGCAGTCTTCTTTAATTAGGGGAACCAATTCCATAGTCCATTGCTGTAACTTCGTCTCTCCTATCTGAAAAAAATTAGATGGAACTGAAATATTAGTCAGTACCTCCTAGTGCGCTCAAGTAATAATTTTGATGAGATATGCCCTCATAGGCTTGCATATTATATTTCCGCAGGTTGTATCAGTGACAGGTTAACATCGTCATAATCCTGAATAATGTATCTTCTATGGGGAAAAAAAAAGATTTGACGGAACTCATTCCTGAATCCCAGTCATCTTTCTTCTGTTTAATTTCCTTACTCTTTGTTATAAGTAGTAAAAATGGAAACAGGTTCAATAACTGTGTAGCTTAGCCCCAGTTGTTCCATAGAAGCTCAACCAACGAACCTGGAGCGGGAACAGCAGCACAAACCCGTTGTGATTTCCCAGACTGAAACCAGAGGAATCTAGGATGCGATGCCTGAGATCATAAGGAGAATTGAAGGTTCTGTACTCTGGTAAACCTAGAATGTCTCTTGTGTCTGAGGTTCCCCGTTCCATAGAGAGAACCATAAACCAGGATTGGATATCTTCAGTTGATCTGTATAAGGAAGCCGAGTTCTTCTTTAAATAATGATATCAAGTATAATAATAAACCAGACCTGTCACAAAGTGCTTTTCCCTTTTGGTCTGAAAACTGCCTCTGGTATGACTGACGATGCTGGTGCTGGCACGAATGTAATGCAGAGAAGA